>VZTE01006044.1:74582-149640 GCA_013397775.1 Eulacestoma nigropectus | reverse complement strand
TTTGTTTTTTTTTTTTTTTTTGCTTGAAATTAGCATTGTTCACAGTCCACGTGGAAGGCACTACCACATCCAGTCTAGAATGACATATATTATTTTAACAACTTAATTCCTATGAATTTATGCTCACACTTCCTTTTTTCTGACCTAATGAATTCTGAGGGGCATTGTGTACCTTGGTTTTTTTTTGTTTTGGTTTTGTTGTTTTGGGGTGTTTTAAGTGCAGAAGGGAAGACAAACACCAACAAAGAATCCTAAAAATGTGCATGTCGGTATGGTAGGTGCTCTGAAGGCGATCCTTGCTCTGCCTTGAATACTAGGCAGGTTTGAAAGCAGGTCTCTCCCCCTAAGGTGACTGTTATAAGCTGCAGCAATAGAGACAGAAGAGAGATAGGGACCACCCTAGTTTCAAAAATGTAGGACCACAATCTCTGTGAAAATAGGTTATTTTGTAAGAGGCGACAAGCACCATTAGGCACTTCAACTACACATATTCTGTTTATTTTTTTTTAAATTTTACTTTTAGTACTCAAACTGAGGTGAATTTGACTGAAGTGCATGCTGGCATGACCAGTGTAGCTGCTACTACAGAGTAGCTGAGGTGAAGGATGAGGAAGGCTTTGAAGGATTGGTGTTTCTGCTGAATTTGTAAGACTTGTGGGCATAACTCCTGCCGTGTTATATCTGGGGCTGTGACTGTTGGGTAAGTGGGCTGTTTCATATAAGGATCAGAGCCTGTGACAGCTCATTTTGGTTTATGACATGCTGCTTATGGGGATAGAGGTTGAGAGGTGAATTCAAAGTGGCAGAAGTGTAATGAGTGTACTTGGACAGCAAGGGAGATGGAGAACTCTCTTATGGAAGCTAGCACAGCAAAACAGAAAGCAGGAGTCAGATATGATCAAGACAGAGAAAGAATCGTATCTGAGGTAAATTATTAAGTTGGTACAAGTAATAGGTTAAACTCTCTGTGAGAGCTTATGCTGGGAAGTGATGAAGTTTCAAGACAATTTTCCAAAAGAAGCAGGAAGAAAATAAATCCCAAATTTTTAAGGAGGAGTTTCTTTAATTCATTAAAAGGATTGTTGAATGTGTGCTGAGAATAAACAATGCTTACTTTTGGTGCTGCATTGCTGTGAAAGCTGAAGTCAATAATTTTGTAACTAGCTTTTAATCTTTTGATGCTGAGGGATTTAACAGTATAAAAGCTGCGTTTTACTCCATGAGCAATCCTGCCTGATGGAGAATCCTATTCTGATTATCTCCTCATTTTTTTAAACACTTTTGTCTTAGAAGAAATGCTTTGCCAAATATTTGGAAATTTTCCATTCGATTTTATAGCTCACCTACATCAGGTGTGTCCTTCTCTTTTCTCTGGTTTTCCAAAGTGAAGAGCATATACAGTAATACTGAATGATTTTATTTTAGGTAAAGTTGATCTTTAGTGTTTGTCTGCCTATGTACAAATGTGATAATGAAATAAAAAGAAAAAAAGTCCGGCTAAAACTGAACTATTTGTTTGTTTAAGTCATACTGTTAACTTGGAAAAATGTTGATTTAACAATGATGAAAAGAAAGAATTACACCACAGGAAAAGGTGGCAGCCATCATTCTAATGCTGCCACATGCTGCTTCCTTGAGGATGTGAGAAGGAGTTTAAACAGTTTGATGGTGATACTTGCAGATTAAAAATCTGTAGCTAGATCATATTCAGTGCCTTCACTGCTGCTCCAGCAGCTCCCATGTGATAGTGTGAGACCACCCAGGCTGCTATTATGTCTCTAAACCTGTTTTCTCTGAACACTGATAAAACAAAGCAGTGATACTTGAAAAGTGGTATTCAATCAAATTTCTAATTTTAGTAAACATCATGCTCAGCATAATGGTTTAGTAAATTTTATCTGCCCCAAAGGAAAAAATAAATCTGATGTTCAGGACATGTTAGTTTACCAAAAAAAAAAAAAAAAAAAAAAAAAATATTTTTTTGTTTTTTTAAAACCTAATATNTTCAAAAAAAAAAAAAAAAAAAAAAAAAAATATACTATTCTGATAGTTTTCAAGCCTCAAGTTCAAAGTTATACAAAACTAGTAACAGATATCTGTTTATAGGCATGTCTTTTCCTGATCCAACAAGACACTAAAGTGGAAACTTAGCCTGAGCTAAAACAAATTGATAAAGAAATTGGAGACTTTTTGTATGTTGAAAAGCTAATATTGTACTTGAATTTGTTTTTAATGTATTCTGAGGTTTCAGTCAGTTGAAACCAAGTTTTCCTAAATTACTGTTTCTTACTATTTAGTTACTTTACAGTTAATTTAGCACTTGAGATAAATGAGAAAGCTTTCTCCTTTCAAGCTTGTAAATGGTAAATGTTTCCTGGAATTATGGGGAAGCTCAATTTTTTCTTTCTTTTTTGTAATAGGGCTAGGAACAGGGTTTTGCAAATAATAAACACATGCTAAAGCTTCTGTGGGTGTGATTGAAAGCATACTAGAGTATGTTCTGAAACAATGATTGCAAAATATTACTATTCTTATGTCCTTTGGATAATTTTTTGAGTAAGAAAAAAGGCTATTTTAATGACAATATAAGAACACAAGGAAGTGGGGAATGCAGTTATTTGATACTGATGTTTAAAAACCCTTCAGCCAACGCAAGGTGATATGAATCTTTACATAAAAACTTGTCTTCTAAGTTTTTCAATTTTATTCTTAGCTCAAAATTTGGATCAATTGCATTAAGATTTTGTAATGTTTAAATGTTAAAATGGTTTTGGTTTTATTTCTCTTTTTAGTCCAAATTGCAGTCTTGCACCTTACATCTTGCAGTCTAAAGGGAGAAAAGCCAATCTATGCTCTATTTAAGTGTCCCATTACATGGGTAAAGCCCACATGTAAATGGCCTTTGGGGATCTATAGATTTGATTCTTTTATGGTTTTATTTATAGCTTCTAAAACTATGACCAGCTGAGCCACTTAGAAAAGCAAATCATACTTTTGTAATGGAGTCTGTACTCCATGCTCCGTTTTGCTGTGTGTCCATCAGAAAGATAAAAATGAGGAAAAGACTGAGCTACAATCTTCTCTTGGCTAATATTGTGTAAATCAATGAATCTACATAATCAATAACGGGAGTTTACTTCATTTATTCAGTTCATAAGTATTACAGACTCTGTGCCCATTTTTCTTTTTCATGTAACATTAGCAGTGGAATAAGAATTGAAAGAGCAGAAAAACACAACTAAAATATTTGGAGTATTTTTTTTTCCCTGAACGGACAATCTTGTTGGAAACCCTTGTGTATTCTAAAAGTCAGCTTGGTTATTTCTCTGAAGGTGTTTTTGGAGGAATGCAATACAGAGCAAGTTACCATTCTCTGTACTCTTTTAGCTTAGCGATAGCAAAACCAGGTGCTTCTGCATTACTTGTTAGAAATGTGCATGTACTCTCATACATTCTGCAGTTAATAGATAAGCACTGCAGTGTTAAGCAGGCTTTATGGAAATAATGTGGAAATTTGTAGGGGAAAAATAAGTGGAACAGAAATCTACCAATCCATGACCATCAGTCTCCAACATATTGTTCTTGAGATTCTGAGAAGAGTCGATAAACTAAAAGAAAAAGCAGACAAAAAAAAAAAATGCTGTTGGAGAAAAGCATATTGATGTGTTAAAAAATGGTAGACATGGACTCCTTTGGTACTTCAGAGAAAGGACTAAGCTTGGGAAAATAACCACAGAAGAAATAAACTTATTTTTTAATTTTCTTTTTCTTAAACTAGAGCAGTGACAAGAAGGGATTATGAGGTATCAACAGAACCTCTGAAGGAAGGTTGAGTATTCTATTGAATAGTCCTATTGAATAGGAGAGCTTTTTTCCCCACTGGATGACAAGCAAAGTTCAAAACAAGTTAGAACAACAAAATTACATTTAGGTATTGTGCCTTTAACAAGTGAAAAATATATTCTTTGCTATACTTTTCATTTTCTAACATTAATTTTATCAGCTATTTTTATCAACAATTGTTGATTTGTGGGAGCAGCAATTAGTGTCATCTTTACATGAATTGATAAGAACTTCTTTGCTTTTGTAATTTACTTTAAGATTTTGGAATAAACATAATTAGCTAGCATCTTTTGTAACATTTCCAAACATATAAATATCTTGTCTCATTAATATGTGCTTTTGATTTTGGTCTGTTTTGATCAGGACTCTTTTTTATGTTTGAGGGTTTCAGTTACATACTTAATTTACTCAGCATCAAAATACTTCATCTTGCTAGTTTGTGGAATGGAAATTATTCTGCCTGTGTATCTTGAACTTCTAAAAGTACTTTAATTATAATGAAACATTAGGTCCTGCTACTCTTTTATACTCCTGTACTCTAGCTGATCTCTAAAGATCATTGTAAAATATGTCAATAAGACAGCTGTAATAAAAAGGAAAGAGTGATTGTGAATTTGTTTGAAAATTAGAAGGTTTTTTTCTAACAAAAAGTGCATCTTGGAGTATGACCTATCCCATTATGTAGACTTCAGAAAAACGCAGCTTAGGAATGGGTCTTGGAAACTTTAGAAGGCCACACTTTCTACTGAAGTGCTTTGTCAAATTATTCAGATAAACCCTTGATCCTGCAGCTCTTCAGGCAGTAATGCATCTCTGTCACACTCTCCAAGTTGCACCTAAAGATCTAACAATGCAGCCAGGCATAGAATTCAGCCAGCATCTCTGTACTTCTGTTCCTTACTGTCTATAGGTAACTGTATCTTAAAGTGTTCTTGCACTTGAACTGTTATATCAAGGAGATCACGGTTTGGTGGACAATGAGCTGGATAAACAAAAAAGCTTATTTGGATCACTAGGGTTAGGGTTGTGTTCTACCTGGAAGCTTATGACAAGGGGAGTCAACCATCGCTCGTGAAACCTGTCCTGTTTCACAGCTCTGTCAATAGCCTGCAAAGAAATGTGCTGTCAACAGGATTGCAGGTGGTGCCAAAATTGGATGAGCCGCTGTTCAGAGAGACCTACACAGATTGGAGGAATGGACCAGCAGGAATCTCACAAAATGCAGTAAAGAAAAATGCCGAATCCTGCACATCAGAAGGAATATGTGCAACAGCTCTACTGGGAAAAGCTCTACTGGAGAGCATCTGGGGGTCCTGGCACACAGCAAGCTGAGTGCACTGGCTGGTACATTGTTGTCTTGAGTAAGTCTGGGCTGGGAGCAGGGAGGGTCACAGCCAGCAGATTGAAGAACACAACTATTACTTTCATTACACTGTATCTAGAGTGCTACATCCTCTGTGCAGTGCTGGGTCCTCTATACAAGGTACTGATAAACAGAAGTGAGCTCAGGGGAGACCCTGAAGCTGGTGGGGAACTTGAGTATTTTTTTCTTAATATTTTTATAACATGCAAACTTCTGATAGAATCTAGACCCATTTTGCTAGTACAAAGCAGAAACATATCTCCATTCTTCACAACAGCCAACATAATTTCTAGTGTCTTGTTTCATAAGAATTACTTTTGAAAGTTATGTTTAAACTTAATTATGTTTATGCTGTAAATGTGAGAGAGGATTCTGCTTTTCACTGGGTAAAGTGAATTCAATCATTCAATCAAGTTCACTTAACTGATCTGTGACTGTAGGAAGTGTTGCTTATGTGCTGCTTTCCATTAATGGACTTTTCTTAAGTTTTTCATTCTTCATTATTCTCTGGTTTCACAGACATGAGCTGATGGGCTTGCCAGAAAGCACTCGCTTTTTTTTTTTTCTTTTCTTTTTTTTTTCTAAAAAAAAGTGAGGTGGGAGGAAGCAGTTTTGGCAGTATGAAGAGGAAAAGGAAGTTCAAACAAAAACAGGGGTAAAAAGGGACGGGCTGCTTTCATAAAGGAGGTAAGCCAGGAGCTGATGCTGTTCCCAGGCAGTGCTCTCATGGAATGGGTCATGTTCCGACAGGGGCTGAAGAGGGCAGGTGTGCTGATGGAAAGAGTCACTGTCGGCTATCCACATGTCACCAAAGAAGGTGATGTAATGAGTTAGGTTTAGGAGGTCAATCCAGAAAGTCCAGTCAGAAACAGAGGAGAGAGAGAGTGAAAGACATGGATGCTTCCAGCAGGTTCAAAGGAAATGAGGACAGATGTGGGTACGCCCATGAAGCACTTCAGGCAAGATGCCCAAACTAGAGCTGAACTGGATCCCCTGTACCCATGGAATTGGACATCCCAGGTGAGGCTGTTTAAGGCCATCAAAGCCTTAAAAGTGCACTTGGGACACTGGCTGTGTGCTGTTAATTAATCACCCTAATTAGTTCATGTGCTCAGACTATTTAATTTTGTTAAATTGTGAACCCGTAAGTGTGCTGTAACATATGTGACAGAACTCTGCACGATGCTGGTTTCACACCCATAACTGTGCAAAAGGCTTCAGTGGCTGACAGGAGTGGCCTCAGGTGGTGATGCTCCTGTCCCGCTGTGGCTCCTGTAGTGGCACCTTCAAAGGGGACTGATAAGTTTCAACAAGGAAACAGGTTGATGGTGGGAACTTTATAAGGTCAAAGCACAGATGGCAGTTTTGAAAACTTCTTTTAGTTCCTAATCCAGCAGAAGTGCTCAATCGCTAGATATGTAGCAAATACCGCCCTTGCCTTGAAAAAATTAAGTCCTGAGGCACTCCATTAAAGTAACTCAGACTACAACTATTTTATTTATAAATGAGTATTGAACACATAGGAGTATAATGTACTTTCACTAAATGAATTTTACCTTTTGATCATTAGATATTTTGGCTTGGCTTTTCAGCAAGTTTTCCCCTCTGTATCATGGTGAAAGAAAAACAATGTAGAAATAAAAGCAATGTGTATAGTGTATTATCATGATTTTCAGCTAGACTGTTTGACTACTGTGATACCCAATAAAAAGAAATTTTATTGATTTACTTTTTCCATCCTCTGTGAAGACAAAGATACTCTTGGTGCCTTATGCATTATTGGAGTGGCTCAAAGCAGCTGCCAATTATTTATTTGAAGTTGTGGAAGCAATCCTTTAACTTTTGCTTAGATCCATATAGCTCTTACACAGTGCATGGCTTCTTCCTGCTAGAAAGTTATCAGAATTTACTCTTTATAATTATTTTGCTAATATATTAGAGTTAAATGGATCCTGACTGCCTTTTTTTTTTATCACAGTAGGTATCAGAAGGAGAGTTATGAAGTATACTTATTTTAGTACCTGGCTTGTCATTGAGCTTCACTGATGAGACAGTCTAGGTTTTAGCATGGATTTGTGAGTCTCCTGCTAAGTCATAAAGATCAAGAGAGATTTGTTGTCTTCATTAACACCTTGTCATGCTGAAGGTTAGGTGTTTCCCTCACATCAGTTATAAGACCGTACTGCAGCTACTAAAGCTGTCTCCCTTTCTTTTCTCACAATATCGAATCAGTTGTGATAACAATTAACACATCATTGCAATTTCTTAAAATCATTTCTACTCTTCTTCAGGCTGATATGCTGCACTTTTCCTTTGAGTCAAGTTAGTTTATACAGGCAATAAAATTCAAAAGAACTAATACATTCAGATTTATCTGCAACTTTTGCTATCATTAATCATGACATTTTTAAGCTTCTTTCTTTTACTTATTGAAGTTCTAATAAACCATATAATGTTTTTGGATACTGCTTTTTCCTCAGAAGAACTTCACAACAGTTCCCACCACACCAACCAGTGCAGCAGATCACTCTTCACAAACTATAGCGCTCTGCCTGCAGCCCTTTTCAGCAACAAGTTTTCTTTTCAACTGTCCATCAGCAAAATACTTGCATGAAATTAAATGCATCTCCCCTCAGAAAACATTGAGAGAGTGCTACTGGATTGCAAGAAAATCATAACAGCATTTCAGATATATTTTCTTTGAAAAATGTTCATCTTTTTGTTTAAATAAGAATTACTGTTTCAAATCACTACACACCTCAGTAATGTTAACCAAAGATGCACCATCAGAAAACATTGTAATTGAATTGATTACTGAAGGAAATCATAACCCAGAACAGTGATATGTGCACATGTTTTTCTCTTGTTCCAGTGGGCAGAAAGATAGTTTCCCTGTCTTTACAAAGCTGACAGTCCTCTCTACCAATTCTGTCTCTGTATCGTATATCTTGTATTTCTTGCTAAGATACGACAATATCTGTTATAGACGTTCTCTGGTTAGTCAGGTAATTTCTATTTATAACTGTCTTTAAAAAGTATATAAATTATGTAATACACATGGAGGAAACTATTCTTATCTCATATGAGAATCTGAATTTAAGATGCATACCATAGTGGGCATACCAAAAGTTCAGGGTGAAAATAAAGTGTCATTAGAAAATAGGACTCATAAATTATGTAGTTGATGAATAATAATACAGTTTATTTTTTATTTGAATATTAATAAGTAATTGACAGTAACAGCCAAAAGATCATTCAAGAGACACCTGAAACATTTCTGCATTGTCATTTAAATCATTAATACCACATTAGAAGGTATTAATTTAGATGTTATTATGGTTAGAATTTATTTCAGGTTTGTCCATATCTGGAGAGATAACGTAGATTACAAATTCATAGTATTTAAATTAATTAGACAGCAAGCTTTCATTAATAATCAAAAACTAATATTTACAGTCCATATAAGCATGTTTTTGTTAAGCTATGTGTTGATGGAACAATCTTATCCGCAGCAGGTGAAAACATTAATTTAGTTGAAACAATACCAAAGTTATTATTGATGTCTCTGTGTCCAGGAATTCATACAAGTCGAAGATTTTCTTTGAGATAGTCAGAAAAATGAAATAAGGAAATAAATGCTCTCAGAGTTGGATTGCTCACACTTTTTACACTTTAAATCAGAATATCTTTTTGGTCTTTTCTGTCATGTCCCATTTGTCATCCTAAACATATCTTAATTCTGTCTCCAATTTTGAGGCAATTGAGCAGAGAAGTCATGAGGTTCTAAATGACATTTTCATTATGAGAACACTGGAACAGTCTCTGAGCAAAAGCAATGTTTGAAAACTTCTATTGTTCTAAAGAGCGACGTGTCAAACATACCATATCTGCTTTCAAGAGACCTCCACTAGCAACAATCCTGATTCTTTGCCTCTATTACCCAGCATGAAACTTAGCATAACAGGGATGATCCACACAGGCAGGATGTGTCTGAAATGGGAATAGAAAAGGGTTATGAATGTTCACGTGTCAGCTTACAGTGAGATATCTATCAACTCTTGAAAGAAAGGAATTTAATTATAAAATACATCTAAACAGCTGAGAAAACCTTTCAAATATACTTTATTAATTACTGTGATTTTTTTCTTGATAATATATATTAAATGTTCTCAGGGATATTTCATTCATTGGTAATGGTTTTGATATAAAGATGTAGTGGGAATGTATAGAACTAATACATAATTTAAAATATATTTATTTTTCTTAGGCTGATTTTTCCTACTGCTAAAGACAGTGAAATAAAGCTATTTAAAAGTGTATGATTATTTATGAAAATCATTAGTATAATGCAGCAGCAGGAAAGACTGCATTTGTATAAGTATGGATATGCTGCTGCTAAAACAGCTGGGGTTACTGCACTTTATGTGAATTAATAATGTTTGAATGTGCACTGTATATTAGTAATAAGAATATAGAGAAATGGAAAAGAATATTTTAAACTTTGTATAGTTGCAGGTCAGTTCAGTATTTGTACAGTGAGTGGTCAGGGCAGGATTTTTCTTCACAACACTGTGATCAAGTTTCTATTCTGCATTTGTTTAGTTAAATGCCTCAGAAAATTTAAGGCAGTTTGGCAATGTACTTGCTGGAATGCATGAAAGGGTGAGTGAAAAGAAAGCCTCTAAGCCATTGTAGCAAGTAATCTTTCCTACTATATTGACCATGCTGCATTCTGTGCTTAAATAACTGTATTAGAAAAAGAAATAATAGCCTAATAAAACATGCCAGGATGCATAATAAATGTGCTAGGAGATTGGCTATTAATGACTACAAATTCTAGCTGATTAGGCAACTGTCTTTTGAATGTGCCTTTGTATATATCAGCAGCTGTGCCCAGACCTCTGCAAGAATGTTCTTGCTTGGAAGTTGGAGGCCTTACATTAGTATAAAGTTGGATCAAACTCTGCTTGAGTTGGTGTAAAAGGCAGAGAGTATATTAATATTAACAAGTAATGATATCAGAAATAGCCTGGTAAATTTAAGCTTTCCTTTCATTTTTTTTCCTTCTGGGAGGGCCAGTAAGAAATCAGTGACCCACCAGAAATGTACCTGATGGGAGGTTGAAAGTGCCCAAGTCCAGATATCCCTCATTTCCCATGGCTTCTGTTCAAGGAGAAAAGCAGTTCCCATCCCCAGTGGAATAGTGAATGACCTGGGAAAAGTGAAAAATCTCTAGGAGGAGAAGGGCTTATCTTTTTCTTTTTTTACTGTTTGCATCTTCTAATGGTCTTCAGCCAGCTGTTACTGACTGCCTGATTCACTCTGTCCATGTATTAGCAATACAAGCTGGTATTTCCTAATTTGTATTTAATGCTTGAAACAGCATCGCATCAAAGGCTCATCAGTGGTTTCAACCTCATTGTGATATTCTGTATGCAAGAATAAAACAAAAAAAAAAATAGCTATTCTTTTTCCTATCAGTTATTTTAGTGATTATTAGCAAAAATACCATTCTCAGAGCTGGTATTCAGCACAACACCTTGCTACATATAGTACTTTCCTTGTCAGCAGGTGGAAATACCGAACAAAACTTCTTTGCTGTTGCAGTACTCACCTAGCAAGAATATATGAATTGGAAATGGTATAATGCCTTGATACAATGAGATAATACTGTGACACAACTGCACTGCAGCTATCTTAGCACAATTAACATGTACAGAGTTAAGATGTAAAACCACACCTGAGTTTTGCTTACCTTGCTTTTTTGATTTGAAACAAACAGACTAGAATAAAGCCTCTTAGCATTTTGTTTACTTCATTAAAGATATTTCAGCTTCCAAGCGAAGAGAAAACTGTATTTTCTTCTATTAATTCTATTTGAAGTAAGATTTTTAGATTCTGTACTGCAGTCTTCACTGTGCAGAGCTATGGACACCAACCAAGGCAGTGACGGATAAAACATGGCTGAGAAACTAACAGAAGAATAGTGCATTACTGGAAGAGGATATGGGGTATGGAGATTAAGTCTCCTTATAAAGGTGTATCCTGAGTCTCAAAGGCTTGTTTGCCCTCACCTTTGCAGTGCTGGTAAACATTGTTGATTCATTGTTGAATGTATATAGGGTCCAAGACGTACACACAGATTTTATGCAGACTAAGTATTACATTTGGGGGCTTTGTAAGCTAGTTGTCTAAAGAAAAAACTTAGTAACTGTGGTAACTTAGAAGAAAGGACTTCTATTTTAATTCTTTTTTTTCTTTAAGACTTTCATCAACTGTCCATCACTGCAGCTACTGACGAATGAGGAAGTGACTATTGGAAAGGGAGTGGTATATTTCAGTGATACTTAGCAATTCCAGAGGGTGAGCACAATCAATGTTTTTTAAAATAAAACCAGGATCACCAAATATTACAAAGTTGCATGGTCTTTATTGGTTTGAGTTAGTCCTGTGCAGGTTTTTCAGCTAAACTACTTTGAGGTGTTTTTCTGCCTCACTTCTGTTATTTTTCTTTTACTTTCCTTCAATGCCACATTGTAAAGCATTATAATTTTTGTTTTGCTAACCAACAGAACTGAATCACAGAATTAAAAAAGCACAAGCAGAACGGTTGATGTGTCAGCAGTGGTGTCTGATGTGTCCACAAAGGTGCAGAATTGGAAACCAAACTCTTTTTAACTGTTATCATAAAAAGGCTTTAACTGGGGAGATTGTGATCTACAAATAGATTAAAAAAAAGTGGTGGTAGAAGGAAGAAAAAGCAAACACAACAAAGATATCTGTGCCATTAAATTTAGAATCAGATTGGTATTTGCTATTCATTTGCAACTTGGGAGAAAATATGAAGAGATTTAACAGATGTAGATAGTAACTCTAGAACAGTCCTGGAGGCACAGCTAGAATGATTACAGCTGTATGGAAACGGCTGTTCTTAGTCTCAGGGAAAAGAAAACAACAGATAAAAGATGGCAGACTGATGAAAGTGGTGTAATATTTTATGAACCTATGTTCCCGAGACACTGCAGTGCAATAGCAATATAAATCTTCTTTGGTATTTTTCTGCAGTTGACCAGCATTCCAAAAAATGAAATGTGTATTAACTTCTGTCTGTTACAGCATGTACAAACAGATTGCTACTTGTGTGAAAGTATTTTGTGTTCATCTTATAAGCATAGTTGTTGGTTAATAGGGCTTAGATCTCCCTTCTCAAACATTTGTGACATATTTGTTTCTATTAGGTTATTATGAAGTAGAAGATATTTGCTTGTACTCTGTGTATAAACTTTTTTGTAGAAGGTGTATTTTTTATTTCCTTACAATGTAGCCTTGAATGGGAGCAAAAACACTCGTGTCCGTGTAAACGCAACTGCTGAGAGAAAGAGTGTGATTTCTTCCAGGTCTTACACATCCTCATGAGTGGTCACAGTTTCTCAAGTGGTTCTCACTCCCTAGGAACCTGGCCTTGAGCACAGGCAGCTTAAATTCCTGGCCTGAGGGAGACACTTGACAAATGCATCCTTGAACCAAAAGCATCATATTAAGGACCTGATATTTTCTAAGTGTTCGCCTTGAAACGTTTTTTTCTAGTTTTCCTGTTTGGTCTCCTGTTTGTTTGCTATCATATTGTGATGCAATTAGTTTATTTTACAAGTTTTTAAAAAAAAATATATGCTGGCATAGCTGGATGCATTTTTTTTTTTTAAATACGTCCTCTTCCTGACTTGCTAAAGGTGGGATTTAGATGCCAGGTATATATTTACCTACTGTTAGTCTACATCCATAATATGTGCTTTCTCTCATGAAATAAAATATTGCTTCTAAATATTCTAGAGGGTTTTGGTTGAAGGACAGCAATACATTAAGAAATGTAAAGGGTGTACACAGGTTATGTAGTTCATGCCTGTCTAAAGAGACTAAGTATTTATAATTCATTATTAGTTTGCGGTTTTTTCTGTCTTGAGTCTTACAGACTTAGCAGTATTTTAACCTTTTCTTGCTGTTTTTCTTAAGCAAAGACCAAATCTACACCACCTTTCCTTTGTTCATCATCCTAGAGATAATGTTTTTAAATTTTAAGCTTTTGAAATTATAATACTAGATTGCAGTATCATGATTTAAGGATATTAGTAATTTTGCCCAGGGGCAAAAGGCTGATTTTAACGAAATAAGTATTAAAGATACAAAAATCCTGTATCTAATAAGGAAAATCAACAACTTTACTAGTGAACCACATGGGATAAATATTGATAGATGTTGGTATGTGCAGTATTTGAGTTTTCTGAAGTATATTACGTGCTATATTTACATACAGGAGCAGTGTCTGTTTAAAGGTTGACTTTTCTTTGGGTTCAGAACAATTCAATTCAAACACTTGCACAGAAATGTTATTTAAATTTTACAGAGTGAGAACTCGATAAACAACAAAAAAGCCTCCAAATGCAAACCAAGAAATTCCTCAGATAAAATCTCCTTTAAAAAAAATGCACACAAACTTAAAAAGCTTTTCTTAATAGTAATTGTTCTCTTACTGCTGTTTTTATGTCATTTTATACATCCGGTCATGATTCTAGCAGAAAAGTTATTTCCAGCATTTATTTTGCTGCTGGGCAGTTGATAGCTCAGGTCACAATATGAAAATAATAAAGTGAAAGCTAAACTCTCACTCAAAGTGTGGTCATTTTTGAACTAAAAACAGTATATTATATCAAATCACTAGGGTCACTGGCCAAGATTTGCTTCATAGAGAAATGTGCAACTATGTCTGGGACCATGTGTCTTATTTAAATATTTTTATTCTTTGCAAAACAGCTCTTGATATAAAATACTATAGATAGCCCTAAAGCATTATACATCCACGTGTGGTGGTACCTGCCTTTTCTTCCTTTGTTTCAGGAAAGCTATATTGCAGAGATCATTGAACAAATCATTAAGACTGTGGATGGGGATGCCGCTGGGGTCTGACAGCTGGATCTAGTACTCTTGGGAGTGTCCATTACCCTTTCCCACAAGTGGGATAAAATTTGCCCTCCTGTCAAATTTTGTCTGACGACTTCTACTCCCTCTCACTGCTTGTTAGCACAAGGCATATTCTAAAATATATTGATTTAACCACCAGAAAGTTTAGAAATGCAGTAGTGAGCTGAAGACCACTCCTTCATGCCTAGAGTATATTAATTTTGTTTTCACTGGAGATTGACAGTTGCAGAGAGGCTGAGGCTGTTGAGACTGTTCCTTTACTTCTGTGTTTTGCTTTTTTCACGTGGCCTTCTGCTGCTCTATGTCCCTGAAGTACATAAAACCACCTTAGTTTTTTGTCATCCCATCCTTTTATTCCTTACCTCCTTCAGAGATAGCCTGTTTAAATAGGAGCCTAAAACAGGATGGCCTGTTTTTCTTGGAGAAAAAAGAAAGACAATATCTTGAATTATTAAGGAAAGTTTTTGAGAAAAATCGTGATAAATATAGTTTTTTAAACTTAATTGTCCATAGAGAATGTCTTTCAATACAATCTGTTGTCTACTGGGGTTTGGGATGCGGAGAAATTACTGTATTTATTCAAATTGTTTAATTATTTTAACTTTTCTTCTCCACCTGCAATAAAAAGATTTTTAGTTCTTAACTTATTAATATTACTGAGAAACTTCTTTGGGGATCCGTAATTCCCTCACTCTGCTAAAAGAGAAACTCAGTTCAACAAATAAGGCAGCAAATATTGCTTAACCTTTATTGCAGTTGCATTCCCTTTCCCCCAAATAATTAAAAGTGAAAGAAAATCTTCTGGCAGTGAGGGAGCCAGACAGCCACTGCATTCTGTTGGTCTGTGACTCAGAGCATATACCTCATGTATCTCTTTTGGTGTGTTAGAAAATATAATTCACTAGGAAGAAAAAATGTATTAGATTTGAATTCACCAAGCGAGTTTACCAGTTGGCTGAACATCATATGATATAAAATTAACTTACTCCTTTAGCCAGGATCCAAATCAGAAAATCTAAGAAATACCTTTCTGAGGTACTAATTCTGTGAGCATATCCTGTATACTTATGTTGAGAGGTATAAATCAGAATTAGTCGTAAACCTCGTTGAACATACAAAGTTGAACTGAACTGTGTTGTTTTGTTACTGCGCGTGAGCTTAGGGGCTGTGTATCTCGTTGAACCCCGCACAGTAAGAAATGCTGTTGCTGCTTGACTGCTGCTTCTATTTGCATACATATGGTATGACAACAAGTTTTGGCTACTTCTTGCAATATCCTTGTGCTGATTATGTCAGTTAAACCCCGCCCAGGATTCATTTCCTTACTTGCTTGGTCTTTCACTATTAGAGTCTGGCTTTTGTCCTCCTGAGCCTTGCTGGTCTTAGGCTAAAACCATGAGATCAGCACTCAAAAGTGAAATGAGCACTGCTTGCAAGGTATTTTGAGGACAAAAGCTCTGATTTTTGTTTGTTTGGGGTTTTTTTGTCAGACTGTATTTTGTCTGATTGAAGATTATCCTTGAAAGCTCACACAGTATTAGATAAGCACCAAAGCAAAGGCTGAAGTAATAATGTGCTAGGGACAGGGAAACACTGTCAGACCTGTTCAAGCAGCCTCGGGACAGCCTAATTATTCTCAGTGTGCTTTAGTGAAAGACAGCATGTGTCACCATCCTATTAGCAAAGAATAAGTTTGAAAACACACATGACCCTAAACAAACACCAGTTGCAATGAGGGAATGGGCTGAGGTCTGGGGCACACTCCTGGGGTACCTCAACTGAAATACCAACTTCTGAAACTGAAGGGATGCTCAAGTTTATTTGCTTTTGAGGGGTAAACAAGACATAATGTTTTTAAATAATTCATATTATTTTCCTGAGAGAAGGTTGTTAACTAAATACTAAGGCTATGGTTAGCCTTTCATTATAGAATGTTGCTCATCTCTAATTGAATACCTAAAAACTAGTTACTAAGTTTTTTCTATATAACTCTTTTGCCTAATCAGAATGAGTTCAGAAAAGAGCAACATGATTGGAAAGCTACAGAAATTGCTTCTGAGGAGATTAAACAAATTAAAATTCATAGCCTGGTGCGCAGATGATTACTGGGGGGGAAACGATTCCTGAAGTATTAACGACAGTAAAAATATTCTTCATCTTCAAAATGGCTGAAAATGGCTTAAAAATTCAGCCAGTTCCAAATCATGTTGGTTTATCAGAAGGAAGACATGAAGGCATCTCATTTATGGAATTTGTGTTTAACCATGTGCATGTCAAGGAGCATGTGAAAATTAATTTCTCATGACCCACAGATTTGCTGTACATAATGGAATATCTGCTTATCTAAGCATGGATTGTATAGGTGTGGTAAACCCTGCAAAGCTACTAAAGAAGAAAAATTTGATCCCTGCAGCAGCATAACACAATCAAAAGTGGTGTCTGAAGTTTTGTTGAAAGTTCAAGATTGTGTGTTTCTGTATTTTGTTGCTTCCCCCATTTCAGCATCTACAGGAGCCTCATGATGCTGTGCTTAGTTCGGTATTGTAATGATTTCTCAGGGAAAATCTGCAACCTTGCTTTAACTTACTTAAGTGATAAGTCATTGTAAGCTCATTGCTCCTTTCAGGGTTTGGTTTTTATCCTGATGCTGCTTTCCAGTTTGCGAGAACAGCAAAATTGCTGCAGCAGAAAGATTTTCATTGCATTCTATGGATCCTCAAATACCATTGTAGGTTCTTGCATTGGAATAGGGCTGTGAGCCCCTGTGTTACGAGCTGAAAAATGTCAAGTTATGCTGCTTTTTTTAACCCCTTCCCCATAAGTTTTTTTACTCTCTCTCTTTTGTGAAGTAATGGGAGTCCAGCTCACAAAAGCTTTAAATTTCCTCAACTGTTAGTATTCTGCGTAACTTATCCTTTTAATGACAGAATTAAAAGGCCTAAGAAACCTCTAAGATTGCCAGAGTGAAAGCTCTGAATGAAAAAAAAAAAAATTAAGAACAGAGAAGAAGAAAAATAAAATCAAAGCTCCTTTACCTTTAAATGTGGATATTGTATGCATTTACAGCCCTGTATCCTCATCCATTTCTTTTTCTTTCTACTACTACCATTTATCAGGAGTAAACCTATTTATCAGGAGTCACCTATATGTAGGTGAATTTCAGGCCCTATACTGAAGAAAAGTTCTTCAGTGTCCATGTTGCAATGCACTGCAGAAGGCAAGGGGTAACCCAGGTTCTTGTTAATAGATCCCTTGGGATTTATTAGAGTGAAACAAAACTGAATATATATATATATTTATAAATATATATATGAAGGGTTTATTTCAGAACAATTTGGCTGCAATGGAAAGCAGGTATGTAGCCATTTTGCTTATTATCTGTAGTAATATAAAAGCTTAAAAATAACATCTAAGAAAACGTAGAAGGGAAAACAAAGAAAAAAAGGATAGGAGTAGACAGATATCACCACGCCTGGATCCATGAATGAGATTTGATTGTTGCAATTTTGATGTCTGTTCGTTGAAGTGATAGTCCCAGTCTTGATCCTTTGGGGGTGGGGGAAGCCTGCAAAACACAAATTTTGGTGCGTTAATGTATGCTCAGGGTCAGGTGGGAATGTTTTACACTGTCTGATATAACACCGTGGGTCACGGGGCACTTCAGGAGTTGCTGATGGTTTATGACAGCTCTCACATCAGTGAGGCTGAGCCAGCTATGCCCCATCAGAAGGGATGAATACCCTCAGGTCTAAGTGTTAATGTCCCAGTACTTCCCTGGAAAGTAGTTTTCATATCCAAGTCGTTTGTGCAAGGGAGGACACCAACATCATAAAACGCACTATCCCGCCTTGCAGGATCTTCTTCTCATTGGCCTCTTCCCATATTTGGCTCAAAACCCAGCTTGTTGCTGAGCAAAGTTCAGTTTGTCATGGCCATCCTCCAGTGGTGGGTGCACACCCCCTCTGCACCTGAGTGGTTATTTTGTGTATAAGTCAGCAAAGCACTCAGCTGTTTTTGCAACTCAATTGTTTTGAGTCATTAACCATTAACATTCAAGTCTCTCACAAGGTGATGTGTACTATTCTGAATATTGCTTAATTCTGAATGGTAACCACATGTTGCAGATCTGTAGTCAAACCTGTGCATATTTCATATATAGTACAAGTCTTATTATATAGAGCTAAGGGACTAAATCAGGATTACAGTGCTTTCTTTAATGTGCTGCAACCATGTAATATGGATTGATTTACTGTAGCTCATCTTTACAGGACAGATATACTCATTTTTTAACAAGAACATCAAATGTAGAAATATATCAGCCACTTCATTCTTCATTTATAATACTTTCTGGTTGCTATGGCGAAGTACAGTCTGGAAAAGCCAAGGAGAGAAATAGAACATTTAGTGTACATTTTATATCAGAGAAAGGTGCAACACAAGAGAAGAATTGCATAATAGTGATGTTCTTATGATTGTGGTTAATAATACATTTATTTTTTCCTTTGGTTTATTTGCTAACCATTCATTGAACCATAGGGACCCAGAAGCACCAGTTTTGAAGCAGAGGTGTTGCACAGGATAGATTGACGATTTTAAATTGAGAGATGGTTTGGAGGCTTAGGTGATGAATATTCCTATTTGTTACTAGAATACTAGCTTTTATTACTGGCATACACAGTTCATTTATTTTCTCATTCATCACCACAGAGAACACTTTCCCTTTCTTTAGGAACTCCTCTGAGGTCATCTAACTGCACAGCCCATAAATACATAGCTTCCTAGACATATGGGTAGGCATGAGTGAGTATAGTCATAATTTGGCTAAGAGAAAATGACTGAATATGGAGCTGTGAATGCTGCTACTCTGTTCCATCATTTCTACCAGCTTGATCTGTAGGCCTCCCAGTAGTTTCTTATTTGCATGAATAAAGTGATTGATAATGGCGTCCTCTTGCTTCAATGTATAATTACAAAAATAGTAGTGAAAGAAGAAACTCAGCAAGTCAGACATTACAATGTTTGTTCCAAATGTGAGAAGACTGAAGAAGACAAGGGTTGTGCTGTCAAAAAATTGTGTTTTCCTATAAGCAGGAAAAGCATCTTAGTCAGAGGAAGGTGGATCTCTACAGATAACAAAGTAGTTGGGTGTGATTTGCCCTTAATAGTTCCATTATACTGCACTTCTCCTGTGTAGAAATACATTTGTACTTACAAATTTGGTAGTGGCCATTCCTGCTGCAGCAAGTATGATTTAATATAAAAAAACCCCAGGTCTGTAGGCGGAAGACACTGTTTCATAATTTAAAGATAATTTCATTTGTCAAACAAACCAGTGGGCTTTGCAGTAAAACAAACCAGAATTTGATTACTGACTATTATTAAATGTCATTTAACCTTGTTTAGGAAACATAAAGCTGCTCTTTAATGCTTTGCTAAAGCTTAATAAATTAAAATGCTACAGTTGCTCCTGTTGCTACTGTTTGTGACTTAAATGCATGGACATGCCATTTAATTTACAAACCACTTGTACATTAGGTATTTAAGTGTATTTATATAATATGGTGTATCAATTATATTTTTTGAGAAATACCTGTAAGTATTATGTTATGAGGGGAGTTGGCAATGGTTTTCTTGTGGGATTCCTTTCAGCTCCTGTTTTCAGATCAGTAATGGCAGCAGTCCTTTGATATAGATCAAAGCAAGAACAAAAGTTTCTTAGAAGCAAGTGAGAGCCATAAGGTGAAAATGAAGAGAGGAAAAAAGAAATGAAATCCCACGCCATAGCCTAGAACATTTATACAGCTATAACTGCAATATTGTTTCAGTGCAATTTACTTCTGAGTATGAGACTGAACCTTTAGAAGCTTGGATATCATATTTTCTTCCTTGATTACGAACCAGTGAAATTTATCTTGCCTGTAGAGATGTTGAATTTTTCCTTTCTCAGCCTATATCCACTCACAGTCATTAAAGATCTAGGGCATTTAGTGTGAATATTAAAGATGATATATGAAGCCTGACAAATTTAATCTTGGGTAATTACACTCTACCTTGCTCTTCTAGCTAGCAAGTTTCCCTGCAATTCTGTCTGGATCTGCTAGTTCAATATTGGGCTCTTAAGTAGCTGCAGCACTGGTGAGATGAATAATGTGATTCCATAAATTAGCCTCATTTTTCTAAACATTTTATGAAAGTTATATGATGTTCCATGATTAGCTGTAGCAGCCTACGAGGGAGGTGTTACATTCAAAATTATTTTACTTGGATAATAATTCTTGAAAAGATATGTGTAAATTAATTTCTTCTCCTAGTTCTTGAAATGCTTTCTGGTGAACATAGTTTTCTTCTGCAGATCAAAGATGGAAACTTTTCTGTGTAGAAAACTGCAGTTTATTGCCTGTGAGTGGATTTCTTACTGGCTAACTAATGGGATTGTTCATTATCTACCAGATAGCTTTCCTAATATGCTCAGATTTGGCATGAACAAGAAGCTGAAGATTTGCTGTTTATCTGACCTGTGTTTAGGTGCCCTTTCTGTGTTTATTTGACCATTTCATTCTCTTCTGGCTGTGTAACATCTCCCTCTGGAAGAAGTGAGTGCAGAAAGAAGGGCAGCTAATTAATACTTCCAAATTTTGTTTCTATTTCTAACTCATCCTCAGTTTCTCTTTTCAGATACATTGGGGGAAAATATCAAATAGATTTTAATGAACTATTACTCCCAGCCAATTAAGACACACACACACACACACACACATAAATTAATTGCAATGCTGTGCAGATTTTATCACCTAGGAAGGCAGTAAAATTTAAGACAATTAATGAATAACAATACATCCTTGCCTTGAAAACTGTCATTGTACATTAGACAATAGCAAATCCAGAATGTCTACACAGAAATGAAAATCATTATAAAAATAAAGAGAAAAGTCTGAAAAGGCTGATACTCTTTGCAAGAAGATATTAAAAAGAAAATATAGTGAAAAGACATTAAACACTTCAATGTATTTGGAATCAGAAGAGTCAGAAGAATCAGAAGAGTTTATAACTTCCA
The DNA here is from genome assembly GCA_013397775.1 of Eulacestoma nigropectus. Lineage (NCBI taxonomy): Eukaryota > Metazoa > Chordata > Aves > Passeriformes > Eulacestoma > Eulacestoma nigropectus. Next base: position 128,404 of record VZTE01006044.1, on the reverse strand, counting down.
GCAAAAATTTCTTGTAAACATCAAAATAAAAGATATTTAAGAGAACTAAGGGAATTAAAAGAAAATACATTTTACTGGGCTAATTACAATGACAGATATAATCCAAAACTAAGCTGACTGAGATTGCACTAATTTACAAATAAACAAAGTATAAAAGAAGTGTGATAATACCAGATAATTTTGAAAGAACTGGGTAACCATATTAAATTGTAGGGAAATTTTATATCCTAATACACTAGTAACTGAATTATTTAGATATTATTTAGGTATTGTTCAATTCTTAGCATCCTATATGTTATTCTCAAGCATTCGCTACTTCTTTTGATGTGTTAAATTAGGTGGAATTGTTTGTTTTTAAATGGCAGTTTTTCTCTGCTCTTAGTCAACTTTGAAATTAATGAAATTTAATTTCTCATATCTAAGCTTTATAAATAATATTTCTGAGTGTTTTTCTCTTTCAAGAAGTAAGGGAAAATCGTTGGTATTCTACAAGCATAAATCAGTCAGTTGCAAAATGTACTTAGTGCATAATACACTGTCGTATTTAAGGTGTCCTTTTTATATTATTTGCATTCCACACATAAATGATTCTATTTACAATGCTTAAAGTAGCCAGTAATTGGTTGGGATTGTTTGTGGAAAAATTTTAGGTCTCCAGAACTGGATCATTCTTTCAGATGCCACTAATTTAGGCATATCTAATCTGTCCAGTTCAAAATTCACTTGGGATCTGTGCTTCCAGGTAAGATATATCTCCTACAGCACTTCAGCACAGGTTCCTCTTGACTATTTACTTAGGAGAGAAAAATTTGTACTTGTTTTTTTGCAAAGGTCCTGATTTCCAGCCGAAGCTCTCTGCTTAACCAGGCCGATCTTCTTCCTCTCTGGCTCATCTTTTAGCACATGGGGAACAGCCTGCTCCTGTAACTGTAATATTGCCTCCCTAGAGCACTTGCAGCCTCCCTGGACTCCTTTGCCCTTCAGGACTGCCTCTGACAGGGCTTTCAACCTTATCAAGCCAGTGTCTGTACAGATGTCCAAGGTGACCTTTCTGCTGACCCCCCTCCAGAGTTTTCTGAGAATTGAAAACTCCCATTTCATGATTGCTGTGCCCAAGATGGCCTGCAAGCACCCCATTACCCACCAGTTCACACTCAGCAGGTCCGGTGGGACATCTCCCCTCATTAGCTTCCTTATCAGCTGTGTCAGGAAGTTATCTCCCACACGTCAGGAACCCTCTAGACTGTCTGCTCTCTGCTGTCTTGTGTTTCCAAAGACATTTGGCAAGTTAAAATTCCCCATGAGAACAAGGGCTAGCAATCATGATACTTCTCCTAGCTGCTTATAGAACATTTTGTGTGCCTCTTCGTCCTGGTTGGGTGGTCTGTAACAGACTCCCACCATGATATCTGCCCTCTTGGCCTTTCCCCTGATTCTCACCCATAAGCACTCAACCTTATTGTCACTGTAATTAAACTCTAGATAATCAAAACACTCCCTAGCATACAGGGCTACCCCACTGCCTCTCCTTCCTAGTCTGCTTCAAATCTTAATGGGGAAGAATTTCAGGCCAGTGGAAGTTGCAATGTTTAGATGGGATAGCTTCATAACAAATTCTAGTACTTTTTTTTCCTCCATGCAATCTAGTGAAGAATCACAAGGAAGTTTGTGCAAACTTAAATATATTGCTCAATCACCACCAGAATGCCTTGCAAAGTCAAAAATGAAAGCTGGATTTAGGGAAAGAGAACAAGCCAGAACAATGCTTGGATATCACAAGATGTCATCCCCTAGTTTCAATTTTTTTCAATTTTAGGTAAAGAATTGCATTTCCTTTTGTATCCTGGAGGGACATGTTATTGAAAAATTCTTTTTCTTTGAACAACTTATAAAATTTGTTTGTACTGTCAATACAGGCACCCCATAAGAATGTGTCACATAAATATTTGTTTTTATATAATTGAACAAAATATGAAGTGTGTGAGGAAAATTGCAATGGACTTTGAATTTAGAAGGATCAGAATACTAAGAGTTGCCCTATATATAACAGAATTTTTTTATCTTCTTTTTCCAGATTGATTTAATTTTAAAATATTTTGGGTCATAGAGAACTTCCAGAAGAATTCACATCTCTAAGTAACATTGTTTGAATCTGTTGCATGGCATATTGTAGGAAAGATTTCATGTATCATTTCCTTCTCCTTTCCATGTAATTACTTGCCCTTGCTGCTTTGCTTTCTAGGGTTAAGGCTTTGAGATACATACAAATTCAATATATGGTTCCCTAACTTAGAGAACTATAATGAAAAACAACAAGAAAAGTCTATTTCTTTTTTTAAGGAGATACTCTCTGAAGTCAGTAATCAGTTACATTGATTCAAGTGGATGTTCACAGCTTATTTTTTTTTTCTGTTTAAAAGTTCTTCTGTAACTCATTTGCTGTACAGGTAGAAGTGGCCCCTAAAACTCATCAAATTCATAATCTTTCTCCTTTTCATTTTTTTTTTTTTTTTAAATATCCAAGCCTTTCTGCTTGTGTGAAAGCAGAAAACAAAACCTTAGCTGTGTCTGGGACCACTTCTTGCTGGGTGACTTTCTGCAAGCAGGTTGGCACATTCAGTGGTGGAGTAGAAGGGCCTCTGCTCCCAAGGGTGGGCAGCTCAAGAACACAAGGTAGCCTGAACCTTCTGCAGGAAAGGAGAATATGGACTGACAGATTTCTCCATTTTAATTATTTCCCTGAGACCATTTATAAAGAATAAATAAGGCCTCTTTCACTGCTGTAGTATGACTGGGACATTATATTAGGATTATTGTTTCTGAAATATTATAAACATTTTCTCATGCTTCAAAATTTAAGAAAAAGAATGCAAATTTGAGAAAAAGAAAAGCCTAAGTGGGAATAAGGAAAAAAAAGAAGCCAGAGATGAGAATGAGGTCAAGATGAATACATCAGAGCCTTAAAAGTAGATGATATGGAATAGCTAGAAATTGTAAAGAGGAAATAAATTGTTACTTTTTTTTTAAAAGGAGAAGAACTTAACAGGAAAATGTATTGACTCAATAATGTAGAATATGAGGTAAAAGTAATGACATATTTGTAAGGTGCAAATGTGGAATAGTGTATTTGGTTTGATTTATTTTTACTGTGCTTTCCTCTTAGACACTGTTTTAGCTCTACAGGTTAATGGGAAAGTGAACTGGCATTCAGATTGAGAGCATATATAAATAATACAGAACTCACGATTTTCTAGTATTAAACACCCAGAAGTATAAAATCAAAGAATATTCTTGCTTATTCTTGCTAGATATAACCTAAAATTAACTGAAGTACACACACATGCATTTTTAAATGAATAAAAATATGTAGATTCTAGAGTCCTGCCTACACTGTAATTCGATGCATACAGCCTTCAAAGCAAAACAAAAAAAACCTGATAGTAAATTGTAGATTACGATTTTCTTTCTCTACTTGGCAGCCAATAAACAATAGATTGTTAATGTTATAACTTTTATTATGTTAATTTAAAATTATAATGACTTTCTGAACAAAAATAGAAGTATCTGAGCTTCTTGATAGTTAGCAAATTTTTTTCTAGTCGAAAGAGTTTAGCAACCTGAGTGGTTGATACTGGACATCATTTATGTAATTCTTTTTAGTGCTAGAACATATGTTTTTAATAATAAGGGTGTCTAAAATTAATTTTTTTTGAGGCTTCCCTTCACTTTATCTTGTGCCTTGTATACCAGTGGACAGGATTTATTTAAATTATTTGGATGGGCACAGAAGTAAGCATTTAGGCATAAGCTTGTATTGTTTATGCATGTGCTGCATAAATATTCTTCAGAGTGTATTCTTCACACTGGTTATCCGCTTGGTAATCACATTAGTAAACACAGGACCATTAGTTTTATACAGACTGTGTAATAAATCAGCTGAGATTCCTTTTCCCCTGATGTGTAGCCTGGGCAAGATCTTCCTAGGAGCTGTGAAAAATGCCTAATACCCATTCATGTATATCAGAGTTTGGGGTTCAGCACTTCTAGGTTCATGTCCTGAGGCAGAAAAACAGTTTGGTTTCTTAATCAATAAAGAATACATTCTTCCTGGCTACAGATCAGGGGTTTGGGCAGTGCATGTTTCCTTGACAGCACTATATTTTGCTAGCTGGAGGCACAGATCATGCTGATGTGTATTTCTTTAATTTGTATTCTCACTTTCAGTGAAGATTCTAATTAGACTCTGGTGGTGCTTAAGAAGAAGAAGGGGCAGCGTTTCTCTGAACATTGTTCTTTCTAATGCGGAGGGCGGTAGTTTTCTGACACGCAGCATTTAGCACGTGAAAACAGACGTCTGTCTTTAGCAAACTGTCATTTCTCAAACGTAACAAAAATTGTGCTAAGAGAAGCTGCAGAAAGGCTGTGAGGCTGGGGAGAATTGCAGCGCCTGGGTCTGGGAGCGCTGGAGCACTGAGAGCTGGTAGCAGCGTGCTCCCTAGTGCAAGTTTCCAGAGAGCTTTTCTTCTTGGCACTGACACAGGCAAGTCCCTGCTCCGACACAGATGTTCCTCCAGCAGCTCTCAGTAACGCTGCTCGACGGATACAATGTCATACCCAGAGGTTTGTGGTCCACCTCAGCCTTCTAGGAGGACTCGCTACTGATGAAATCAAATGCTTAGAGAAGCATGAGATGCGGGGCTTTATCTAATATTTTATCTCAGCTAGAGTGGCTGGTGAACTGCCACAGCTTGGTATAGTGTTGCTTTACACCACTGCAACTTTTATTCAAAGCAAACTCTTGGTAAAATCCTCTAATTTCCCCCTGATTGCAAACTGGTGTGAAGACTGGAATGATTTGCCTATTGGAAGAATGTTGACTCTCGAGTGGGAGTCGGAGGGACTACAAACTGTGGGTATTGTTGTGATTATATTTGCATCTCTGAAGCTGCTTCATTTGCTGGGACTGATTGATTTTTCAGAAGGTAAAGTGGTCACTCACAGTTTGTGTTGTTTGTAGGTTTGATGTCTGATCTGCTAAAATAGAGAGCATCAGCTATAGAAGCTGTGAAATGAAAAAAGTGAAAGTAACAGAATAAAAATCCTGGTTTGCTTCTGTTGCTTTTACTTTGTTGTTGAAAACAGAAGTAGATACTAGTATAAGATTTTTACTTTACAATTCATTTACAACTGTCTGTGAGAGGATATTTATTGAAAAAAACTAAAATAGTGAACGTAACACTTGTCAGTTGCCTTTGAAAGCTGTTCAGTGCTACTGAACTTGATAGATTTTAGTTCAGTTCGTGTTTACAAAATGCTTTGTTTTTCTGAATTATAATGCAATTAGAGTTTTGTTCTGTATCAGTGTCTGTGCTTTAAAAATCTGTTTCATAGATAAATGCAATACACTGTTATTACAGGATGAGCTTTAGGATCAAGCCTGCTCTACACCTTCCAAAAAAAGGCATGGATGTCAATATTAAATATGTGTATTTTAAATATATATCATGAATATATGTTTTAAAATTCCTGTCGCTTGCTCAGAATCTTGTCTGCTCTCTACTATATAGGTCATATCATTTAATCTACTCCCACAGAGAGCTTCACATTAATTTATTAGGAGTTTTATTCCTATACAAAATGATGGGTTTTTTTCACATTTTATAGAAATGAGCTATTTCAGGTCAGTTATTACTGAGATTTTTTTGCTGTCCACTTTTCAAGTTTTTCACAGAATGTCTATTAAGTCACTGAAGCCCTTGCTCAAAAAATACTTGCTTTTGTCATTATGTTTGCTCATGTGAGTCCAAACCAATCCTTTTTCCTGGGTAACTGCTTTCAGTCAGAATCACACATTCAAGGGGAGCACTCCAGTTTTCTGAAACATTAACTTTTCATCATAGAATAGGATCTTTGATGGATGTAGATTCACGTAACCACCTCGTAAAATTGTTCAGAGTGCTGATAAAATCTGAAATCTTTAACACAGCACTTATATAGTTACTGAACTATTGAAAGAAATCATCCTTCAAACTGTATGTGGTGAGAACATATATTTGCTTTGTTACTATATAATGTATTTGTTATGGAATTACTTTTTCAATTCTGAACAATGGGTAATTTAGCCCTCATAGCAGTGCTCACTTTTGGGTTTTTTAATACTCTGGATGTGTAACATTTGTGACATGTAAAAAAATCATCATGGTTATGGATTAGCTTCAGCTTTATTACATATGGTAACAAATAGGAAAAAATGATTGAAATGCAAATTGCTTTTTTTTGCATATGTAGAGTTAGATCATTTTCCTGATTTCTCACTGGTATTGCCATTAAGTTTGTGGGAAAAGGTTTTATGTGATTTCAACTCTATTAAATCACTTTAAAAAAAAAAATCCTCCTGGTGCAAATTACACTGATTTTAATAATAATAATAAGTTCAAGATGATCTATCGATTGAAGTACAACTTTTTGTTCTAATGCACCCATTGATGTCATGGCGTTTCCTCGCATGATAATAATTTCACTTGAAAGTACCTAGCAACATAAACCAATCCCTAAATGTAAAAAGATGAAACTTTGTAAGGTGCAGTTGATGTATTTATAACTGCAGTGTGAGTAACTCCAGTGACTTGGGGGATTTCCAGTTCCCCTGAGGCTGATCTCTGCTAATCAGCTCTTCCATGTTTGGGTACCAACATTCCATTAAACAAGAATTCTGCACCAAATGGTTAAGAAATATTTTATAGTGTATTCAGAACTAGTGATTTGTTGTTCACCTACTGAATGCAAGGAAAGGTTTTCTGTTCATATCCAAGGAGGAGTACATTTAAACTGCCAGAGTTGATCTGGAAACCAAAATGAGTAATGAGTCCTCCCCATCTACCACATGCAAGCAGATCATGGGTCATATGCTGAAAAAATCTGTTCCCATAGTTAGGCTTTCTGATGCCTTAACATGCTTGTCTTAACATCCCTGATATATTGACTTATACTGCAAATATCACTGAAAGAAAGGACAGCATGCCTGATGTTTGCTAATACAGGGCAGAGAAGACATAAAGGACAAATCCTTAGTTGCTAACTTGCTACAACTCCACTGATTTTAGTGCAGTTGTGGTGAAGAAGAGCCTGATTTGCCCTCATCTCCATGAGAAAACAAGACAACCCAGTCAACCTGCTTAGTTTTACTGAATAAACTAAATCACAGAATTAACTAGGTTGGAAAAGACTTTTGACATCATCGAGTCTAACCTATATTGTTGCAGTGTTCAACAATTGGCAGGACAGAGAGAAACCTGATTTTACCCTGTGTCCCATACTAGAGACTGTGTTGTTCTGCTTCATCCATTCTCCACTTTCCAATAAGCAGAAAAGAGACCAGAATGAAGATAACGCTGGTTCAGTGGAGCCAGCAAGCTATTTCAGTTAAAAGGACAGAATAGAATCAATACAACTTTTACTAGGAGAGATTGAAACTCCCCTTTCCCTCTCCTTCCATTACTTTGAAAGTGGTTTGATACTGACCATTGTCTTCCCTGCAACTTCCTTGCCTGGAGCTTTTTCTGCCCGCCAGCTTCACTCCGAAGCTTTTGTTTTGTTACGCAAGCTGGAAGGGAAGGAGAGGAGAGGAGGGAGATAGAACTGAAGCAATGGATCAGAACAGTAAAACAACAAGGCCAGGCTTATAGGCAGTTCATCCACCAGAAACTTGGAGGGGAGAGATGGCAAAATAAAGTATTCACTTTGCATTTCTGTGTCCAGAACAGCTGTTAAGTAGTAGTTATGCAGGGAGATTATATAAACATGCATGAGCAACTTTTTAAATATTAGGGAACTGCATAAATCACAATCTTTGAAAAGACAAACTCTATGCCTTTTCCTACATCATGCACTGACTCTATCTTGAAATATAACGTCTCTTACAAAAATATTTTTCTTTTACTTGTGAATAGAATCAGCCATTGTTGCATTCTTTTTTAGACTGCCTTATTCCTTCCCTTTTCCTTACACTAATCTCTAACAGTCTCCAGAGCTTGTTGCTATCTTTCAAATGCTTATTCAGATATAAATTTCATGTTTGGCATGTGAATGTCCCATGAACTCCTTGTCTTCTGGTTAGTAGGACTCACTAGTACCTATATGTCTTTCAACTCAATAGCCTATCAAGGCTAGGTAAGAATATTTGATCCTTAGCTTCTCCTACTGTGATGCAAACAAAAGACCAGTTCACTTGCAGTTATCAATAAACATATTTGGCAGCAAACTCAGCTTTGTGAGTAAGTAATTTGTTGCTTTATCTGGAATTTGGAATTCGGTGAAGGGGGTAAATAGAGGTAGTTTTTAAGAGAGTAGTTTTCTGCCTTAGGATATATCTGCTCTATGCAGATACAGAAAGAGCTTTTTTTTCCTATCTAATCTAATCTGGATGGACAGAAGTCACCTCCAGTCCAAAAGTCATGTTAGTGTATTTATCTGTTCTGTCACACAAACTGCTAAAATGTGGCCTCTTTCATAGTTCAGATACTTAAAAGCACAGCGAAGATGTTAGGTCTGTCTACAATCATCTGTGTTAACATGTTGTTAGTTACAATTATGGCTTAGCAAAACCAGTAAGGTTTAAAATATTGTCTTGAGTGCAGTATGACTCTCACCCTTAGAAAATGAATGATATGGGGAAAGATACTGCTGTGAAATTCTCTATTGCATCATATTCTCTAAGAAAAAGAACACCAAAAATCATGGGATTTTTGTCCTTCTCTGCATATGGGTGACATGAATGATCCTAATTTGAATGTCCTCTTCATCCACTGGAAACTGCGCTACAAGTCCAGCTTCCAACAGACTCCTCTATGCTGCTCCCTGTCCTGTATAACTTCTCTCAGCCAAATGGGGTGCAATGTAGCATAATTCCGCAATAAACAGAAAGGCAAAACATATGCCATGCAGCAGTACCTGTCCCCTTGCTTTTTCTCAGCAGCTGCTTATAACACCTGGTCTCAGTAAGCTGTTCAGTTAACATGTGGTGAAATGACCACCTCCTGCTTGTCTTTTCTTCTTCTCCAGACAATGCAGAATTGACAGAACTACTTTATTCTGAGTAAACATCTGTCACCTGCCCAAAAAATTCTGTTCATGGGTGCTGATGTCCTGGTGCCGATTAATGGCATCAAGGTATATAGCATTAATAGGTCTCCTGTGGTTGTTGACGCATCTGTCACACCAGAAATGAGAATAACTCCCCCAGCATCAAGTATATTAGCACCTGTGCACATAGACTCTGTTTGCTGCATATGACTAGATGAAAGGTGTTAAGGTTCAAACACTACCTTTTCAGTAGCATAATTCTGCTCCTCAGAGACAAACAAACTGTATTACCTGTTTTCTTTTGGTTTGTTTTGCCCACCCTCCTTGTAAACCTTGGCAGACATTCTGGATTCAAGGTCTCTAAAGGAAAGTCAGTCTATAGAAGTATCTATAGATTGCACAGCAGAGAAGAGTTACTTTAGAAGACCAGACGTGAAACTGCATTAAGTTGCTGCTTTAAATCCAACCTTGATCCAAATAGATGTAAAAATTGAGGTGTGAATTTCAATATGCTCATTTATATAGATGTGTTTCTGTGTGCTTATGTTGGATACAAGACAGGCTGAAACTTACTGAAACTTGTGACCATCTGAATAACCAGCCTAAGGACTGTTGATGATGTTCTATTTACTCTTCATCTACCCTCAAAAAATAGGCTCCTCCAGGCTTGGGAGAATGGTTATGTTTGGAAATCACTGTCTTGATTGACCTTAACATAATTATATTGAAAGTCAAATTTTTACTTTGTTTCGCTTTCCTTTTAGTTTAGCGTTTTTTCTACCTGGACCTAATTATATGATGCACAAATGACATAAAAGTGTAAAGAAATGTGCTTTGTAAAGAACAGCAAAAATCATTCTTTCATGTCAAAATTAGGGAAATCAAGCTTTTATCAAAATAAGAACAAAATGGGCCAATTTGCATAAAAGTTGTGAGGAAGGGCCTGTTGTTTTATGAAGGCCTTTTCATCAACTGCTTTCCATGGACTTCTTCAGGGCATTTTGACATCCAGATCAGCTGAATCACTGAGGAATAAGTCATTTTAGATCCATATCAGTCTGAATTAAAAATCTAGATACTGTGTGGAAAATGGTGAGAAATATTTAAGACACATTACAAATATTACCAGGAATATTTCTGTAAGGATAACACATGCCCTATCTCTTCACGTGAGAGTTCACAGATCCTATCTGGTTCAGGATCATACAGGATATTTGCCTTCCAACTTGGGTAGGGCTCTTTTTGCCTGCGCTGTTCTGGGAGAAGCCTTCCCCACAATCATTAGATCCTCTACTTGGTAGTCTTGATTTTTTTTCAAGTAAATATTCATACTAATAGTCATTTTAGATTGACTATTTGTAAGCAGGTGGAGAAGTTTGCCCCTGTATTCACCTTTGCAAAGATAGAGTTGCTTTTGAGCATCATTTTAAATTCCTTTAAGAATTCATCTTGAGGTTATTTATCTAGATATGTCTTGGCCATTTCTGGCCAAAATCATGTGTTTTGAAAGGAAAGGAAGTATTTTCTCCCAGAATATAGATACAAACACCCAAAATAAAGGTAGGTGACATATATTTGATACCTTCAGCAAAGTCTGCATCTGACCACCTTGCATCTCAGAGCATAGATACCAGGAGCTTCCTACAGAATGCCCTTATCAAGGATTTTCCCTGTGCACTCTGCCACTGCTTCATGACCAGGCTGCTTTTAAAATGTAGCTCTGGATAAAATAATTCATTTTAAGATGACAAAAATTTGTTATGACAAAATATGCTTCTGAAAAATAACTTCACTTGGTCAGCTGAGTATAGGTGTGGAGAAAAAAGCATTGCCTAATCTCTAATGTACTTTAGGGCTGAGAATCCAGATGGCCTTGCTGTTGGAATAAGATATTTGCAGACATGAATAATCATTGCCTAAAATTATATAGAACAACATTGAATATACACAATGATGGAATGACTGAATGAAAAAAAATCCATCATAATGTATTGTTTAGAAATAATGCAGTCACCTTTGGTCTCTTGAATCTTAAATTATTTGTTCCATTTTTGATGCACTTTTGGACCAGAATTCTTTGGCCTTTTAATGAGATATGAGAGACACTCAGTGGTTTTGTAGGGATTGATGTATCTGATTACGTGTAGACCTATTTGAAACATGAAAATTTACAAAGCAGCTGAATCTGTTCCATGTAATGCAAAAATAATAACATAATTTGGAGACATTAGGCTACAATTTTATTGTCTAGTATGCATTTTAGCTCATAATAAAAGTACTTACGGAATTACCTTGGGGAAAAATTGCAAAAGCAGCCATAAGACTAATTTTGCAGTCTCATCTGTATAACTGCTTCATATTACTAGAGCAGTATGAAGAAGAACAAATGAGACCATTCTGTTTATAGAAATGAAATATGCCCTTCTAAGTCTGTACTCTGTGAACTTTTAGAAATAGGCCAATTGTAGATAGATTGCATGTGTGTATGCATGTGTGTACATTTCGCGAAGAAAGAGGAACAATCTAAAATGAAGACCATGTGTACCAAATTTTAGCAGTAAGTAACCTTTAACAGATATATCTCAAGAAAACTATATGATATAAGGTCTGACATAGGTACAATAGGTCACTTTTAATGTTTCTTTTTTAAAAAAGCCTTCACTGATCAATGTCTGTAAATTATGCTACTGCTGAATAATATATATTTTCACGTTAAAATGGTAGGCTATTTTTCAGATTGATTATTTTGTAATTGTTTCTAAGTAGTTTGGTAGATTCCAAATGTGCATTGGACCAATTTTTGGATATGTATATAGACCAACAGATGTTGACTATTTCTACCCTTGTTTTAAGAACACTTTCAGTCTTCCACTAATCACTCAAGAAAGAATAAGTTACGTCATAGGAAACAAATCCTTGTTCAGACAATACAGCTTTCATAAATTAGAAGGAAGAATATTGATCGAAGTTCACTGAAATGAGTCAAACCAAAATTAAGTGCAACAGTTTAGTGGCTGTTTCCTGATGCTCCCAAAGGAGTCTTGTTCCTTGCAGATAAAACTGCTGGGTCTGGAGTGGCAGAGTGGAATTAGAGAAATTTGAGAAAATGTAGTTGAGAAGAAAGGGCAAAAAGAGTCTAGTTTGCTTAGTGGTCAATCATCAAATGAATAAGTAGGAAGGTAAGGAGGGCCTCAATTTATTTTTTTTTTTAATAAAATAGAAAAGTTAGGAAAGTAATTCGGCTCATGAATTTCAGAGCATTAGTCTTCTATATGTCATATGTCAGTCATGTTACATTCGACCATGTACTCCTGTGTAAGGATAGGAAATGTAGCATTCCCTGCTCCAATGAGTTTTATATATCTGAGTGATCTAATGGGAACTCCTTACTAAGTTGCGTTTCTTCAGACAGTCATGGTGACAGAGGGGCTGGTTTCAGCCTAGATATATCTGAAAAATGCAGCCATAATGTTTAACCTCTGTACTAGCAGTTTGATCTATATCCTTCTTGTACTGTAAATACTTTAGCTTTCTTTGTTTTTCAATAAAAGACAGTGTTCTGGATTTTACATTTCATGATGAAATTTGAGCTAAGGCAAAATGTATGTGTTAACATTTGTCTTGAAAAGTTATGTTAATGAAGCTGTGTTGAGCTTTTCACGGGATACCCTCCCTTTTTGGCCAAGGGTGAAAGAACAGAGGAGGCTGCTGTCTTGCTAAAGTCCTTTATTTCATAGTTCCATAGTTTTCTGAAGGTAGGGTTCAAAGGGGAAAAATGATAACAGCAAACAGCAGCAGCAGGCTAAACATCTTTTTTTTTTTCTTCTTCTTCTTTTCTTCTTCTTTAAACTTACAGAAGTGAGGACTATATTTGCTAATTGACCAATAAAATTAACACATAATTCTAGTTTTTCTTTTCTTAGCATATCCTGGTTTAATTTTAATGGTCGTAAATCTTACGCAAGTACTACATAGGTATTACACAGATTTGCGTATGTAGTTTCTATCAGCTCTTACTGTTTATGTGAACACTCTATCTAAAAAATGTGAACAGTACAGTTTCATCTGTGTTTTGTCTAAAGTAAGGAAATTCTGTGAAAAGGTAACACTGCTGCCGTACGAACTGTGTTTAAGGTCTCTTTTTTGCAGCTTTCCAATGTTTAAAGCACTTAGCATATATTTCTACTAAAAGTTAAAAATCTGTATTTCTATTTCACTTTGGTGTGACTTCATGTATCTCAGCTTATCCAAAGGTTTTAATTCAATCCCTGTGCTTTGTTTTTCCTCTGGGCCCAAGTCCAGAGGAGTTCTCACTCCAATAAAGCAGTGATCTAAATTTCTTCCTTAGAGACAGTAACAGAAGAATATTCCACTTGATGTGAAATAATACTCCTGGGGAAAGGTATCACTTTCTGTAAGTGGTAGACCAGTGGTGTTGTTTACATTGACATACTTACTGCCAGTTACTTTTTATAAGAATATGACTATTGGCTAATCTGCAACCAGCATCTCCCTGTGTTTCTTCTGTCGTTTGAATTGTTTTTAAGTTTCTTTATTATTTCCCTGTCAGGCAGGTACCAATTGTCAGCAACTTTAATCACATAATAAAAAGAATCACAAATAAATAGACAGCTGGGTTGGCATTTAGGAACTCTCATTGTGATTCCTTTCCTTTTTGACCTTAGGAAATCTAGAAAATGCTGACAATTATACTGGTTAACTCACAGGTTGCTGTGAGAATAAGTAGGATGAAAAAGTGGCATCCAATGCTAAAGTGGTGAGGCCATGTGATGAGTGCTGAGAGACAGACATCAACATCTCCTAACCTCACTGTCAAAACCCAGGTTTGAAACTTGAATATGGTGAGTGATAACAGCTTCAAACTGTTGAGATGATTTAAATCAAAAAATCACTCTGTATCCAGATAGAAAGGTATTTGCATTAGCCAATACCCAAGATTTTGGTTTTTTTACTAGAAATAGCATGCATTTTCTTGTTGAGAAAGCAGATAGTGTCATCTCATATTCCAATAAAAGCTGGTTTAGAATGAATTATAGTAAAATTTTGACTGTAGCATAGTCAGTACCATATGTTGTACTCTTATATACTTTCTGCAGTTACAAATGCTTTGTATTATCGGTTCTTTTTAATACAAGCCTCGCTGTTGCTTCTTTGTTTATTATTAGTAATATATTTGTTTGAACTCACATGTATGTATGTATAGAGAAGTATACACTCCTTTATGAGATATATAGCACATAGAATACATTTGTACACATATGCAATGAAATATGTATGGAAAATAATTTTAGATTTAAATTTATGGTGTACTAAGTGCAGGTAGATGAATTTGCCATATTTCACAGGCTGCAAATCAAAAAAAAATCTTAGGTAGTTGTATTTCCTTTGAAATATTTCAAATACAAGGCCTATTTCCCAGTCTCTTACTCATGTGAATTTTTTTTTAATACAAAAAGTTTGTAATAAAAACGCATTTTTAATTTCAGCATGAAGTTCTTTTTTGTTATTGAAGTGTGGCGTTTTTCTATGGATTCTGTTTTCCCAAACATAAGAAATAGAATTCATTTTAAATTGTAAAATAAATTATAAATAATTTGAAGGATTTTTTATCTTACTTTAATATCGTATATAGGGTTTTTCTTGTTATATTTCAATAATAACTATATGCCTTACATTGCTTCAGTTCTTTCTCCCTCTGGGCAATTTTTTGTCCTCATTACTGAAGTCACTAAATGGAGCCAAATCAGTTAACTTGCAGTAATCATTTGGGGATTGGATTCAGACCCTGATCCTTAGGTAGATCAGAAAACTGTAGCTTTTCTACTTGGTTTTCTCAGTTGAAGAAGTCTCATGCATTGTAGTAAATACAGAGCTTGTAGTGTATAACAGAGATTATATATGTCCATCACTTTACTCTCTCAGCAGAATATTGTGCACAAAACAGCTTCCAAATATAGCAACCAACACAAAAGTGTAGGCTGCTTCTATAGAAGTAGAGAACCTCAGTGTATACCAAATAAATGGATGCTTCACTGTGTACACATATATTACCATGAATTTGTGCTTCTAGCTTTTTTCCAAAGGGAGACAAAATTGCTGAAAATAATGTTATTAAAAGCTTTTATTCAGATCTCTTTTATCCATGCCAGGTTAAACTTGTATCTCATGGATGAATGTTTGAATAGAAGTATCTGAAGTATTATAATTAAGTAAAATCCTGAGTAGCAAATTCTTGCTCTTATGAATTTTAATAAGTGGTGTAATTTTGTGTTATTTGTATAACAAGACAGTAGTTGCAACCATTCTATTCGTTATTATTTTAAAAATTAGATTTTCTGCCTAAAGGCTTTACAGTTCAGGGCTGTTTCTCTTTTTACCACTTCAGAAGCAGCCAGAGAGAAGGCTGGCAACACAGGGAGCAGCAATCTCATTTTGAGTTCTCTGCTGCTGAGAAGGAACAAGTAGCAGCAGGGCAACATTTATGGAAGCTCATACTTTCTGCACTCTGCATGGCATCCTAATCCGGGATATCTGATGGAGGGAGAGAGAGAAGATTCAGTGCAATGCCCACGTGAACAGAAAGCAGAACAGACTGGGTTCTCAAATCTTCTCCAGTGTTGAGGAGGTGGCAAATGACAACATTTGCATGCAGCAGCATGGCCAGGCATGAGAATTTATGCTTTATAGATGCCATGCCCAGAAGCATTGCAATGGATGCACTTTTTTAAGGAGGGCTTAGAACTATAATAGGTTAATTCATTGATCACAGCAGGGTTTGTTAAGGACTTGATGATGTTAGCAGCCTTTTAATAGTGGATAAAAACAAGACGAAACATGGGAGTGGGGGAGGGCAGACACAAGACCAAAAAATTAAACTGTTTAGGATTTTCTGTTCTTGCCGTTTATCGAGGGAAGTATAGTTATTATTTACTGTATTGGATGATAAGTGAACACTTGAAAACCAACTAATTTCAAACAAAGGAGCCTGGCAGTGAATGCAGGAATACAAATAAAGATGCTCTGTTTCTTAGAAGACTTGAACTATGAGGTTTGGGGCAGATCTCAGAGGAAAGTTTCCAGCAAATTAGGCCACATCAATTCAATTCCTAGATATTGATCTTTGTGACCCAGTTCAGACACCTACATTTGAAAATGTAGTTTAAGCATTAGTGGTTCTTTGCATGCTATTTATCTTCAACAGAAAATCCTTTTCTTTTTGATGTTTTTTATGACTTTTAAGTTGTATGATCAGTCTCTTCATGGAGATGAATCCAGACAGGTCTAAATCATATGGTTTGGTAGGGAGTGTAGTGGACTCAGATATGCAGGAAGCTGCCTGGAAAGTACATTAAATTACTTCACACTGAGACAACAGTTTTTATAGTCTTGGTTTTTGAACAATCTCCCTCATTCTTTTTTCAATAAAGACTGGTCTTACCCTGCAGGAAGTAATAAGCATTATTTAACACCAAGTGATTCACAATGTATTACTACTGTACTACACAGTTGTACATTTCTGAGGAAAAATTAACTTAATAGTAGTTTTATTACTTTAATCCTATGATAATTGAATTCATAAATTCTTGCTTTGGAATGTATTTGAGAATAGTTAAGAGAGTGTAATTCTAAAAATGAATGGAAAAAAACCCAGTGCTATCTCTAGCTGGATATTTTAAAACAAAAGTAATATCATTCTTATTCTCCATTGCTTTCTTTTCAGTTGTGGTCTTTTTGCAAAACATTTCTCTAAGTTGAAACCTTAGTTCCTGAAAAATTATATAGAGGATTTTTTCTATAAGTCTTCTTGGCTCATTATGCAACGGAGAAAGGAGGAAAAAGTTAATAAGTTTGAATTGAGTTTTTGTTTATTTTTCTTCAATGGTTATGTAGAGAAACTGAAAATGCAAACTTTTCACAGAACTAAAACTCAGGAATTCCTGGGGTCGATAGGAATGTGAACTGACAGAATATGGTGAGCCTTCACCTGACTTAATGCTGATTATCGTATTTAATATCCATTTTAATATTTGATAAATATTTTACATTTAAATCATGTTGTTCATTCCCAGTGCTTGCAAAAAAAGGAGTAAATCTCTATATTCTTTCCCTAAGTGTATTCCTTTAATATAAATTTATCCTCTCATCGTCCTAAGTAGCTTGCACTTTTCGAGAGTGCATGGAAGGTTTAAAAGCAGGCATAAGTACCAATCTCTCTTAAAGCTGGGATCCAGAAAAACTCAATAGTGAGCACATTCGAACCAAAAACATTCACGTGACACCTCATCTCTTCTGAAATTTTCACCCATGTCTGTCTGCCTTAATATATTAGTAGGGTGGAAAGCTCTTGAAAAATAACTATATTAAGCTAGTACATATGTTAAGACACAGAGAGGTGTTCAAGGCCTAAAAGTAGATAAAAGTTGGATATCTGAGCTTCCTGTCCTTCTAGAAAGGCATGAATTGCACTCTGATTTTTTATACTGCCAGATATGTGTACGTTTCCTCTGGCATATCTTTTTTTCCAATTAGTAAACATCCTGTTTCCAAAACATTGCTTTACAATGACAAAAGGGGGCAACCTGAGTAATTTGTATGCATGGTAGTTTCATGATTATTAAAACGGGCTTCAGATTGGGTATGCTTTGGGGAGATCATTAATCTTCCTTGAATTATATCTTTAAATGTGCAAATTTACATTAGGTACATGAAATTAATGATGTAACATGATATATTTAACAAATTAAGGTGGTCATACTCTGTGTGTAATGAAGAAGGCAAATATACTACGTATTTGCTTTCCATAGTACTATGATTATGTCCTTGTAATAGACGTTGGGATTTTCTAAAAAACTATTTTTGTCTGCAGATAATTTTTTAAATTTTAATTGCAAATTTTCCAGCACACATGCATTCCACACCCCTAGATCCCCACCCCCAAAAAGGCTGGTATGTGGTCATAGTTTCAGCTGATTCAGCTTGTTTTGTGAAAGATCAACTGGCAATAAATGTTTAATTACTGTATTCCACTTAGTGTCTGTCAGTTCATATGTTTGACGCCAGTCCAGTGTTTGTCATTCAACAGCAGGATAGAAAGTATCTCTGAAAGTGCTATTTTAAATTAGAATTGAAAGGTTGGATTTTTTCACTTCAATCACTACATCTGTGATCCTGCAGTCCTCAGAAAAGCCACATTTGTCATCTGGAGTGAGAAAAGGATGGGAGCAACCTCTGAGTAGCTCAGTGTTACCTTATTTCTTGTCCTGTGCGTAAACCAACATGCTAAAGGCCAAGCTGTTATACTAAAGTGAGAGTTAAAATTAACTTTAAAAAATGCATTTCTTGAAGTTATGGTAGCAGAAAGTGTTTTATTTCCATCAATTAATTGAATACCATTTGTTGATGCTACGTGTTTTAATTTTTTCCCCTTACCCTCCTAGAAGTAGTAGGACATTAAAAATTAAATAGCAAAAATGAATTCAGAAGTTTGTGATCTACAACTGTTCCTGAAGGGGACAGATTCATGAGAAAGACTGGGCCAGGATTAACTAAAGCGATTCTCCTTCAAAATTATTATGACTGTAGGATAAGATACTGGATTATGAAGGTGTGAAGGTGTAATACGCAGTAGAAGTGTATTGGCTTAAAGAGGGAAAGCAGGACTGATTGTCAAATGTATGTCAAAGATATCACATGACAGTCCCATAGTTTAAGACTATGTTTCAATGATCTATTTGAAATGAAGTTGAGTCAAAATAATCTGAAGGTTGCCTACAGAGGTGTTTAATGGTGATGTATTTTGTGGTTATACATTGTAATAAATAATAACGAAACTTCCTGGAGCAATGATGATCTAAGTATTGTAAATGTTAGCCACCAAGACAATATTTGTCCACAAATTCCTGAAACACTACCAGGAACTCTAATTAAAAAAGAAGGAAAAAAACCTATGGCTAATTATTAATCTCCAGAACTAAGCTGGTTTAATTAACTGAAAAATAATGATAAGTATCAAAGTGAAATAAAAAGGTAAAATTTCTGTCAGTGTTTGTTGGCTTAGACCTTCGTGTTTTCTCTAAGTTGGGTACTGCAGTGGTGCTGCCTTGTCTTCTGATAGCTGTGTTCACAGGCTGGATCTACACAGCAGCACCGTCCTCATTTAAAGCTATGTCTTACCTCACTTTAACTTTTAGTCTAATGCTGGCTCCATATGACAAACAGCCAATCAGACCACTGGCCTGTGAGCTGGGGATATCACAGTGCCTCTGATGTTAGCAGGGTGTGTTGCTCTGGAGACAGGTAACCTTTTTCCTCCTTTCCTTGTGTGTATTTAAAATACGCTCAATGCCATGTACAAATCATCAGCAAAGAAAATTTCAGACAGCAGAGAATATGAATAATATTTTCAGTGTAATCGAAATGAACCTCAGGTTAAAAAACCTCTCTTATAATTCCTTCTTCAACAATATTTTAAATTAGTTTAATAAACACTGAGGCATTTTACCTGTCACATTCAAATGAAAGCAGTGAACCATATGCTGGTTATTTTTCTGAATAGCTGTTCCATGTGAAAGCTATTTTTAATAAGAACACACAGTTGTGATAGTTCACAGTATACATTTATAATGTACAGTTCCTCGGGGCTTGTCCTGCATTTTCTGCCAATTCCCATTTCCCGTGAAGAACCTTTGATTATAATCTTCATTGTTAAAGTTACCAGAAGTTTAGAATACATGAGAAATGCAGAATGTGCCCTCCTTATTGTTATCAGCAAAACAATGATCTTCAGGCAATATGAATAAATTACTGTTTTTCAAAGAGTAAAAAGGTCAGCTTCTACTTCTCTGTTCTTTGCAGAGTGAAATTGTCTGCTTGCTACTGTTAGTTTAATAAGACCTATTAATAATATAGAAATTTCTGGCTAGGAGAAAAAAAACAAATGTCAAAGGAATTTCAGTACCCTTTCCAGATGATGCACAAATTTATCAATTCACAAAATTGCATTATGAAAATGAGACAAAAAATATTAATTGCCTTTTTGTTTTGATTATGTTTTTATTTTTCTTTTTTTTTTTGCCTTGTTTTTTTTTTTGTTTGCTGGATTTTTTTACTGGCACATGTATAGTAATTGAAAGACATCTTTGGTTTAAGCAAATCCCGCAGGCAAACTTCTGCATCACAGTGGCTAACTATTTTAATAGCTATGAAGAAATCTACCTTTCTGGGCAATTCATTTGTATTAAAATGACTTCTAGGCTCCTTCTGCAATCTTTAAACTTTACTTGATCACATGCTGGCAGAGAAAAATAGCTCAGCAAAGGCAGTTGGTTTTGGGACCCTCTCTGCCACAGTAGAGAAATGGCAGGAGAGGAGTGGTCTGGAGACCTTATGTAGTACATGGGCTATTATCTACTGCCCAAAGGAAATTAATATCTCAAAATTATTATTGTCTGCTGCATTGAAAGCACGTAGAAATGTGTTTTTCAAGGTTACTGATGAGTTTGTTGAGCTGTAGTGCTTTTCATTTATTGAAAACTCTATTTTTTTATTAGGAAACCGCACCGTCTTCTGTGGTAAGCTAATGTTGGACTTTTTGTTCGTTTGAAAAATGAATAATTAAACTTGCTGACCAAGACACAAATATTCACCTTCTTTTAAATACTGATAGATTTACTGGTAATTAGACAGATGTAGCTAAATTTTCTAATTTATTTATAGATGTTGTTCATTGAAACATTATTCAAGAAAACTTACAATATTGTGGTGATTATATGAGGTGCAACATTAAATATTTCCATAAATTACAGAGATAATTGAATATATTATACCTGCCATTTTATACAAACACTTGTAACAGTGACAGGTTGAAAAATAGTATATTTTACAAGTTTGTCCTTGAGAAAGGCCAGACAAAATGGATTGGTTTAGCAAGAAACAAACTTTTCTCTTGGAATAAATTCCTATTTTTTTCAAGATAAATGGTGAAAAAGCTGTACAAATTGCTGAGAGGAAACTGCTTCTCTTGAAGCAGTCTGCATTTTTCAGGCCTGGAGGATACTCTAGCTACAGCTGCCAAGGTAAAGTTATCTTGACTGCCAGACTTTAAGTTCTTTTCCAAAAAGATGATTTTTATCAGTAATATTTGTCAGTGAGCCAGAGAAAGCTCATCTGTTTGAGAAAGAACTCAGTTACCCTCACTCAGGGACAACTAAACTTTGGAATTTGCTTGTAGCCAATGGTTCCAACCTAACTTACTGAAAGATTTTTTTATCAAGCTTTAGAATGTGAAACCATAACAATTCCCTTGTATTTAGATCCTTTTAGGTAAACGAGTAGATGTTCGTCATTATCCAGTTTTCAAAGACAGTAAATTCTAACTTTTCTACTCACAAGTTGCCTGATTGTGCTAAGGAGTTGGTACCTTATATATTTCTAAATAAGTTTCCACACATTACAGGAATCAGTCTAGATGAGAGTAAACCATGACTAGGATTTATGCCCACCTCCTGGCCTTGCAAAATTGGTCCCATCTGCACATATCTGCTATGACTGCAATGACTGGTGTTAAAGATGGAGAAAGTGTTAGAGACTGATGTAGAGAGAGATATTGTAAAATTTTCCAGTTTTGTTCTTCCTGTATACTTAAAAAACCCTTGTTCAAGGAGAAAGGCTGGATGTCAGGCTGACATTTTCAGTTGGGACCAGAGTAAACCAAACAGGAAATTACATATGCTTTTCTGATCAGCAGTTTATAAAAATATTTTGCTTGAACTTTTACTGCCAAATGAGACTGTAATATTGTCTGTCCTAAAAACTGACAACATAGGCTTTCCCATGGCCCAAGTGTTGGTAATAATATGCCTCAGCTGTGACTTAGACCCATTTTAGGGGTTTAAAACTTCCTCATTTGAAACTTCCTGACCCTTACATTTCTAAAGATATAATTTACAAAGAATTTCATGCTGCAGGGTGCTAGTCGCATTTCTTTTCTCCAGGAAGAAAATCATAGGAATGTGTAAATTAAAAGACAATTATTTCCATTAAAGTCTGAACACTTAAAAATCAGTTGAGTGAACTTTGCTCAAACTTAGAAAAAACTGAAAGCTAGAATAGTATCAGAGAAATTATTACTTGATAGGGTCAAATACATGATTAGCCATTCAACCTAATTTATGGTGTTGTCTTGGATTTACCTAGAAAATATCAGTAATGAAGATGACAGGTATGAATAAGCATGACTGAATTACCATGTGGCGTCACTGTATAATGGCACGAAAAGTAAGGGAAGTTTGCAAGACATATTGATTATAAGAAACCTCTTACTTAAACCAGGTCTGATGTTGTTTCAGATGTACCCAGAAATGTACATTAGTCATCATTAAATAAATCCTGCAGAACTCTGAGCACATCGCTGTGCTAGAGATGAGGTAACGGCTGAATTACTGTGGAAATTTATGGGTGTCTAATAAACCATGTTAAAAATGTACTGTATTAATATGCAGAGTCAGAGTGGTTTTTCCATAGTAAAAATCAAATTAGGCAGTGGTATTATTGTGGGTTACTATTGTGCTCTTGTTGTTACAAAAATGCTGTCTGAGATGATTCTTCCTGTTAGAGAATGTAATAAAATATTTGTGGTCTGTACAGCTGTGTTCTGTGGGGCTAGGGAGAAGAGTAAGGAATGCCTTCAGAATAGCTCCTGGCTTTTTTGTGAGACAGTCTGATAGCCTAAGGAGTGCATAGAAAGAAATATTATCACCTTTGGAACAGGCATGAGACTAGGTGTTTTTGAGGTGCTACTGTGTCATGACTTATGAAATTTTCCTTCTACTGTATTTTTTTTTCTGATTCTAAACTTTCCTTTTCACTTGTGGAAGGTTCATAGAAATCCCCCCATCCCAAAAATTACTTGCAGCATTTGGTTGCACTTAAAGGCTTAATGACAATGATTTCATAAATACTGGGATGAATAAAAGAATGTATACTATACATTATCCAATGTTAATGAAAGTTCACTGAAAAGAATAAATATTTGTCATTCTGATCTTTCAAAAATATCATTCTTGTATTTGTGGTATTGTAACGCTTTTGACAACCTCAGAAGTTCATGACAATGCCATGTCAGTGTGTGCCAAAGGGACCCTTCATCTGGATAGGGCTTTACTCCATTTCATATCCTTGGTAGACCAAAAATCCTTTTTTCTCAAAATTTATTTAAACACAGTTCTGTCTGGTGGGACTGAGAAGGGGCACATGCACACCATTTCTTTGTTCTCAGCAGCTGAGGACAACTGTTTATATTTCATGTGGGTAATCTTATATTTGGCAGAACTTTAAGCAGTTCTGGCAACTGTGACAACAAATTCTTCAAGAAAACCACTTCTACCTTGCTGCTCTTTTTTTTTTCCCCTGTCTAAATTCATCAGAATTCCTATAGGCAACTTGGAGACTTAGCTTTCCAGCAATTTTTCCTTTAATTCTGCAAGTTGTAAAACACTCACATTCATAGTTCTGTGTATTATTATTTTATTATGTACTTATAATCTTAATTTTACTGATCACAGATTAAAAAATCCTCTTCATTTCATTCTTAAAGTGTAATAATCCAAATGAACTGGGAATTATGAGGCAGGACTACATGAATGAAAATTATTTTAAGGCTGAATTGTAGATGAACACAAAAAACCCACCTAAATAAAATATAAACTTGCTACAATTAGCCATCCCCAAGACTTTGTATTTTTATGTTGCTATATTGTCATTTGCTTCTGTTAAAATGGTGTCTTAGAAGAAAATACCCATGTGGGAATGACAAGATAGTTTCTCAGATTTAAAAATTCTGAAGATTACATTTAACACCCTGAAAACTTGAAAGGGTTTCTCTTTCTCATAAAGGGGCTTGAGTTCCACATACAGAAATAATCCTTCTGCAATGGAAACAAAACTCTAAGTGCCAGGCTGGCTGGTGTTTTGCATACGCTTGAGGTTTTTTAGTGGGAAAAATTCCTTTTCTGAACTGCTTGATTTCCTTAGATTCCATCCCAAACACATCACAGACAATCTAGTTTATCCACTGTTTATTCCGAAGGCGGCTTCCTTCAGTGAACCTGCCAAAATAGTATCCCACTACTCCAGCAGACAGATTACATATCCAAAACATCTTGAAATACGTCTCCTATCCGTTACACAGGTCCTCTTCTACATGGCAATACACACTTTTAAGAACATAACAATGTGCTTTGGTATCATTATTTAGTTAGTAGCCTTGGGTTTTCTCAATACTCTCTCTTCGTCTGCCTATCAGAGATATTGTAGAAAGCAATATATTTTTACAAAATTTTGGATTGTTCACCATAAGGATTTGCAGGTTACATCTACTTTTCAGACTTTTTGGAGCAACAATTACATCTCTTGTTCTATTTCAAGATGAAATAACTGATAATGTAAAGCAATTTCAATATTTTGTCTGGTTCCCTTGAAAACAGCTTCGTTAACAGTCTGTTACAGAATAGTGTATTAATCTTAATATCTCTTAGGGTCAGGACCTCTTGATACAAGCATATGTCAGGTTCTAGTCATATGGACTTTATCATTTCTATTTGCATGGGTTGTGTCACTTTCCTTGTTGGGATGATTTTATTGTTTATTCATACATTTATCCATACAATCCATTGTACAAGAAAATTGGCATATAACTTCCCTTCTCCCCATGTTCTGTAACATGAGATCAACAGTCTGCTCCCTCTCTGTGCCTCTATGAGTTAAAATTTTACTTAAAGTTAACCCTTTTGTGTTTCTCCATTTTTAGTAGAGGAATTCCTTCCCTCTTCTACCGTAAACACCAACTCTCACTTTCCATCTAAAAATGTTTTCCAAGGCTCTTCCTTCAGGTCATCTCTTTTAAACTTGAAGATGTTGTGTCTTCTTGAAATTCCTCAATTCACTGGAAATGGTGGTCCGTGTTACTGGTCCTTCCTTGGATCTTTGGTAGTTGTGGAGGAGATTTTTGTAGATTCACAGCCTTCTCAGGTATTTCTGTGTTAATAAGGACTTTGTCTGTGGCCACTGAGAAACTTTCTGTAGCTCTACTTTAATTTTCTACAAATTTCTGCTCTTGCTTTGAATTACTTTCGTCATTTCATTTTTGTATCTGGGAGCAATCTAATTTTTTTCTATCTTGGTCTAATGGAAATTGTCATTTCCAATTTCCCTTCTTCATCTTACATCAACATTGCTGTCTGCTTTCAGATCAGCAGCATTCTGGGGTTTTGTGTTGGTGATAGGGTTTTGGGAAATTTTTGCAGGGGATTTTTTTTCTTCTAGTATAAGAGAAAAGACACATAGGACTCACGTAAATTCTAATGTCCTGTTAAATTACTGCCAATGTACACCATGTTCCAGGGCATGGTAGGACTAAAACAAGAGACAGATTTCTACTTACAGTTCTATACCCTCATACCAAGAAGAAAATTGCAAATATTGTTTCTGTTGACTTCTTTGCTAAGGTGTATTGTGTGAGCCATTTGAGACTTCATAATATATTTGTCATGTTAACTACATTCCTCTGTAAAATGTAGTTACGGAGTTTTTCTTTGCATTAATTTTTACTACTCCTACTGTCTTTCATTACGAGATCCTCCCTGGCTTTATTAGGATTCCTACTGACTGGCAGGTGCCTACTGATTTGGTTTTCCAATACAGTCTTTGCTTTAAAAGAATAGACACAGCAGACAAATGGAGTGTGGTTTATTATTCTTGTGTGTATCTATTATAAAATACAAGGAGTGATGGTTCACCAAGATCACTGTCAAAGTCAGTGATGATGTAAGGTATTTATCCTTTATTTCCCAGTGCTTGGGATTCCCATTCCTGCTGGCTAAAGATGCAATCAGGAATATTCTGTATTACTGTAATTTCCGGTACATCTATTATGCTTGTCTTCACACAAGCTGGAAGGAGATTTTTCATAGTGTCTGTTTTATGTGTTTTCATGGTTTATGTCCTGATGCCAGAGCAGACCAGATTCTCTGTACTTTATATTGTGCTCCATTTACACCTGACTAGTAAAAAGCAGAGTTACTATGAGTGTATGGTTTATTAAGACAGAAGGTTTTCAGTCAGGGCCTGAGACACATTGAATCTCTGACATTTCAAAGTAGACGGTACAATAAAACCTGGGAGAAAACCCATGTCAAGCTGGAATAAAAAAGACAGTAAGAAGAGAG
Source organism: Eulacestoma nigropectus (assembly GCA_013397775.1). Classification (NCBI taxonomy): domain Eukaryota; kingdom Metazoa; phylum Chordata; class Aves; order Passeriformes; genus Eulacestoma; species Eulacestoma nigropectus. The sequence continues at coordinate 102,080 of VZTE01006044.1, read as the reverse complement.
GTTAGGCTATTGAGCTGTTTAATTAAGCAGTATCTTGTGTGTACTGTGTGAAGCTGAGGTTCTGGACATGGGAGTAATGTGTTACTGTGAATCACTGGTTCTTTGGTAAATGCCCCGTGCATGTTTTACTGCGTTATATGTTCATGGAAATATGAGATGGTTATCTCTTTTTTTTTAGTTATGTAAGGATTTTAACAGAAATCCTCTGCTAATGAGAACAGATAGGAGTGCATCCCTTCCGTTGCTGGTAGACACGTTTTGTATTACTGCTAAGACAAGAAATAGGATGGGATGCTAAACTCCCAAAAAAATGTGAGAACTGAAGTGTAACTCTTGAGGACTTCTTGTACTGAAGAGTTCATTCATTATTAACAGGACCACTAAACTAAACTGCTCATTTTAATTGTGGAAAAAGAATCTCCATGTTAGTTAAGCATAATGCAGGATATGTGTAAGGGACACAGTCTTTATGATATTTTCAACAGGTTTATGCTATGTGCTTTTTCCTAAAAGGCATTTGAGGTATGTTCCCTAAGTAAAAAGAAAAGCTGCTTAGATAAACAAATTTTCAATTATAACAGGAAACCTACATCCTCAAAGTCCGATTTACCTCTAAAGAGACATCCAAAGAGTTCCTTTTAGACCGTCAGTTCAGCTAACAAGCAACTTAAAAGCTAAAGGCTCAGCATAGTGTATGCATTTTTGACTGAAATGAAGCTGCAGTAGATGTACAACTTTCAAAAACAGCTGGTGGAAAAAACCCAACAGATATGTAAAATTATTAAATATAAGTAAAAATAATGACCAAAAAAAGAGAAAAAAGCTCAACTTCTTTGTTGTTTGCTATGTAATTTTCCTGATTTTCCTAATACCTCAGAGCTTTATATACCCACAAAGATGATTAAATGGCATCACTTTGCATTAGTATTTAGACCCATAAAGGTCTTAGTTAAACATTTTTACAATCAGTAGATTATTTTGCCAAACCATAATTTTGGCCGAACCATAATCCAATACTGTGATTTAGTGAAGTTCACTGAAAGGTGCTATAGGAATTGTGAGTGCTGCAAGGTGCTAACTGGACAATGTACCTCAAGGGACCAAGACTGAAGAAGGACTCCTGTCCTGACACATTCTCACAGAATTCTTCCCAGAACTCTTCTGGAGCACCTGCATTGCACCAAGGAGATGGCAAAGCTTTGCCCCAGTTTTGCTCCCAAACCTCTGCAGTTCACCAACGTTCATAATTAAAATTACTTTAAATTGAAGGTCCTTGTTCTGGGTCACAATAATTACCATGGTGATTTAGGGAATATGCCTATCTATAATTTCTGAACTCACTTTGAGGATTTGAACTTCGTACTTGTAACTGTGTCAGACTGAAAACTCCATTTGTACTCCACTTTCTACCTCCATATTGGAAAAAAAGCTAGCAAAGGATGGTCAAGTTTCGATTCAACTTACTTATGTGAAATATTTTTGAGCAATTTTGAGTGTTGCCACATGTGATCTTTGATCATCTGAGGAAGATATTAGAAATCATCTGCTGAACATGTATGAAAGTCGTAAAAGACATTTTCAGATCCAGTATTTTGTGGAGGGAAAGGAGATGAGACAGATTTTGTTGAGGGGTAAAAATTCATGTCAGAGAGGTAAGAAAGAACCGTGCATTACTCACACAACTCTGATTCAAGTAGAAAGGGAAATCTGATTTTTGAAGTAATAATTTTTCACCTTTTTTTAAATTCTGGTTTTTTTTTGTTTGTTTGTTTGTTTTAATATTTTATGAGATACCTAGAGACAGGATAAATTATATTGGAGGTTTTTACAAGTAGCACGTACTATATCCTATAACTCTTGTTTTATCCAGAGGAGGTTAATTGTAAACCAAAATGTTGGTCAAACTAGTGCTCTGGAAAATGATGGGTTTTTAGCAATTGAGGCATTTGGGAGAATTTGCATTAGTCATAAGGCCTAGGAAAATAGGCTGTGGGAGATTTTACCTCCCATTAATGCTCACTGTCTGGCGAATGTTATATCCTGAGACAGCATCTGGAGACTGAAAACCAGGTTTACATCTTAACAACGTTGTTTTGGTAAGTAAGCCTGAAGTAACAGCTTAAGGAGTGATCAGCAAAGGGAGATTTACCAAAACTGTGATGATTGCTGGCTATAAAAGTCAACGAAATGAAATAGGAAGATGAAATATTCTTTTAAGTTAGCTGGTATTTCAGAACATGTGTTTATATTATGAACATTTTCTAAAGGAACTTATCGTTCACAGTTTGGTCTCCTGGGATGTTAGGAGAAAACAGCCTTCAGGCTACACCAGCAAATCCTCAAGCAGTTACTACAGGATTTGTTTCTGGCTAGCTGCTTTTATCCTCTCTTAAATACAATCCTGATAGAACTTGCACTAAAAATCAATGGAGGAATTTAAGAGAGATTCAGGAGGATTATTTGCTGCTTCCTTTCCAGAGGGAAAACTTTAGGAAAGAGATACAAACGCTTGACTGATAAGTTATGATACTCGTCATTGCATATTTTCCTGTAGAGCCAGCGGTTATATTCTATAACTGCAAGACTAAGTCTCCTGGATTCCCTTAGCAATGTTTCCTTATACTTTCTACAAGAACTGACCAGAGATTTTTAGAAGATCTGTTTTGCTGCAGTGCTTCAGCATGGTTTTGTGTGGAAGGTGTTCAGCTCAGACCATACTGTAGTTTGCACTCTGATTTCCTAGCCTACACTTTGGTGGTTCTGGTTCAGCATATCAAATTTCGTGGTTCCTACCATAACAGCAAGATGAGATAACTGGTTGCTTTTCTCTTTCTTAAAAGTAAAATAGGACATACCAAGGGAAGATGACTTCAATAACATCACTCATCTTATTTCAGGCTATCTGACTTATAATCAATGTTTCCCTTTCCTTTTTTTCTCTAATCTTCCATACACCTCTGGACAACTCAGTCTAAACTGCTCGTGTTCTGTAGTTACATAATTAGTTACATTTTGGACTTCAATAGCAGTCTGTGATGGAACAAATAGCTGAAGGAAAACAGTTGCAGAGCAGTTACTGATCAGTAACTGATCAATTACTTTGTTACATAAAAGAATGTGTAGTTGGAAATGATTAGCAATATCCAATGATCAGTAATTAGCAGTATCTGTTTAACAGGATGGGGGAAAATTGTGATGGAAGAGCTCATGGGTGGACATAAAGGTAGGATGCTGGCTTATTAAGTGCCTCCTCTTCCATGGCAAGCAGCACAAGGAGAAGGGGAATGAGGGGTTGCAGTCAGTCCATAACAGTTCCCCTTTCTAGTGCCTTCCCCCTCACACTTTTTCTGTGCTCCAGTATATGCCTTTTCCATGATCTGCACCTCCAGCTTGGTCTCTCCACAGGCTGAAACTTCCTTCAGGAAATACCCTCCTGCTCAGGCATAGGGTCCTGCAGCCACTCCACTGCTGCCAAAACCTTGTCACTTAAACCAAGCACAAGTGGAAATAAAAACCTGGATAAATGCTCAGTCACTGAATCCTAAAACCCCAGAGGCAACAGTCATATAATCTTTTGTGCTGTCACCGAGCATTTACCTTGAAACTAAATATGTTCTTGAGCTTACTAGTGCAGTTGAAGGACTACAGGTTTCATGGTATATCAAAATCTTGCTAGTGTCCAGCTTCAGAGTACTTGCAGTCATTTCATATGCATTTGTTCTAATATTATTCTATGGCTCACACAGCATTATTTCCAGTTCTCAAGTTTGCATTTTTGATATATTTGCTGACAAGCATATCCTTTCTTGGTATAGTATATAACTGAGCCAAACAAGTTCAGGTCATCCTGGGAATTTTTGTCTTCCTCTATTCCAACTTCAGTTCTTCTTTGACAAACATGACTGAGCAGAATTTTGCATTCTATTGTTGTTTCTGCCTGATACCAAAGACTCAGAGTTTCAAACTTGCTCTAAAGCATTTTAGGTATCTTCTGTCATGGCCACGTCAGATCAGTAGCTGATGGCCATTTTATGATCATTTAATACATGCAGGTTTTTACTTTCTCTGTCACTTTAAAATAAGGAGATCCTTTGTCCAGCTCACCTTTCCTGTTGTTAGGTTATTTAGATTACTGCTGCTTATTGCATCAAAATATTTTATAAAAACCTTGTTATTTTGGTATTACCTATTGGTACAAGATATTGTCTCAGTACTCATATGAAGAGCTGTAAAGAGAAATTTGCCCATTAAAAGCATTAAAACAATTATTTCAAAAAATTGTGATGGAGAGCTAGGAAGAGAAATAAATATAACTAAACATCCCTGATAAGGCTGTCTGTTAAACTGATACTGTCTGGGTGAGAAGGAAGTTTCAGAAACTCAAATAATTGGTTAATCTAAATGTTAAATGAATGCAAGTATACCATAAAGGAGTGTTATTTTCCTGGTTAAATGTCCTAATGCCCCTAATAAAAAAACTAAAGCAAAGCAACACATACCTCCTTCCTCACATACTGAGTTGTTCTTTCCTTGAATGACCTTCACAGGCTCCAGTAAAACATCTGTTCATCTTTCCTGCCTGACAAGAAGGGAACCATAGAACAAAGAGAGGGTTGCTTCCACCTACAGATCTCAGAAACATTCTGGCATGTTCTTATTGTTATAAACTTGGCTCTCAACCACCAAGATGATAACCACAGAGTGGCTGTCATATATACGGCTTTCATCTTTTTTAGTACCCCAAATTTGTTGCCTTTCTTTTTTTGTGTCTGCATGGCAACAGCCATTAATGAAGTTGCCACAGGTGTTTTTATGCCAAAACTTTTTATATCTGTTAGTTGACCAAATCCATGCACCTGTAGCCTTTTCATTAATAGTTAACTTATTCCTATTTTCTCTCCAACGTGCAATTAATTGGGTATTTGAAGCAAATACATGGGCTATGACCCAAATCTCGATGCACCTAACTATGCCTGAACAATGTGTTTATTACCTATTTACAGTTGTGAGAGTTTGTGGAGTGTATATCATATGAACCTCATGCAGTACACAAGTCTCTTCCATTCTGTTAAGTTCTTCTTTAAATTTGAGGTTTATAATTGCTGTCACTTAGTTCTCAAAATTGCAAAATGAGGATGACAATAATTTATGTAAGCTCTGCCTGAAAATAGCTCGAGCCCTGTGTATTTTAAGCTTTGGTTGTTGATAAGTATAGGAGTTCGCTTTTCATGCAGAAAAGCAGAGGCACAAAGCTGAATGGTTTAAGTGCTTTTCAAATCTGAATGCCTCATCATCTTTGGGTATCTATTTTGTGTTACACACCAGGAGTGATTTTGATAGTAAAGCTTTAATGTACATCATGAAGCTGTCACGGCAGCTCTTCTGCAATATTTTGTTTTGCTTTTGTTTCTCCACATATTTGCTGCCCAGATGATTTAGGATTTCTTAGATCACAAGGGCCACATTGTGAGCGAAATTGTTTTTTCTCAAGAAATGTTCTTTCTAAAGGAACAGACAGTTGTAATTATCTCAGAGCTGCGAAAACCTTGAAGTTGCAGAGACATATTGATTGAAATTTATTACTTTGGGGCTGTGTATGAGACATGTAGTGACTAGGAAGAGCTTATTAACAGAAACAGTGATTATCTCACCATGGAAATGTTCATCTTGGCATGTGACTTCTGATAGTGCTAGCTCAGATACCTCACTTTCTTCCACTAATTCTCAGCTAGATATTATAGGGGACAATCTCTCCTGCCAAATAAGGTAAAGGATCAGACTTGTTTTAGTGTAGAATAGGTGCCACTTTGTCTGAAAGCAGTGTTTGGTTCTGCCAACTTACAACAGTGCTACCAAATATTTTTTTGAATAGCTTTTTGATGTAATTAACTTTATGTGTAACTTGGCTCACCTTTCAGAACTAAGCAGAACTGACTGGGTTTTGTCATGCATTTTGCACTTAAACTCTTCATAGTTTAGCTTGTGTGTTTCTAATCATTCATAGCACCGATCTCAGCATCAAAATGCTGATTGTGAGTTGTGAGAAATGTACAGGAAGACACTTAAAAAAATAATATCCCTGCCTATTATACACACAAATTTGCCGGTTTATGCTTCCCAATGAATATGTCCAAACAATTAAATAACTGGGTGATTTTAGAGTTCAGTTGATAGCTGCTTTCATTCAGCTTTCAGTGCTTTTGAATCACTAATGATACAGTCTGGTGACAGCAGTAAGGTTACATTCCAGGGGCCCTAAAATTAGATAAAGAATTTCATTAAAGCCTGAGAGCTGAGAAGAGAAAGTTGCTGTGTTGCTGGTTCTGCCCTAAAACATACTGTTTGACCAGTATCTGTTTTAATTTGGGTCCAAGCATCTGTACTTGGGAAAGACCACAGTCATCAGTCCAGGCTGTTACAGGTAATATTAGTGAGGAGCCAGAACAAAAAGGTTGTGATGGATGATACCATAAGACCCATTCACAGGAAATTAGATTTTTTAAGTGCCGAAGAGAAACATTACAGAACTCAAACACCAGTAAATAGCTGCTTTCTCCATCCTTTACCCTGAAGGAGGCAGCACTAATGTTCCTACAAGCTAGAAGAAATGTTGTTTTAATAATTGAAACTGCACACTTGATCTTGCCACAGATCTTCTGTTTCAGTAGACTTAAAGGCAATCCTGATTCCTAAGTGGTTATTCCTCACAGAGGCACGGAAGAAAATAGTGTACAGATTTTTAAAATGTAGTTACCAAAATGCATATTTTTGTCTTCATTTGGGTCATCAACAGTTTTTTTTTCTTGATGCTGATTAGAAAGACATCCAAAATGAGAAGGAAAACTATAAATACTTCAATTTCAAAGGCAGCTCTTAGTAACAGGATCTTCAAGTGTTTGTTAGATTAGGCTCAAGTAATAGATTATCTGATGTAAGTGAAGCTTGACATGATTCATAGTTCTGTGTTTTTGTAAGTTTCTTCTTTAAATTTATGCCATAGGCTATTATATTCCTTTCTGCACTTCATAAAACATTCTTGATAAATATTTACTAATTACAGCCTTATAGAATACTAAACAGTCAGAACCATTCATTATCCAAGTATCTGAAGATAAATAAGATGGAAGGAGCCCATCCTCAGGAACTTGTGTATGTGTTTTGCTGGGAGCTCACTCACAGCACTGTACCAGCCTCTTCTGAACCAGGGTTAGTGGCATGATTTATTAGTCAGTCTTAATCAGCAGCTGTGCTAACATAGACTCAGGTAGAGGCACAAGTCCTGCCTCAAAGATATAACAAAAGTCACACTTAAGCCAACTGAAGCTCATTGATAGGCTGTACTCACAGAAAAAAAAGAGATTTATAATTTAGGGGGATCATTTGTTCTCCACAGGGAATTGTCATTTCTCATAGAAACACAGGTGGTGAGGCTGTCAGGTGGTCGTTTATTCTGTTGCCTAGTCTAAAGATTTAGCCATTTCTGACAAATGTTTTGAAACAACTAAAGCAATATTGAGTACAGATTATGCTTGAGAAATCGGACTTATTATATTAGAATTATTTTAAAAACCCCCAACCCTGACTAAAAATCTTTTCTGAAACTTAAGTTTATTACATACTGTTGTGACTCAATAGGCATTAGAAGATACCTCTGGTATTTGTGACACTTTTGCATGGAGTGAACACTGTTATATTGTTTCCCTTCAGTCTTATGCTCCTTAGATGAAAAGAGCCCCTGTTTTTCCGAGTTCTTTCTATTAGGGTCCATGTAACTCCTGATACTCATTGTGAACTCACTTCTGCAGGTCTGTGTCCTTGGAAAACTGTTCCCTGACACTGGTACAAAGCCATATCTGAAGTTTTGCTAATTTTGCCAAGAAATTCGTTCTTCAGGGAGCACTTTGCTCTTTTCTCGATGGACTTGTATTCTTTTTTTTTTTTTCTGACTTGTCCAAATCTCTTTGAATTCTAGTCCTGTCTCCAGTGTGCTCCCAGTTCTTCCCCAAAAATTCCTAGAAGAGTTATTTTAGTTTTACAACCTGTGAGGTTATTTCATGTAACTTGGTGTTGTTAGGATGTGATTTTCAGGAGTAGATTTTGGCCAGAAAAGCCTTCTAATCTAATGGCAAGATCAGCCATTTATGCCACATAGAAAGTTGTAATTTTCCCCACTCTTTTTTGATATCATCAATAAACTCATCTCAAAAGTATTTACAATATTAATGACATATTATGAATATTTGGCCTTTTTTTTTTTTTTTTTTGCAGTATTTCTTCATCAATGTTTTTCAGCAGAAGTGGTAAAAAAAATGCCTGCATTACTATTTACACAAAAATGCAAATGGTTTTTCTTGTGAGTGATATTAAATGACTTGCAAAACTATCTTTATTGTTAGCATATTTGAACAGCTAAAGCAAAATTTCCACTACAAAAATGTTATGTGTCTTGGAACGTGCTTTCTACTTCCACTTTTACCCCCTGCTCAAGCATGATGTAATACAGTTTCAATTCTCTATTGTAATTGCATTTTAGCAATTATTTAACCAAATCCAAACCAGCACAGCCTTGGTAACTTCACCGTAACTGCAGCAGTTCATGTCTGCCCAGCGCCTGCCTATCACAGTTTTTATACAACTTCTAATTGTTATGAGTTATTTCAGTCATTTGTGTTACACAGACAAGGACATGTGATAGTGACACCCAAGAGATGCTAATCTACTAAGTCAATGCAGATGACTCACTCTCCATGAACCTTTATGTGTAATAAGATGTGATAGTCAATCAGAACAAAGGTCACTTCCATGTGCTCTTCCATGTAGTTTCTCTCTACATAATTCAATCTTAGGAATGACTTCAAATCCACCTGTTCTTGGAGACTATATTGCTTGCTGGAAAATGATACAATTTCATCTGCCATCAGTATTACAAATTTATGATTGCTGATGAATCATTGTTCCTCAATATTTGACATTTTAATCAACTGTTCCCTGGGGCGCATTTTCATTTCAGATCATTAGCGTGATTCTTATTGGAGTACAGAAAGAAATGTAATGGAAAACACCCAAGAGCGATCTGCAAGGCAAAAATTTTTGTATAGAGGGTTCAAAGTCTATCAGAGTCCCATTCTGACATTTTAAATGAAATAATTTAGACTAATTTGATATTCTGACTGTGAAAAGAAGCTGTGTTTTAGGTAATCACGGAGGATCTTCTAGGATTACATGGGCTTTTCAATTTTAAGTAGTCCAGTACTTCTAATATATGCATGTGGCATGTAGGTTTTTTCTTTCTCTTGCTTTTGGTTGCAACACTGAACAAAAGGAAAAAAAAGGTAAAACGTTTTCTTGCTGTGTTTTTTTTTTGCATGGTAGGTGTTACTGAAAAAAACACAGCTGCAGGCAGTTTTGAATATTGGACTGCAGCTTTCATCAGGGAGATTTAGACTGGAAATTTCTCTGTTGTCAAAACACAGTGTATATTCCCAATAGCCAGCAATAACGAAGGAGCAGGATAGCCTTCCAGATATCTCAACAAATAGGCCCCTGGATTTGCTATCGGGAAGGAACTAACAGTAAATACAGTAAAGAACATTTAAATAAGGCCAGAATCTGTAGCAGCAGATTTCAATGTCTTTCTGAAGAAATATGGATAGATAAATAATAATGTTCAGTTGACCAGGAAGAGGTTAGAAGATGACTAACTGGCCTAAATTTCCAGAATATATTTCCTGATGTTTTTCTATTCTTAAGGTCAAAAGGAAAGTGGGATCTCATCACCAACCCAGACCTTAATCCTGAAAGGCAGTGTGCATTCTGCTCCCAATCCAGCAAGTTAGTATTTCTGCCTTGTATGAGATTGAATTTATAAAATTCAAGTATTTGTTTACTTCTTCAGGACAAAAGCAGGATCTCATTCTCCCCACCGTCAACATCATTTTCACTGAGTTTATCATGAGAGGTCTGGGTAATAATTTAGCATGGCTTTTAGCATATGTATACACACCTTCTCTGCCTTTTTAAAACATCATTAGAGTGATAGTTCCATTAAATCAGTAGAAAAATTCTTCAGTTAAATAATTCTATTGCAAAGCGATGATTACCCTCACAAGATTTGATTCGGAATTGATTTTTTTTCATTCAAACTATTTTCATGAAGTCACACTACTGCTGCTCCTTTACTCTTTATTTTTCCTGTGTGCAGTTCTGTCAAAACTTTTCAAACAGATTTAGCCTGAAGCGTCCTAGGATGGTCTAGCTCTTTTGGTTGAGTAGAATCACAACAATCTGGTAAAGAACCTTGGGCTATGTTTGTGAAGAGTGCTAATGTGTTCTGAAGGACCATAATGCTAAAGAGTAACTTTTAGCTAAAGAGTAATACTTTGAAGTGTGATTTTTATTGTGGAAGCAACTGCCAAATTGTTTCATTCATTCATTCATTCATTCATTCATTCATTCATTCATTCATTCATTCATTCATTCATTCATTCTGCTGCTGTTGCAGCTGTTGGCTTTATGCTCCTGGAATTACTGCTTTTGTTTTTGAGACAGCTTCATAAGGGAAGGAGCCATCTGTGCTACTTGCAGGTTTGGCTTTATTCTTGCATAGTTTTCCATTAAGGTCAGAGCATTGCTGCAGACTTCACACTACGAGAACTTTCAACAAACCCCGACAATATTTTAGAAGATTGTGTTAGTCTTGGGATTCTGTAACAAGTCTCAAATGTGCCATCCAAGAGGTGGAATCTCCATCTCTAAGATAAGCTTGTATGTAATTTTCTCTCAGCTTATTATTTTGAAATAATTACTGGCATTATTTTGAAATACAGTATTTTCAGTTGGAACCACGTCTTAAAAAATGCAGTGGAGCCATTTTAGACACACACTGTGCAGTGAAGACAATTTTAATTAAGCAGTTCTAAGAATTTCATTTATTCAGCTGTAATGAGCCCTGCAGCATGTAAGTGAAATGATAAGGCTTTTGCAATTCTGAAAAAGCTCACAGTGTAGAAGCTATGAGCTAGTAATTTGAGGGAATAAAATAACCTATTTTTTGCTATTGTTATGAATTCCCTTAGTGCATATTATATCCTAAAGACAGTTTAGGAAAGGTTTTGATGCAAATGATGCAACATCTTGTTTAGTAGCATCATTGTCTGAGGGGATGAGATGAAAATAGCAAATGCCAAATGAGGTATTTTAGTTACACAAATTTGTATAAGGAATGTTTAGCAACTACAATGAATAAAGCTTTGACAAAGTCTGTGTTGATTAATTCACCAGGTGGCTATTTTTTAAAATATTTTAAAATATATATGTATAAAAAAATCACACATAGAAAAATAGCATTGCAACTTAGACATAAACAATGCTTATACTAGCAAAAAAAGGTTTCATTTAAAAATAAGCTTTTTTTTCTTTGATACACCTGCCCCACAACCAAAATTAAAAGCCAAAAATTCTTCTGAACAGAGTGATTTCAAAAAATGGCTGACTCAGAACTGAGGAGAAATTAGAAATGAATTTTCTGTGTATAAATAAAAACACTTCATTTCAGTGCAAGTATTTTCTGTCTGCTAATCAAATCATCAAACTCCTCTAAGAACATTGAGTCCAACCAGCACTGCCAAGTCCAGCACTAAACTGTGTCCCTAAGAGCCATGTTTACACGCCCTAAATCCCTCCAGGGTTGGTGACTCCACTGCTTCCCTGGGCAGCCTGTTTTAATATTTGACAACCCTTTTAGTAAAGAAATTAGCACATATTTATTTTAAGTTTATCAGATAGTGGTCCTGTCTGACAAAATAACCTGTAACAACCCTGATATCAGCAGGACCCTAAAGGCTTAATCACTTCCGGCTACAGCTTTGCCAACAGACAAGATTATTTTCCACTGCTTTCTTACAGACATTTTTCACTTTGGGGTGGTTATTGTCCTCCCGCAGCTATTAGCTCAGTCTCAAAAATAAACCACACTAGTATAAACAGTTTTAATAGTATTTTGTTCATATGTCTGAGGATATATATGTGTCAAGTAATGAGGTTTTATTTCTGAATTAACTGCCGTAATGGTTGTGTCACTGGCTACTCAAGGAGAGAAATAAAATGGTAGATGCTAATTTGCAGTATATTGTACCCTGAAAAATAGCCAGGTTTGATCTCAAGAACATATTATGCCATTCTGTAACAAAGTGCTGGATTCTGAGATATACTGAACAATGGGTCATAAGGTTGCTTTCTCAATGCTCTTTGTTCTGTTTCCTCTTTTTTTTTTTTTTTTGTAATTGAGCAAACAATAGTAAAAGTTCTATAGATTGCAAAAACACTATTAAGGAGTCTAAAGATATTCTAAAAATTATTAATTATAAATAGAAATGACACTTCAAAAAAGAATTGTTGAATTTCTAAAATAAAAACAATACCAAACACCTACAGATATTTTTTTTAAGCTTAATTAGCTAGCACTAATATGACCATCATTAAGCATTTGTTCCAAACGTCACCAAGAAGATTGCTGATGGTTTGTTAGGTATCTTTTTTTCTGTCAGTCCAAGAGCTTTTATTAGGAGAAGCGATCTCAAATAAAAATCTTCCTGATGTCCCTCTTCCTGAACCTCAGCAATTTCAGGGCACAGATACTCTTCGCAGGTAATGGCAGACAGAATGCCACAAGCCTCTGTGTCATTGTCTGGTGGAGTGCAGCCACTCAAATCGGTTTGACTGTCCAGAGTGACAATTCCCCCAAATCTCTTTTCCCCATGCCTAAGTGATCTGAAAGAAAAATGGAGAATGAGTGCTGCTCTACTTTTCTGAGCTGGCTAATAAATATCCTTGTGACACAGGTCACCAAAACAAGCATTTTCTGAGAGATTTCCGTCCTACTCACAGGATCAGTCTTTCATGCAAACATTCCTGGTGTGACAGCCTACGTTTAGTGTAACAGCATCAATTTAAAAATCCCACGTATATATAGAAAGTCTGGCTTTTTTTGTTGAAAGTAATATTTTTCTCTTTCAGTATGTTTACTCTGTGGTTCTTATTACTGTTTTTTATTGGTTTTTTTTTTCCTGTTTGTGAGGACACCAAAGCTAGTAGAGAGATTTGATTTCTTAAAAAGAAAATGTGCATGTAAGTCACAAAAATTATCATTAAATATTCATCCCAGAAATAATATCTGAAATTATTACTGTTTCTTTTTAAATAAATCTGGGGTTTTTTCAGTGTCCTCAGTGTCCTAATTCTATATGCAAACAGCAACATTTTTTCCTTTATCTCCTAGCAGACCTTTGAAAGCAGTTGAATTAGGCATTCTTTAGAAAAATACCAGCTTGTGGTTTTGTGCCTGTGACAATTTTTTTTATACCTAATATTTTTTTTTTCAAAAGAAATACTTAGGAGGGTACTCTTCTTTGAAAGTAGATAAATCCAGCCTAGAAAAGCTGTTCTTTTGAAGCCTGTTACAAAAAAGAGACAAAAACTTTTGCAAAAATGGCGTAATTGGGAATTTGCTGTCTAGCTCGATATTATTCTAAATTGGAATTCTGATTAATTATGGTTTTCTCTTTTAAATTCTTAGTGTCTGTAAATGAAATTAGATTAATTGGATGTACCTGGGCTTTTCAGAAGGTATTAAAATTGGATCCTTCCCTACCTACTGCTTCTTTCACCAAATTGCTTTAATTATTCTTAATTCCTATTTGATAAAGTGAAAATTATTGGTCTTCCGGTAAGTGTTGGTAGTGCTCTGTTCTAAAAATTCAGAAACATACAGTTTTGTCAATACACATTCAAGACTAGAAATAGAAAGGTACTTTCTAAGCAAATGCTCTTCCACTGTTATTGTTTTAATTCTGCTTCCCAGTCTTTAACAATTGATACTAGTTCTAGTGTTTCTCTTCCAAAACTGTCTCTGTAAATTTTTACAAACTACCTACTCTATTCATAGCTCGTTACCTGTGCTCTGGTTTGCCAAATCACTGCTTTCTATTTTAATTCATTTCTAAAAACCACTTCTCATCTATTTTACTTCATTTAAATAGATCAATGGTATCTGTTATTTTTTCAGCTTCTGCATTGGGTCACAAAGTGCAAAACCTTAAGACCTTCTTCTATTACTGATTTATATTTGGACTGTTAAGTGCTTACGTGTTTTTCTAGTTCTGGAACTGTCACACAGGAATTCATGTATTCTGCAATCTACACTAACTAACCATAGTTTGATGACTGTCTGGTAGTACAGAACACCAAAGCAAATTGCTTATAATCATGTACTAATCTTTTTGAATGTGGGTCTGTTCAACAGAATTAAGGATTTTTTTCCATTGAGTTAAAATCACACCATATTCTGTGTAAAACCGAATGAACTGTTCACTACAACAAACTATTTTCTATATTCAGATATTCCTTGAAGTTAAATCCCGCAAAAAGAAAGGATGGAAAATTGAACAGCTTACTGCTACTCATAACTTTCTTCCATAGGTTTTCACCACCTAGCTGTTAGGCATTGGGTAACCTTCTCAGAAGTAATGTACTTTTTACTGCATGAAAATCTAAGAGACATAATAAGAAATGGAGTACTTCTTCTGCTGAAATTACCTTAGACCAGAAAAATTGAGGGTTCTATTAAAACATAATTAGAGAATTTTATGCCAAGGGCTGTAAAAGTATTCTTTCTATTTTGTTCTTGTTAAGAATTTGCTACAGATTTGCATATCTACTTACAAAATTTATTTGATCATGCCGTAATTAGTGTATTACTTAAAAATTGAAAAAATATATGTAGTCACTCCAGATTTTTCTCACTATGACGTATTTTTTCTGAGAATTTATATAACTACATATATTTATCCATATATGAAAGTGGTTATGTCTCTAGCTGCTCACCTGATTTTAAATTGAGCAACAAATACCATTAAACTTTGCAGATACCATTTTAGACAGTAAGGCTCCTGTCTCTAGCAGCTAACATTAGACAGCTGTGCTGTATGGCTTTGCACATGCGTACGTAAAAATCCACAATGAATTTTGTTGTTTCTCTGCTTTATTGTGTTTGCCTTATTTACTTTGTCTGGGACTTATTGGTAAGTCTCTATATCTCACACTTTAAGGAGTTAACTGTGGCAATTAGTCTGAAGTGATATGCTGTAAGCACCCTGAAGAAATAATCTGAAATTATTTCTTTAAAACACAGCTTCTTTGTGTTCCACTGGGAAAGAAATTATTTGAAGAAATCTTGAGAAACTAAAAAGGAATTTCAGTTTATTCCTGACACAGGTTCTAGATTCCCAAGATGGCCAAGATCCATGTGTGGATGGGCTATTGGAAGACAAGAGAGCAACTTGAGGACAATTGTCAAACTACAATAATAAAAACGTCCAAGGTATTTTATTTAATTGCAGTCAAAATTGGAAGTGGTCTGGAAAAGAAAACTAAAAAAACTGCAACCAACTATCATAGCCTTCTGTAAAAAAGATAGCTTTTAGGCCTGCTAAAACCAGTACCCAGTAGGGCAATTTACTCTAGTATGGGGAGAGTGTGGTTTATCAGGATCCCTGGGGAGTCTCTCTGAACTGAACAGATTTGCCCTGGCAGAACTTCCAAATCAATAACCCTTGCTCTAAAGGGAATTTGCAAATACTTTTTTTTAAATTTATGATAGGACCTTTGGGGCAGGTGGTTTCTCTACTGGAAGTTCGCATCTCCTTGTTTCCTGTATGGTAGCATTACAGCAGTCAGTGATCTTCCTACTTACTCTTTCTCCCACATTTATTGACTCATAAACTGATGTTCCTTTGGTCCCTTCTTTTACCACAAGTTGATACATGTTATCATACATGGTTACTTTACACTGGTTTAGCTGAAAATTTTGAACACTAATTAGAAAGCATTTACTAATAGGGAATGAAAAAGACATAGGGATTTTATAGATAGCAAATAAGTCACAGCTGATTTATACCAGGACCTCTCAAGTTCAAAACTCAGATGTATTTCTTTCTGACTGACACCAAGTAAGCAGGAGAAAAATGAGATACAGCATCCTCTTCAACAAGCTGAATCATAGAATATCCTGAGTTGGAAGGGACCCATAAGGATCATCAAAATACAGCTTGCTTGGAAGTAACTGACTCAAAGCAGGGCCATGAGAGCTGTGGTCCCAGCACTTGTTCTTCCTGAACAGTTGGAAGTCCCATCAGTCTCAATGTAAGAATTTGCTTCATGCAGCTCATGACAGAGCACTGCAAAGGCTCTTCTCCTGAAGTTAAAATCAAGCACTTCTTGCTGTTCAGTAGCTGCCACAAGTCTTTCTTTTGTTCTTTCTAGTAACTTTTTCAAGCTTTTGAAAAATATTGTCATTTATAATCATCCTGTATGAGATTATTGCCTAAGGATCAGAGTCAGCTTGGATTTACTGCAGTAAGTATCATGTGAATATAAATTAATGTCCTTGTCCTCCCCCACACAGTGGGACCTAAGTGACCAGTAGATAGATAAGGAGTTACTGATAAAAGCAGAAATAAAACACAAGTAAATACAAAGCAATGCATGCCTTAAATGCCCTTATTCATGCAATTTACAGATCTTTACTTTTCTCTGTGAAAATTTGATCTAGTTGTAGCTCAGCACACAAATAGAAGAATTTAAAGGGATGGCAAAAAGAACATGGTCCAGTTTTCATTTCCTTGTGCATGCAGAGATATGAATAGAAAGTCTGAGTGTCTTAGCTAGAAATTCAGAGAACTGGGTGATCAAAAGGTGAGATCACTAAGAGAATAAAGGAAGATGTCAACCTTGTATTAAGGTAACTAGTCTAAATGAGTTATATATGTTTAAAGTGTGGAGAGTTTCCACAAGATGAGAAAGGAGTATTACTGCTGGAGGAGCAAAATGGAGAGAGAGAAGTTTAGAAGAGATGTCTATGTTACAGAGCAGCAAGCAGTAACTCCATGTCAGAATGATACGTTTATGTCAAGGCAGGAATTTTATCTTAGTGGCAGATTTTGAACAGAGTGCAGGAGATACTAGAACTAGGAACGTAATTAATGAACAACGATTGAGAACAGAAATACGAAGTTTATAGGGGGAAATTGAAGCTGCAAGCAAAAGAGAAGAAATTGAGCACTAGCAACTTAAAAACATTTCAACCACAGAAAACTGCACGTTTCAACAAAATCGGGAGGAAGTAATCAAGCCCCATTTTTTGCAGCACTTTATTTCTTTTATCTTGTGACCTGAATTGCCACAGGGAATAATTGCTGTCAGCATTAGCACGTTGCAGTCAGTGTTTGTGAGTGTGCCTGTGAGTGCAGTTGTTGGTTCATAGAGAAGAGCATCTTTAAACACTGTCCAAAACGTAAAAGTTTAATCTCTTGTTCAGTAAGTGACATTTCTTTTATGTGTCACTGTTAGTCCTTTCTTATGTCCTTTGCAATGTTTGGCAAAGCATTAGGATGGAAAGTTTCAGTTGGAACTTTTTTCCTAATGTTTTTTGCAAAGGTTTCAATGTTCCTTTATAAGCCAAATTTCACATCTCCTTCTTCAAGGAACTAGTTTTATTAGGATTCTTGATTGGTGAAATCAAAAGGTCTTTTCTCCAATTGTCCTCATAATGCTCTGTGAATTAACCAGCCTTGAAAACATCGCAATTCGTAGAAAAACTAACATATATTTTTTTGAATTTTTTTTGTATATTTATTGGATGAGTTAGATAAATCTCATTGTTATGACAGTGTATAATCATCTAACATTTTTCAGGCTCTTGCTAGTTAATCATTTCATGGTTTTGCTATAGATGGTATCCTTCAGCTGAAATAGAATAGATGCCTTTCAAAACATTCTTGAAAAAAGAGGACAATAAATGCAATTTCTAATCTCAGAAAGTATCTCGGAATACTTTAAATTCTTTCTTTTGTGATGATTAACAGGAAAACATTTTTTGTCTTCCTTCAATAACACTGCACCTTCTCTCCAGCTCTGCGATGTAGAAAATGAAATCATGTGTCAGCATTACGTGAACTTGGCAGCAAGGTAGGCTCAGATTTGCCCAGGTCAAGCATTTGCTCTCAGTCCCACCCAAAGACATACCCCAGGCATTCAGAAAGAAATAGTTTCAGAGGCGTACTCTCAGCTGCATTAGGTAATAAAACCAGTTTTGTAAAGGAAAAGGCTGTTCTTAAGCAGTCAGATGCTGTCATGGGAAACAGTGTAAAGGAAGAGAGGACTAGTTAGGGACTCTCAGCCAGGGATTCAATAGAGTCTGCTGTTGAATCACAGACTTATTTTGACTAAGAGGAAGAAATTATGATTTTTTTTTTTTTACTTATTGAAACATTATTTTAAAGTGATGCAAATGCATCCTAGTATATAACATATTTGCAAAAACATGACTCCTGATTTTTATTAAACCTTAAACTGCTCATGGAATTGTTGTCAGTTCTTATATTCGCCACTTACTGGATTTTGTTACTTCAAAGAGACTTCTTTAATTAATACTTTTAGAACTCTAGTGAAAAAATTGTGGTATGTGATCACTCCTATCCAGATCATTAATTCTTCAGCCTATCTGAAATGAATTATAGTCTCCGAATGCAACTATAGTCAAGATGTATGAGAAGACTGAGTAGAAGTTCTGCATTTTGTAGCCAGCTACACAATGGTCCTTATGGGGTCAGATTGACAAGAATATATTTGTTACTTCTAGCCAGTCTGATAGCAAATCTCTCTTACTTACTAAAATCCATCATGCTCCCATGCCAGGTATTTTTAAGTACAAATTCACAAAACCCACAACCTTCGTGTCATTAGCACCATTAGCACCATGCTCTAACCAAGACTGTCATCTTTTGTGTGCCTAGAAGTGATTTTCAAGATGGAACTGTACACACAGTTGTAAAAGCTACAAGAGTAGCTGTATCATTCTTAAGGAAATCGGAACAATTTTGAAATAAAACACAGCACTTAACGTTTTTGTTAGTAGGGTGTGCTGCATCCAACTACATTAAATAACTTGTAATAACTCAGCTCTGTAAAAAGGAAGTGTAAATGGAAACATAATGTTACATTTTTTTTTCAGGCTAGTTTATGGAGAGGAAGGACTGATACTAATTTCTTCTATTTCTTCTTTATAGTATTTTTAATAGAGCATTTAATGAATGGCACAATTTTTGGTTTCTTTCAATTTTTTTGCAACATGGAAAAGTAATATGTTCATTACTTTGTTCTGCCATTCTTCTCTCTTAGTCAAAAAGGCAGTTTTTATGGAAGTAGGATACAGATTATCAGTGGAAAGTGGAGCACTTTACCTCAAGCATGGCAGCATAGCAACTGGAAACTCTTGGTATGTAAGAAAGGTGTGGTTTCTTCTGTGCAAAGATAGTGTAATGTCACTGTCAGCCCAAACCAAATGAGCTTTACCCAAACCACAAAAATTTGCTGAAAAATGTTAGCAATTTAAGTATGGAATATAAAATTTAAGCTCCAGACAAATCCTATAGAATTCTGTGGAAAATTTGCTGTTGGCTTTGACAGCAGGCTTGGAAATGACCTATTCCTGACTGACCTAGGTCATAGCTGACTCACTGACTAGTTCAGCAGAACTGAAAAGCATGTACTGGTTTAATTTCACCATTTTGTGGCAGTTCTTTCTAAATTCCTATAAAGCATTTAAAAAGCACATTATAGTGACTGCCTAGAGCACTGCAGGTTAATTATTTCCACTCAGATTAATTAGATAATAGTGTGAACACTATGAAGGTATACTCCTCAAATTATTCATTAGAAGCATCTCTCTCTGGTTTTTAACTTTCCTAATGAGTATGAAAAGACTTCTCTCCACAAAGTACTGGTGTGCTTGTTAAGGGGTGTTATAACACGCTCCACACACATGATTTAGAGGAGACACAGATGCTCCTCCCCCCTGCAGCTGGTACCAGACACACAGGCTGTGACCTGGGGTCTCACTGCAGCCGCTGGCACTGAGCCTCGCACTCACACTGGAGCCTGCAGCAGGTGTTTTTCAGGACACGCACCCAGCACAGTGGCTGGGACTCCCACCCACTCCAGTGGGTGGCACAGAGACCCCACTGGCTCCAGCCAGTGGGTGACACTGCAGGTCAGAGGCACCTATGCCCCTGGTCTGACTCCAGCTGCTGTCCCTTTGGCAAATGTAAGTGTCTGAGTCCAGCATTGTCCATGTTCATGTACGGCATAGACACAGTTTAGATAAGAAGCTAAATTTAGAGATAATAAATATTTTATTTATTTTCATTTTTCATTCAAATGTCTTTACTTTTTTTAATCAAATTATTAACTCCCTTTAAACATTTTTGCTTTTTTTTCTCTCTCTCCTTTCTCTGCTGAACCCTTCTTTTTCATTCCAGCTCATCTCATATCACCCACTTGGTTTCTGTCACTGACTTTTGATAGACTAATTTTTTTGTTTTCAGTTGCTTTCTCCAATCTTCTTACAACAGTATTTTTCCCTCTTTGCTTTCATATTTCACAGCACAGGAACTGTATGCCACTGGTTTTTAGCCTCCAGGTTAGAATGGATCCTTCATTTCAGTTGAAGCATCAAATAGTTTTCCTCCGCTGCAAAACTCAGTGAATCTCCACTAAACCAGATAAAGTCAATTGAGTAATTAGTAGAAATTCAATCCCTTTAGCAGGTTTTCTTTATAGATTTGTGCTGCTGTTTGTGACACACTCAATGCTTGGAGGGCCTTTCACTGCCTGCACTGCCCTGTCACTGGTGCCAGCCCTTCAGGCTCTTCACTGACCAGGGACACCACCACTGAGGTGTCCAGAAGTGTCTGCCCAG
Source organism: Eulacestoma nigropectus (assembly GCA_013397775.1). Lineage (NCBI taxonomy): Eukaryota > Metazoa > Chordata > Aves > Passeriformes > Eulacestoma > Eulacestoma nigropectus. Next base: position 81,268 of record VZTE01006044.1, on the reverse strand, counting down.
TGCTAGGGCACGTTCACTGTTACTCAAGTTTCCACCTTCTTCACTCTTCGTATCCATAAGCCATTTGCCAGATCTCCACTTTCTCAGCATCATTTGCTATTTCTGTGGCACCAAATTGCTTGTGAATAGACATGGCCAGAGAGACTTTTCCTAAATTGACTGTCCTTCCTGAATATGAAGTAAAGCGTTCTTGAGCCACGTTTCCTTTGCCCCACAGCTTATATTTGCTGCTTGTTTCTTTGAAAGAAGCTGTTAAATTCCATTAAAGCTGTACAAACATGTTTGAAACCAAACCCAAGGAAAAATAATTTTTAAAATACTTATTTTATCTTTTTTGATTACTACTTACACATTTGATTTTAAATCTGTTAGAAAATGTTATGTACAAAAGTTGTTAGCTGTGGTTCAACATTTTTTTTCAATTCCAGAATCCCACTGAGCAATACTAAATTAAAAATTTTTTTAAGAACAGCATACAGTTCTTTTATTGCTCAGGATAGTAAAAAAGCCTGACTTGAAACTATTGTATAGGACATATTTTTTATCTTTTTTCTTTTATTAGTATTATTTTTCTGCAGCATCTCCTACACTCTTCTTTGAGTGCCTTTTTCCTTTGAGCTGATCTCTCAACTGTCTCAAAAACCTCTTCCTAATCTATCTGCTTTCTAGATCCTCAAAAGATAAGTAACTTTCTGTTAATGTAAGTTGTTCTGTGAACATTTGTATGCATTACAGATAGTTAAAAACTTCTAATAAACAGTGAAAGTGGGGAGGGGAAAAGGAAGGAAACGGCATAGTTCAGTGTGGCAGTAAACCTGACTCATTGTGCATTTTTTCATATGCTCGCATGGTCCACTTCAAGTGAGATTTCTCTAAAGAAAATAAGTGATCTGGTATAAATGTGTTTCCTGCCAAAGGGGACCAGCTTAGTTTTGCACACACTTAGAGAATGTGTATGTACATGTGTTAAGTGATATTAAGTGAATTAAGTCGTCTTGACATACTAGTATACTTTCAAGTATTGCACTGAAGAAACTCTCTGCAATTTTCAGTATTTATGCTCCTGGAGATGTTTATAACAGTTCTAGATAATGTTTGCATTGAATATGTGCATAGAAACTGTTCATTACATAAGCAGTTTTTCAGATTGAAAAGCTGCATGTGTATCATGGAAAGGCAGGGTCTGAATGGTAAAGCTGTATTTGGGAAATTTAATGAAGACTGTAGGGAGAAAAGTATGGCCATTTCTCTGCTTTATCATTTTTATATTTTGATGCTTATCTACTCTATTTCTTCTCTCCAGTGGTACTACTTAATCCTCTCTTCTTTCATCCTTTTTCCTTTGACAATCCCACAAACACCAAATTGTAGTTACTGGTTTTGACAAGTTCACTGATTCTTTGCCCTTCATTTTCAATCAAATCCTGTTGCCTCCAGACTTCCTGATTGGCTCTGATCGCTAATTTATTGGTAGAGAAGTGTAACTATCAGTTCCTAGTCTGCATCTGCCATTGGGAGACTGATTTATAACAGTATGTACAAGGGAATTTAAAGTGAAGGAGAGCAATCTGACTTTTAAATTAGAATTTCAAGGTGTTCCCTAAAATGCTGCCATCCATTTTTTTTTAACTCAATACCTTCATGGGTGATCTGATGTGATCTATTGTGTTTTCATAGTCGATGAAGCTGATAGGTATATATTGCAATGAAAAGCAGGAAGCTCGGGTCAGTAAAGGAAGAATCAATAAAATGCATGTGTACAGACAAATGAGATTGTCAAGAATGTTTTCCTGGCTTGACAAAAAATGTTAATGATCTGCCAAGTAGCCTACTGACAACTCACACAGTTCCTCGGCAGGTGCTTCCGAAGAACTGAGGCTGAGACTTATAAATATTTATATTGTACATAATTTCATTCTATTCCCAAACCTACTACACAGAAGGCACATGTACTCTGGTTTGTCTCTCTTCCACGGGTCCTGAACTGTGAATATGAAATCTACACTTCATTTTGTCTCCCCTGCCTCTCCATCTGTGATGAACCATTAACAGTTTACTGGGGCTGCCAGCCCTTAAGGGCCTGAGAGAAATTCCATCATACAGCTGAAATTGAGCATAAATCATCATGTCAAGAAACCACTTAATGCATTTCCCTTTCAGTTTTCAGAGTCTTTGTCACCTTTTTTCTCAAAATGTTACATTTAGAAAAATGATCTCTCCAGCCTAGATTTCAGGTCTTCTGCTAAATCGCTTCCAAGAATACCACATCCTGAACTAATATAACATAGACATTTTCCCCATTTTTATGGGAAGACATAAAATCCTGCTAGTGAACAAAATCCAAATTCCAGCACTACTGGGAGCTTAGCTTTTCTGTCAATGCACTGGAGGCGGCTAGTGGATTGCAAATGCTGCTGACTAAAAGACAGAGTTAGACTTAAAAAGTGGCAGCTAATCTGCTGACTTTTCCAAATGTAGGAGGGAGATTTTGAGAAGGAAAAAAAGTAAACCGAAACTAAAATACATGAAGGGAAAAAAGAGGGAGGGGGAAAAAAAGAGGTAGTTTACATGTGACTTTTCCCCTTTACTAACAGTGAAGGAAGAAATTGCTGGAAGAATTGTTTCTAGTTTTTGAACTAGAACCATCCTCCTAAATAGGATGATTACTAGCCCCAAAAGCTTTTAGAGACTCAGATTACTGTGCCTTCTGTGTATATTTATCACCTAAATCCCATTACAAAAAGGCAGCAATGAGGCAGGTGGGTACTTCTTTGAACAGAGAGCATTTGATGAAAGCAGGAAAGGTGAGCAAGGTTTTGGGGACAAGGGCAGCAATACCAAGGCCTATCTTGTGCACTTAGTGGGCATTTAAGATAGACTATCTGTTTTATCTGCCACACCTGCAAAAAGTGGCCTACGTGCCCTTGCTTTCATGCTGACTATAAAGAATTTTCAAAGACACCAATCACACTTTTTTTCACAATTTACTTTTTTCAGACATATGCTCCCAGTTTTAGAAAGACAGTACATATTACATATTGCCCTGTTGTTACAGAGACAGGTCAGACTACCCCAGGAAAGACCATCTAGAAAGGAGTTTTCAGAGCCAAAATATCTCCCTTTCCATCTGAAAAAAGTAAATACATCGAGTTAAGGTCGTCTAGGTGTAGATGTATGTGATTAGAAGTGTACGGCAATTTATTAATCACTTTTAACTTTTAGCTTATAAAAATATATATATTTTTGTATTTTTTCATAATCAGCAGTGTCAACACTGTGATAAAGAAGTGACTAAGTGTCACACAATGTAACAATGACCTGGATGCTTTTGGTCAAGTAAAATTTTTAAAATTAGTGGTTCAGAAAAAAATTGCACTGGCCATATGTCCATGTTGTACTCTCGATATTAAACCTTGATTAATAAGTTACAATTCTCTTGTTTAAATATTTCTACACCAGAGGTTTAAGCCATTAGTGATTTTAACAGTGGCAATTACAGATATAAATCATGCTAAATAGCAGGCACTCCCACAGGTTGTCGTGTGCCTGTGTCTGTGCACAGGTAGCAGGACAGGGGTACCAAGACACGAGAAAAAGCCATGCTCCAGTTACTGAACTGTTTGTGAAACGTAAGCGCCTCTTGGGACAAATGCCCACAATTCCACTGGTGTCATATGGAGATGAGTTCTAGGACACTCCCACAGTGAATTCTAGGGAAAAATTTATCTCACAGTTTAATTTTCATTGCAGGGAAACAGATTATTAAACCCAAGAGTGAGCAGCACCAGTGAACTAACCTTAATTTGAAGAACCATCACACCTAACCCAGAGGAGTTTGTGCCGTATTGGGTTAGGGATAGGAGCTATGACATTTCTAGTCAATATATTATTGAAGAAAACCCCAAGATGAGTCTGGAAAATTTAGCTTCTCCTGAATATCTGTTTTCAGGCTAAGAATTACTATTATTCTATTCTAGAAGTTTGAAGGAAATAGCATCAGTCCATCATTATCAGCATGTTGATGCTTCATAGCTGTTCTTTTCATGACCAGCCACTTTAAAGACTGGTAATAAGAGTTTCCTACTGTGTAAATAGTTTTAATCTATTAGATTAATTAGCTTCTTAACGGTCACAGCTTTGTCCTTAACCTGTTTCAAACTGGGTAAATAGGTACAGAATTCACAGAAATTATTACAATATTTCATCTCCAGTATCACCTTTAGTGTTTTGACACAGCATGGGTGCAGTGTGCAACGTGTTTTCTCTGTATTAAGTATTTTTTTAGCTCATGAAAAATCACATTGAAATTTGCAGTATTGATCAGGAGATCACAACAGCAGACTGCAGTAGCTGCAGAATAAATTAGCTGCAGCCACTGGGAATGAAAGTCTTCTGTGCTGCTTTCTCAGACTGTGAGAAGATAGACCAATCTCTTCACCTCTGCCCTGACCATAGTGTCAGAATTTTAAATTAGCTGCCAGAAGTGAGTACAGAAGCTATACTGTTCTCCTTGGTTAGTTACTCCTCTGATACTACTTTCTCCCATATATATTATTTTGGTTTTGACCTTTATCATACGACTGCAAAGCCCATATGGTTTGCATTGAATTCCATGAGTGTTTGTGTGAGCCTAGAAGTAGCAAAATTGTCTGTTTATTCAAGGTTTTTAGCTTCAAACCGTTTAGAAATAATACATCCCTTTAGGTTTTTTAAAGCATTGTATACATCTTCAGTAATTACATACGTGTGGACCTATGTTATTATGTAAGTAATACATGCATAGAAAACTTCTGCAAATCTTTACTCAAATGAATAAAATAGCAATAGATATTTCTGCATCATGTCTATGCTAGAAGAATTCCTGATAAAGAAAAAAATCTTTAAGATAAAAAAATTTCTTTCATGCTCAGATAGGTATAGTACAGGCATAGTGTGATACTGCAGACACTGCCTGCTGACCCCATTAAAAGGCTCAGGTTTTTTATTCAACTAAAAACAGAAAGTTTGAGATCCCATCAGATCCCAGATTGCATTGTATTTTATGCATTTATCTGCATAAAGTCATCTGTTTCCAAGTAGAGCTGATGGTTAGGTGCTACAGACTAAAAGTATATTCATTCTTATTTTTTGTATTAAAAGGTTTAGACATTTCCTGAGATAATCATTTAGGTCCATCTGACCTTGTGTTGAAACTGGATTGTTTTGTCTATTCACCAGACCTGCTGCTCTCTCAGAGACAGAATTTGTCTGCTGAAAGTTGATTGATTTTTTCAGGGTATGGCTGAGTTGTCCCTGTTTTTCCTCATTTCTTTTTAATTTCCTTCAATGTTTTACTCACATACAAACTGACATTTTTTTCCTTTTTTTTAATGAATTTTAATATCCTTAAAGCTTCTTTCTTGCTGTTCCCAAATACAAGGACATACCTAAGATGGCTTGGAAACAGTTCTACATTGTGTTTCGAACACCAGGATTCAGCACAAGTGCAGTAGAGGGGATAACCAAAGATTATCCTGGTGCCTGTGCCCTTAGCACAGGACTCATCAGTTGTGTCTTTCATCTCTTGCCCCATCAGTTTTGCACTCTTGCTGTTGTGGCAAGAGCCATCATGGTGTGTTTGTATTTCTGTGCACACAGTCGAGATGAAAAGTGCAGGAGTTGCATAATGTCCCTGCCTTTCTCAGGAACATAAATCAGTTACTAAGCTTGTTTTACAAGTGCTAAGTCTACCATTTTCAGCAAATATCCACCCAGGTAATGTTTGCTTATCATTTTGTATTAAATGGTTGGTTAGACCTCACAGGAAGATACTCCAACAATTTCCATCACAGTAAATAAGGGTGATGCTGTTCATCTGCTTTATGACACATGACCATTAGCTATTCAGCCAAATTAGTTTTTAAAATGAGAGTATAAATAATATTTATATTTTATATATGTAGAATGCCAAATATTAAAGGGAGACTGGCTACACCTCATGGTTGATATTTTAATACTCAGAAAAGGCAAAAGTACCACATCGGTTTTCACAGTTGCTGAATTCATTATATGGGAAAGCTCAGCCATGGAACTAGAAGTTTGCCAGAAAGGACAACAAAAGATATCTTTGAGATTTCATTTGGGTTTGGTTTTGTTTTCCATTTTAAACTTCAAAACGAAACAGACTTAAAAGTCTTTAAAATATTTTAACATTAAAATTTTTACAAATATTTTACCTTTTATTGTTTCAAATAAATAATCTGATACTTCTCTGTTAGATGCTTTAAGATGGGTTATAAGAACTTAAATGGGTTATAAGACTATTACAAGAGATGCACACAGACAAACAGATCCCCTTTATTGGAAAGATGGCGGAAAGATGTAAAGACAAAACAATTTTGTTGTCCTGTTCAAAAATTCTGGTTGCCCTTTGTGATTCATGATGGCTGACACCTGTTTGGCCTTTTCCCATGAGGATTCTGCTATAATGATGAACTCTGCAGCATGTACAGAAATTGTTCTCAAGCCTATGTTAACAGTCCTGATAATATATTTTTTAGGTTTCCTCTACGCTCAGAACAGTACCAAACGCAGCATTAAAGAGCGACTTATGAAGCTCTTGCCCTGCTCGGCTGCCAAAACGACATCTCCTGTTACTCAAAGCAAGTTTTATTTTTCATTTTTTTATTTTTTCTTTTTTTTTTTTT
>VZTE01006044.1:0-74570 GCA_013397775.1 Eulacestoma nigropectus | reverse complement strand
TTTTTTTTTTTTTTAGGTTTGCATGCATCAAAAGTTATGCTTTCACTAACTGCTCATTTGAGAGGCGAGATATCTCCTGAAGTAATCATATGGTCTATCAAGGTTTAAAATCTAGTGATGAACAGATTTGTCTATGCAGAGTAGGATGGCAGGATACCAGCGCCACAGTCTGCCATACAGGAGCTGCTGGGTTGGCACTTAGGATATGCAACTTAGTTGCGAAGTGATTCCTTGGTTAAATTTAATACTTACTCTCCTTGTATGGAAAATGGTAACTTTTTTGCATTTTTATGCAGGTGTCTGTGTGTGCTTCCTATCCAATACACAGGGAGTACACAGGGAGGAAACGATTGGCCCTGACGGTTTTGAATATATAACTTCAAACTATTTAGGGAACAGGACTTAAATTTGGTGTCTGAGAGAAAAATAATAATAATGGGATTGAAAAGAAGGTATGTGAATGTGGACATACAGGAAAAGCACACTGATATTATACTGAGTGTCTTGATATGCTGCAAAGAAATAAAATCTCTCCAGGGTGGGTAACAGATAAATATAGAGGGACAGAGGGAGTGAGAGAGAGAGATATCAATACATAGATACATATATATACCTAGATAGAGACTAATTATAGTAGTAGCATTATAATGTCTTCCTCTATAAATTGGCTCCAATAGCAGATTTTAAAATATCTCTCTGAACTCAATTCAATCTAGATTAATTTGACTTAATTCTAGGCAGTAATATGAGCACCTAAAACCAGAAGATGAATGGTCCATGTGCTTCCTGTATACTCTTCTGATAAAGCATATCAATCAATCTCAGGTAAAGAAAAGCCTACAAGAGCATTTGCCATGTCTAATGAATCCAGGACAACCAAAGGCAACTTGGCTAGAAATACAGGCCGCTACTAAATGTCAAGACTTCACGAAAATAGATCTTGGCTTTCTTTTTGCTATCCCCCTTCACTGTCTTTCATATGCTCCTCTGTAGAGAAAACTGTGGTACTTGCTTTCCTTTTTAAGTATTTGAGATCTCTAAGATGAAAAGGGCTTAATTTCTGGATGTACATTGATTTATTTTTTTCATGGTATCTTCAGCTGATATGTTTTAATTGAAAACAGGGTACCTTAAAAACCTCAGTTACTGTTGTGGCACTACATTCTTTCCGTAGAAGTTGCTTTCAGCTGCATGACCTGAACAATATAGCCCTAGACAATAAAAGGAATCAGAGAATCACAGGTTTGCTTGAGTTGGAAGAGAGACCTTTAAAACCATATAGCCCAGTCCTCCTGCACTAGACCAGGTTGCTCAAAGTCCCATCCAACCTGAACACTCCCAGGGGCATGGAATAGATAAAGGAAATAGAACAGAATTAATATAAAGTTTGATCTGTTTGTTTGAAGTTGATGGGAGAGTGACACATCCTTATTCCTTGCACATTTCTATATGAGCTCTTCGCCTGCACAGGTAACCAAATATATTTAGTCAGTCTCAGAAACCTTGATCATGTCAAACTTATATTTGCTGAAAGTATTCTCTAAACCAGAAGAGAACTAAAACTAGTATTAAATATTTCCTATTTGAGAACCAAGCGGTAAAAATGGTGCATTCACTATTTTTCTCTGTAATCTCCTCAATAATGAAGTGCTATACTAAGTAAGAATGTTATATTAAGCTAAAATGTTAAATAAGACTGCCATTGTAGATACACATGGTTATTATTCCATTTTGACATCATGTGCTATTTCATTTCTGCTAGCATGAAAGAAGCAACGTCGTAGTGTCCTAGGAATGAAAACAGCACTACTTGCAACAACAATCCCATGATGCGAATTCCTTAGAAATTATCAGTGAAATATTTTTAAAACAAGTATCTTATTGAAATATACATAGCCTGAACTTGTGTTTCTATCAATATGTGCTGAAAAAGGTTATCTAAAAACGTTACATCTTGTTTCAGCATTTGTATTGAACATATTTCAGCATTTCTATTGAAAAAAGCATGTAAAAGAACACTCTTCTTATTTGTGTGCTCTAGTCTAGTAAGTCTAAACTTAAAACCATCATTCCCTAGATACGTGCATGTGCAAGCACACTAGGATAGGGCTACACTCAAGAATGGTTTTGAAAAAGAAAAACATGGTAAATAGTTATTATATCATTAGGGAGGCTATAATTTGGAGCTGGTGCGGGGAAATGCATGTGCATAATTTTTAAAGATATGAACTGAGCCCTAACTTAGGGCATGTTTCTCCAGCTGCCATTATTTGCAGTCATTTGCTTTTCACAACGTTTTTGCCATTTTGTTCTTTAATGAATAATGAAAGGTTCAAAGCATAGCTCCTGTGACATTTACATTAAAAACTTTCTTTACTATTTAGCTATAAAAAACCTACTCATTAATGAAATCAGTAAGAATATTTTGTTTAGTATATTAATGAGGGATTGTGAGCTTGTTTCTGGTTTTCAGTTGACATGAAATTTCATTTCTATGAAAAAAAAGTGCTCCTAACTTTTCCAGTCCACAGTAATCAAAGAATTGAAATAACCAATGCCACGGAAATCATTAGTGTTTAGAAATAGATACATTCTTACACATTTTCCCTGCATATTTTAAAGTATAGATTTTTTTTTCCAGCCTGGTAGATAGAAGTGTGAAGAAAAAAATTTTAAAAACTGCAAATAACTCATGAATGCTATAGCATTTTAATCATCACAGTTGCTACATTTTAAGGAAGTTTATCGTGAACTTATATTTTTATTATTTGTATCTGTAAGAGGTTAGAGAAGTTGAATGTGAAGAATGTTATACTGAACGTTTTCATTAACATCATCAGCCCATTGCAGTCTTCTGCATTCTCACTGAACCATTTAAACACAATAAAAATGTTTACTACTAAGGATATACCAAATGTTGTGCTCAGTATCCCATTGTCTGGCCTTTATCTCTAGCCTCACATTTATTATGTGTATTCATTTAGCTTCCAGAAAAGCTTGTAGATGTCTCTCTAGGTAGCCAGATGTTTTAGAAATGGGTGCTTAGAGAACTCATTTCAAGTTAAGTCCTTTTCTGTCTAAACCAAAGCCCATTTAAATCCCGTGTAACCGTTTGAATATAAAATACAAGTGAGCTTTCAACAATATTTATTCTCAGGTTGGATTTTTTTGCCAATTTAGTCTAAGTACCTAATGTTGACTTGCAGTTAAAAAAAAAATCACCTGGATCACACTGAGATCATCTTTCTGAGATGAGTGCTAACAGCAACATATCTTTCACAGGAGAGAGGACAAAGTCCTAAATTTTGTGAAGATTTTTCCAAATGTTTATATATTATTAAATATCTCTTTGAGGATTGTTCATTTTTTGTTTAGCAGAACTGTATCTTCTCATGCCAAATTTCTCCCAAGCAGCTGAAAGGTATTATTACTGCACTGTGGCAGAACAAAAATATGTGAAACTCTAGGCATAATACTATTTTAATAGAGTATTGAAATACTCTGCTCTTATGAATATTGAACCAAATAGAACTATATTCTAAGAATAAAGAGTCTTAGATTCTAATGAAATAAAACATGTATCTTCAGCATTGTAGAAGTGACAATTAGGCATGTTGTATTGCTATATTTCTATAGTTGGTGTATCTCTTAAATCTTAATAAGGCAGTGATTTAATTAAATTAGTCTGGAGTACTACGTAAGTTATGTTTAATGCTGGTAGTACTTAGAAACGGACATACACATTCGTATTTTTGATCAGAAGTGACTGGCACCCTGTATATAAATACATATTTTAAGTTTCTTCAGCTGTTTTATTGAACTTTCACATTTAAAACTCTACCTAGGAAAATTGCATTGTGAATTCTCATAGTTTTAGGGCTACACACAACTGTAAACCTTGAATGTGTATATCCACATTCTTACTCACCTAAAGAAGAGGTCACTAAAACCATCATGTTCCCCACTTTGGCTACTCGCCCTCAATAATATTTGTCCCAAACTGTCAGTTATATGATACTCCAAGTAAGATCTGCTGCTGGATGTGCAACATCAATTTCATATGCTTTCCAAAGGATAGCTTCACGATAAAAATCCCAGCCTGATACACTGAATTCACATTCATTTTCTAAATGAAGGAAAATATTCAGTTTTCTGGAGTCACTAAAGTTATATCAAATTGTTTCCTTTTGTCTAGGAGGTGTAGAAACAGAAAAGTCATACTGAATGTATCATGCATGCCCTTGCTGGATGTTGGCTGTCCAGTTTATTACTGTTAATACTCATGAGATAATATGCAGGCTACTGGATCATCCCTGCTGTTCACAATTCTTCGCAGCCACAGAAGCAGATTATAGACACCCTTTTCCTATGAATTCCAAATGGACTCATCATTTGTCATTAAAGCTGCAAAAACAAGTCTTTAAGAGAATGTCTTTTCTTTCTTTCTTTTTCTTTCTTTCTTTCTTTCTCTCTTTCTTTCTCTCTCCCTCTCCTCTCCTCTCCTCTCCTCTCCTCTCCTCTCCTCTCCTCTCCTCTCCTCTCCTCTCCTCTCCTCTCCTCTCCTCTCCTCTCCTCTCCTCTCCTCTCCTCTCCTCTCCTCTCCTCTCCTCTCCTCTCCTCTCCTCTCCTCTCCTCTCCTCTCCTCTCCTCTCCTCTCCTCTCCTCTCCTCTCCTCTCCTCTCCTCTCCTCTCCTCTCCTCTCCTCTCCTCTCCTCTCCTCTCCTCTCCTCTCCTCTCCTCTCCTCTCCTCTCCTCTCCTCTCCTCTCCTCTCCTCTCCTCTCCTCTCCTCTCCTCTCCTCTCCTCTCCTCTCCTCTCCTCTCCTCTCCTCTCCTCTCCTCTCCTCTCCTCTCCTCTCCTCTCCTCTCCTCTCCTCTCCTCTCCTCTCCTCTCCTCTCCTCTCCTCTCCTCTCCTCTCCTCTCCTCTCCTCTCCTCTCCTCTCCTCTCCTCTCCTCTCCTCTCCTCTCCTCTCCTCTCCTCTCCTCTCCTCTCCTCTCCTCTCCTCTCCTCTCCTCTCCTCTCCTCTCCTCTCCTCTCCTCTCCTCTCCTCTCCTCTCCTCTCCTCTCCTCTCCTCTCCTCTCCTCTCCTCTCCTCTCCTCTCCTCTCCTTTCTCTTTCTTTCCTTTTCTTTCTTTTCTTGCTTCTATTGCTTTCTTTCTGAAAGGGTTAAGTATTTCTACTTCCTGTATTTCTCGCTGAGTTTTCCTTCTCTGTCTCTTGTATTCTGCAGACACTGTAGAAGATGAAATGGAAATGGCCACAGTACGACATAGACCTGAAGCTCTTGAACTGCTGGAAGCACAGAGTAAATTCACAAAGAAGGAACTTCAGATCTTATATAGAGGTTTCAAGAATGTAAGCACTTCGTTTTTGAATTTACAGTCCGTTCACAGGATATGCCACTGAAATCTCAGCTGTGTAAGACTGACTAGCAGCGCAGCTCATGAGATTCAGTAGCTAAATACTGCATGTCTGATCAGATGAGGAAGCATTCACTCTGAAACAATTGGTCAAAAGTCATTAAACTATTTAATGACTAAAAGATGCAGACAAAATAGAAAGCATCCAGAAGAGAATAATTAGAACTTAGTATAGTAGGACTTTGTTCAAAGACAAAGTGAAAGTTGTGTTGAGGTTGTTTGTCTAAGGATGCAATAGTGGAAGTGTTCTGAAGAATTTGGCCAGTAAGAGGAAAGATTTTGATTTTTAAGCACAGGAGATGTCACAAGAAGTAGTCGACTTCAACTGCACTGGATGGCTTTTTTATTTGGTGAACAGCTTACTAGTTCTACAAATCTATAAACTTCTTAGGCCTCTTAGATCTCTTTACTGGGAGTAATTGTGATTTTTTTTTGCTGATAATGTGTGATGTAGTGGCAGGTCCAATGTTTTACTTGGCAGGGATCCCAGCTGAGGACCCCAGTACATCGGTGTAGTCTGACTCCTTTTCCAGTGTGTACAGCTGCCCACTAGTGCTGGGCTTTGCTTTGACTTGTGAGGCATGCATGGTTAGTACGGCAAAGAAATAAGACTGAAAAATATGTCAGTAAGTAGTACTAAATTCTGTTATCTTAAAAAATAGACTTTTTCTCTATTTATTTTACTGTCTTTCATGTGATTAAAAAATATGTAGAATATTACATGTAGTTAACATTGAATAGAAAATATTAAATAAATATTATATTTAAAAACTAATAATAGCAAATTTTTAATCATCAGTGTTAAATGTTAATCTATAGTGTCAGCTTTAAGTATTGCAACTGTGCAGATGCTATATCTCCTGCTAAGCTGAAGCTAAATTTAATTGCATTTATCAACTTGTAATTTAGTTTTTCTTTCACCCTTCTTGGGTGAAAAGGGCTGAATTTTTGCCCATGGCATTTACTACTCAGATGAAACTGCATAAGAGAGTATAACATTGATAAAAACACAATGATGCTCCATTATGGAATCAGAGAAGATATCTTCAATAGCTTGTACAAGAAGTGTAAATCTTGCAGAATTCTTAGCTCTCCTGCATTCTGTAAAGAAAGCAAGACATGCAAAGGGATGTTTTAAACATACATTTTTATCAAAAGCTTACTATGCAAGTGAAACTGAGTCACTTAATGTGTCCTGTCTATATCATCCTCAGTTCCAGAAAGTATATAATGTTGCCATGTTAGTGATTAACAGTGATTGCTCTTAAAAGCTTTTCATTTCCTCAGGGTTCCAGAGAACATTCCCCTGCTAATGACAGTATTCTCCAGGCATTGCAAATCATGAGCTAATGTCCCTAATTATCTAAGGCAAAAACATACAAAGTATAAAATAAGCCTTCTGTCTCTTTCTCCGAGAATAATTATTTTTAGAATCCCAGAAATTAAGAACCATGATATTTCTTTGCATAAAGTGAAGTATAGAGAAAGAGAATAGGTTATAAGGAAGTATTTTAATGGATATCTGTTTTAGCATTTTCTGAAAAGAGGAATTCCAGCTCTTCATATGCTTTTCTGTTCCAAGATGTAAGTTCTACTTACATCAAAGGAACGTTGATGGTAATACACGGTAATACATATTTATCCATGTTTCATTTCCTTATCAGTACATGATAATTCAAGACGTGCATGTATAACATATCTTTGACTATTTAGAGTTAATAAGCGTGAACTTCAGTGCTTTTGTGTGTAATATCATTGCAAAATTATCAATTACGATCTAAAATGCTGTAAAGCATGCCTAGAGCTAGTGACTGTTATAAAGATAAATCAGTTTAAAGTAGTATTCTTTAGCCCAAGCATTAGATTTCAGAAATGAATGTTTTCAAACTTTTGGTTGAGTTGGAGTTTGTTTTATTTCTCATATTAACAGTTTCTACTGCAAAATGTGGTGCTGGATCACAGTTCTCTAACCACTTCAGAGAACTGGTAGGACAGGTCTACCTCAGCTCTATGAGAAGCTTCTCTATGCTGTTTAGTTCACCTTTCCTGTCACATATCTTTCTTTTATCAAGTGCAGCTTGAGTAGCTTTGGTGGGTACTGATCCACAATGGCATTGCAGTGCCTCCCATGGTCTGCGTTTGGACTGTCTCACCCTTACAGTGCTTCATCATCCTCTTCTGCCTGCCACAGGCCACCTGCCTTCTCACTTTGTTATCCATCTTAATGCTATCCTGACAATATTTCCACGCCTGTGTGCTTCACATGTGTGCTTCGTGTACCAGTATCTCCTGGGTGTCACCCAGCTGAAGACTGACTTTGCTTTGTTGAGCATGAGCCAGCAAATGTGTCTGTGCAGCAAAGGCAGCTTTAGGCACTGTTCTACTTTAGGCAAGGAGTTTCCAGTAGGTCGAGGGAGCCCTGCAAGGCCACACCAGCCCTTCACTCAGCACTGGTAAGGCCGCATCTGAAGTGCTGTGGCCTGTTCTGGTCTCTCCAGTGAAACAAAAATATGGACGTACTGGAGAGAGTCCAGCAAAGGGTCACAAACCTGTCTACGGGACTGGAGCACCTCTCCCCTGAGGAAAGGCTGGGAGAGCTGAGACTGATCAGTCTGGAGAAGAGAAATCTCAGTAGGGATCCTACCAGCATCTATAAATATCTGAAGGGAGGGTATAAAGAAGGTGGAGCCAGGCTTTTCAGTAGTGCCCAGTGCCAGGACCAGAGGCAATAGGCACAAAGTGAAACACAGGATGTTCCCTCTGTGCACCAGGAAACGCTTTTCACTGTGAGAGTAACTGACCACCAGCACAGGTTGCCCACTGGCTTTGTGTCATCTTCCTGCTTGAAGATATCCAAAGGTTAGTTCTCTGACGTGGCCCTGGGGATCCTGCTCCAGGTGGGCCTGCATACACAGGAGTGCGGAACCAGGTATCTCCAGGGGTCCCTTCCAACCCCAGCCATTCTCTGAGTCTGTGATATTCTGTTTAACCATTCCACTAAGAAGGAAACTACTGAAAAGATTTAATGAAACACACAGGCATACATATTTAATGTGACACCATCAAAACTTGTGCAGATCCTACCTCTGTGCTTTATGCTTTTCACCTGATATTTGCCTGTCTTACTCTCTTTCAATAATTTAAGTATATAAAGCAAGATAAATTAAAGCATGAACTTAAGTTACTGTATTTCTGCTGATGTTGAGGTCCTGCTGGATGAAATTAGCAGCATTCTACAGCGCATTAGTACTAAATTAAAAGCTTTTGTCTATAGAATCTCACTCCAGCCTACTTATTTCCCTGAATCCTTTCAAGTTTTAGGATGTCTGTTCTGAGATAGGGATGAAAAGAACTTTTCACAGCTTACCTCCAGTTATTTTTTATTTATGATGTCAAATTGCTTACATGTAGTTCTGACTGACTTCAGATGAGAAAGCAGCAAAATACATCTGTATTTCTGTAGTGTTGATGAATACAAAGTTTGATTTATTATCATCTGTTTGATTTTCCACTGTACACAAATTACATGCAAAATCCAGGTAGAAGGAGCACAGGGTCTCACAGAGCATCTTTGTGTGTACATAAACACCAGAAAGCTTTAGAAGGTCCCAGATCACACTGCAGTATAGCTGATGTTCTGAGTAAGCAAGAGGTAGAGTGTAATTGCAGGGAATGTTCAAAGAAGATTGCAATGCCTTTGGGACAATGGCTGTTCTGGTAGAACTCAAAGTCAGCATTTAACATGAAAGGGGAGATACATTTAAGAAAACCTAAGGAGGTGGGATAAGAACCTTCAGATGACCTAACAACCATTATAAGGAAAATTATCATGGGAGAGCTCATGTCTATATTAGGTAATTTAGCCATTTTTAAGCTTCTATACTATCCTTGAAAAATGAGCTTAATATAAGTCCTAAGCCCTTCTCAGGCTCAAAAGGTTGTCCCCAGTACTCTGGCTTTACAATATTCCTGTGCTGTTGTTGATGAATTGTTGCTCAGCTGCCATCACAGTGGGACATTTCCAATTTGTATTTGGCTTCCTGTCATCCCATTTCTTGTAAATTGAAATTGTGATTGCTGCAGTCATTAACCTTTCAAACCAATGGCTCTGCGGCAGTCCTAGTACAAGTGGTGCTTCACAATAAATTGTACAGACTATCAAGCACGGGCTCAACATGTGATCTTTCTTTCTCTTTTGTCCATTGATAGATCTCTCCCAGTTTTAAAAACGTCCATTTTAAAAATACCTAGATAGTGATTTTATTGCACAAAAGATGCTCCTGTGCTAAATTTAAATATTAATAATATTTTCATTTTGGTTGATTATTCTTGTAAAAATTTCTGTAGAACTCTGTGTTGGGAAGCTACTAGACTTTTCCAGAAAACTGAAAGGATTTGTCATGAATGTTTATCTTACTTGGCTGCATATCAGAGCAGAATTGAGTTGGTACAGTGCATACAAATAATTTTCACTGTATAAATCATTTTTCTACTGCAATTTTTTGTTTCATAATGAAGATGAAAGTTGAGTATATACTGTGCATTTTGCAGGATATGCACTAACTTCTGCAAAAGCTGAAACACCTTAATTTAATTTTGAGTACCAGAGTTAAAGTTTTCTGAATGATTTAACTTGTCTTACATATTTGTATGAATGATATTCTAGGAACACTAAATACATTTGTTTTTTTCACTGCAATTGGAACTTACTTGGTAAGAAAGAAGGTATGAGAAACATATCTCAGTGTCCGACACATGGATGGCTTTTACCTTTATGGCTATGCTATTTACACAGCCTCTGATCTATGGCTAATAGAGATGTACAGTTCTGCCTTTCACTTCTGTATTTCAAACGTAGTTTCTAAGATAATCAATGTCTAGACTAGAAATTATTTTCTACAAACTGAAATCTTGTACTGACAAGGGACATAGACGTTTGACTGTAAAAGAGATTAAAAAATGGGCACTGCAAAGAGTTAAAATACCTCTGTGATGATCCAAAACAGAGATTTTGAAACTCCATTCCATCTTCCTTGCTTTCGTACTTAACCTTTTCCACCTGTTCTAAGGCATGACAAGGGACAATGACAACATAATCCTCTTAGTTTATATCTCTGGAACATTGTATATTATGAAACAGAGGCTTTCATGCTACAAGAAGTAATATTTAACTTGGATCGGCTTTCGCTGAATTGGCAGTGTCACCTATCTCACAGAGACAATAGGATGTCTTGAGTTTGTTGTAATTACATTCAATTCTATACTGAACTTATGTGTCTGTATTGCAATGAGTAAATGCCAATTCAAGATTGATACAGACCAGGACAGAGAGGGAAAACCCCAAACTGAACATGAGTGGAAGTGGCACTGGTGCAAGAGTATTTTGCCCCTCACATCAGTCCTCCAAATCTTGTTCTTGTAGACGAAGTAGCTTAGAGGTTAAATACAATTTTCACCCTCCCATGTGGAGCCCTAGGACAGCAAGGAAGAGTTTTCATTTGACCAGCAGTCGGTGCAGTTGCTTTTCCTCGAGATTTGATGACTGTCTGTACAAGTCTTACGGCTTCACAACATGCAGACTTAGCAAGAGTAGGATCTTTCCAGATGCAGAATTTCTGACCAAACAGAAGAGAACCTAAAAGAAAACTATAGATCAGCTAAAGGTTCCTACCTGGTTTTCTTGACTAACGAATCGATACCAAAACCATTTGAGCTATATCCCTCGGTGACTCTGAATATCAAACAGGGAATGCTCTACTGGGCATCAGTGCATGAGACATTCCCATTGTGCTGAAAGCTTTTGCAGAGGTGCTGACCCCTCTGCACAAAACAGTGTTTGAACACCAGTGTTGTGGACATGAAGAGGTTGTACATACAAAGAAGTACCAACTTGTCTTTTCAGACAGACAGAGTGATGGCAGCTGAACAGGTGGTGCCTAAAGCATATAAACATGCTAAACTTAGAGCATTGAAAGGCCAATAAAATAGAAAAAATTAAGTGAAGTTCTGAATCTTACTAGAAAATCAGATAGTAGTAATTCAAACGGAAAATTAACATCCTTCGTGTTAGAAAACTCCTGTGACTTGTTTGTCTTAATAAACTAAACAACATACAACAGCATAATGAAGTTCAAGGAAGTAATGCTTGGTTTGGTAAAAGATTTTCACATACCCTTGTTTGAAATATGGAAGAGTTCCCTCTCTGCTGCCAATAGACAGATTTCTGTAAATCTTCTTTTTCTCTCTGGGGTTTCAGTAGACATATATAATGCACATAGCTCAAATCTCTGTTTTTAAAAGTTGAGTTCTTTTTTTCCAGTTGTGCTTCAGATCAATTGTTTTCTCAACTTTAGATGACTGAAGAAAAACTTTAAAATAACCTGCCCTTGCCAATGAAAAATTTTGTTATTATTTTACAAAAGCATTGGCATTCATTTACTACAGCCTTAGTGGGAACTCTTCCATGTTTCAAACAAGGCTGTGTGAAACTCTTTTAACAAACTGAGCAATAAATAATGCTTATTTTCATTATGTATTTCCTTCGAGTGTTAGTAAAGAGACTTGAAGCATTTCAAAATTGTTTCAAGTAAAAATAATTTTGAAGTACAGTTTGACAGACCTAGAGTACAGTTGTCAGTTGTCACAAATTTACAGATCTTAATGTGTTCAGCAGAAATACTTGTTTCAATTAGTCTCACAGTTACTGGCAGAGACTGAAATCTTCTTTCTGAAAGTTAATAATGAACTCAGCCCCTACACTTTTATTCATCTCATGACTTGCATGGAGATATTTCACATTGTGTTGACTAGGGAAAAAATGTCATCTAGCTTACCAAGGACTGTCTTCATAATAGTGGCTGCTTGCTCATGACTTATCTATGAAAAAGGTAGATGCCAAGTCTGTAGTTAAGAAACATACAAAAAGACTGTGATTTTAAGTACTCAGTATTAATACAAATACAGAGCACCAAATGCCTCTAAAGTTCTTCTTTGTGCAAAAAAAAAAAAAAGGTCCATATTAGATTTTGGTGGAATTGTATTGTTCTGTGTGCTTGTGAGCCCCTCCTATTCGGAATTGGCAGTATCCTGTCCTATGATCTGGTATGCTCTCCCTGGGGCTGACAGGGGCCATCAGCCGTGCCAGACTGACACTTGGAGCACAGCACAGACCTTCTGCTCTACCAGCCAGATGCTCAGTGTAACTCATCTGCTGGTAGAGCTGTTTTCTACCACATGAGATTTTATGTGCATTAATTTGGAATATAAATGTTTATGTACTAGAATACGAGCAGCCAAATGTCGTCTTTGGCTGCAGCTCACTGCAGCTACTTTTTTGCAGCATCTGGACTAAGCGTTACAGAGCCTGGTATTTGAGTTATGTGCAATCATTGGATTTTGGTTTCTGGGTAATCACTAACATTAGAGAAGTAAACTTTGGTGCAATGCAGCTCTGATGATGTTGTAACTTAAAAATTTAGTAAGGAGACACCTCTTATTCTCCTTTTTCTGCCCGTCCCCTTTTCTTCATGAGGTAAGATGCATATTAACTGTAACTGCTATAAACATTGTACATTATAACACATAGCTTAACATAAAATGGTTCAGTGAGAATATTTATCAGCTGAGACAGCAGCATTCAAAAATCCTTCTACCTGGCTTTCTTGCTACCAATTTTCTTACTTTTAAAGAATTTTTATACAAAATGTTATAATTCTGTATTAAATCTTGTACTAAATTGTCTCTCTGTTCACCTGCAATTCTGAAACAGCAAGCAGACACACGTATTTTCGGGTGGGGATCCTAAGCCTGCAAAATGAGGGGAGAGGGAATAAATATACCTTCTGGTGAAAATTCTCAGTGGTGCGGTTCAACCATTTGGGTCCTATGGACTTGATAGATAAATCTTATTTGTGCTGGACTCAGGGATCTGTCATGGATCCCAGGGATTTCCAAACGATTTTGGATCTTTATATTTTTTTCTACGTTAAATTTCTGATTGATGTGAACAAAATTAGCAGCATGCAGGTTTTGTCAAAAATAAATGAAACAGATGAAATTCTTTTCTTTATTTCAACAGAATTAATTTCTGTTTACAAATGTCTTTAGATCTACATCTGTGCTAAAAATAAACACTGGTAAATCTTGAAATAAAACAGCAAATCACAAGTGACAAAGCCTCAAGGTCAAGTCTTTCAGTGTCAGGGAAGTTTATCACAAGTCTTGGGTCAACTTGCATTTACCTTTGAGTGAAAGTGTCTGAAAAAGCCCGTATTCTTTAGATCAGCTGGACATTTGCGCAGTTGCTCTTCTCTCCAATTATGTGAATGATTCTCATATTAGCTTTCAAGTAATGGAATTTATTCAACCCAATGAGTTCCATTGTGAAATATTCTTAAAAGATCTTAGATACGGTGAGTGTCAGAGAAGAAATAGGAACCAGTAATTCAGAGGACAGCATGATTTAGTAAACACAGCATGAAACTAGAGGTCTAAAGGCTCCAACCTTTTTTGCTCTCTGGCTGGCTTATTAACTTCCACACACCTTTAAAGGCCTTAACTATCACACTAAAAAGCCTTCTGGGTTGCCTGAGAGCATTATACGAGTGCTTCAGAGCCTGCATGGGCTCCACGTTGACAGCTGCCTAATTTAATGTCTCTGGTCTGACAGCCAAACCTTTTGGAGGGTCCCTGGCTATCTGAGAGATTGCTTCTCAGCCATTGATCAAAGCCTCCTCAAGCACTTCTTGGGAACAAAGTGGGGAGTACCAGTGGGGGGGCTGGTGGCTGTGGGAAACTGAACTTTCCCAGGAGCTGGAGACAGCAAAGTTCATCCCTAGAGGAGAGAAAAATGAACACTGAATTCCTCGGTGTTAAGAGTTAAATGTGTGTTCTGTGGGCAGGGTATTTGAGGGAGATGCTTTACCCCTCAATGGTCAAGCTCCATATCTGTTAAGTTGAGATCACAGTAAACTCAATGCCTTAAAAAAACACTGATCTAGAAAGCACTTTATGTGCACTTTATGTATTTCTAACATTTATTTACTCACTCCATTTATGCATCTCTGACACTGTGACCAGCTTCACAGTGGCCTCACAAAAAAGAAGAGCCAAGAGCAACTTTTAAAAGTGACCCCTCAGTGGCTGAATATAGCAGTATTTGTATCTGACATACTATCTACAAGCAATTACGAGTATCAGAACAATACCGTGTTTATAATTTTGCTTGTGATTTAAAATATCAGCATTAAGCACTGAATTTCGATGCACAGGCTACCAAGTCAATAGTCTACTTCACTGAAAAAGAGGCATAGTACCATATCCTGTAATGGAGCCTGTTATAACAGCCTTAATTTGTTATTCTGTTCTCAAAATCTGCAGTTACGGAACAAAGACAAAGTTTATGTGCCATAAACTTAGCAGACTGTGCAAGAAGTTTTTATGTCCAGCAATTTCATCCTCAGTGTATCTCCATAAGGAATGATATAACTCTGAGAAATGAAATATCTTTTTTAGGCCTGAACTGATTGATAGATGACTCTTTTTTAGATGTATCTGATTCTCCAGTTATCTCTTTTTATTCTTCTTGTTACCAGTTGTAACTGGGAAATGTATTCTGCTTTTTTATTTCTCTGTGCTGTTCATGTTTTCAGGAAAATATGGCAGCAAATATCAAGCACCATTTACATAGGTTTATTTAAGTATTCAGTTCCAATGGTTTGACTTATGCTACAAATTTTAGATATGCTGCCAAAAGCAATGTGTCGAGTATCCACATATGAGAAAAGGAAAGCTCCAGAAGAGTCTAAAGGAGATTTATATAGTTTATTTAGATTTTTTGCTGTGCTAAAAGATTTATTGGTTCATATTCCTTGCTAAACATCAAATTCCATTTTGATGCTTTTCTCATGTCTTTTACTGAGTTATAGGAATAATCTCTCCTTTGTAAGCAGTAATGGTACATTCTCCCCTGTCTTATGGAACTGTTCGCTCCTCCTTCTCAAAAGGATTTATTGGGCCACAAAGCCCACTCTGGCCCTTCCATATTCACTATGAACAGTGGAGCTCTTGTGGTCAAGTATTTGCTCCGTATCACGGACCCGTGCTCTGGGGAGCCCTTTGGGCGACAGAATAAAAGTATCAGTGTGGTGTGCTGGTGGACTGGGCAAGCACAGACATGACAGTGAGGTTTTGATACAGGGAGGGGACCCTGTGTCAGACAGTGGGTGGCAGAGATCCTCCGGGATGAGGCATATTGCCCTCACTGTATGGGCAGGGAAGGAGGATTTCTTCCCACAGACCACATCTCTCACCCACAGCAGCCTCATACACATCATTGCCTCAATTGTGTCTGATTTTCCCCACTGTACTTGGTGAATCAGCTCCAACTTATGCTAATGTCAGGCTCAGTTTTATAAATATTTATGCAGGTAAGCACATTTGTTCTTCTGTTTGCACTGCTGGGGCTCTTCTCCTGAGACAAAGTGCTGTTAGTAGTGGAGAAAGCAAAAACCTTTGTTAAAGGGTAAATGTATTATCATATAAAATATAAATAATGAGCACAGTGTTTGATTTGCAGTTTCTAAACCAGTCCCCATTGAATTTTATGTTCTTTGCCATTTCTGCAAACTGGCAGGAGGCTGTAGGCACTGAAATTCCTTGGTCTTTTCATTCTATTTAGCACTAAACAAATATTGACCTGTCTGCCTTTACCATTGCACATCTTTGAAAGAAACAAAGAACTATCACTCTGAAAAGCAGTGATATAGTATGACTTAGGACACACTTTCAGCCTGACTGTCTTTCATTCAGATGTGTCTCAGGAACACAAAACCCAGTGTTCTTACTTCATTATTAAAATGAACATTTGGTTTGATGTCAGTACTTAGAATCAATACCAGTTGATTGGCAAGCACAAAAAAAATCATATCAGCATTTGAGATAGGATATAGAATATTTTTTCACCCCCAACATGCTGAGTCTGCTTCATAAATACCTTGTGCTAAATTCAGGCTTTTCCATTTTCAGATATGGGTATATAAAGATGGCAGAAATCCACTAACATTTAGGAGAAGGTTGTTAGTACAAATTCTTCCTCAGTGAATCTTCCACTCTTCAAGGATTCAACAAGCTTCTAGGATAAACAAAAGCACCATCTCCTTCATGAAAGGAAAACAAAATAAATTCCTTCATGGTTTTTAAGTAGGAAATTGACCTACCTTAAAATATTGCTTTTAGGGACTGGTAATGTTCTCCATTCTGTGAAAGAGAATCACTTGAGTGAATCTAATGGAGTACACGCAAGGGACCAGCACTTGCTGATATGGAGCTATTCCTCCTCCTCTCCCCTAGGATTTCAGCTGATTTGAAGGGACTTGATCAAAAGAATTCATGTGGGAATGTGTGAAAGGCAAGCCACCAAAGCAGTGCTCACCTAAATACAGCTTTTCCCAAGAGGGTAAGCACCTTGTGTTTGCCAAAGTGTTTACAACAAGCTGCACTGCTGAAGTATGGGTTCTGCTGCATTTAGTTTAATTATATTTCCTGCCTATTTGTCAAGTCAGGATTGTAAAATGCCCTCCTGCAGTGACAAGTAAGGGCAGAAACAACAGCATCATTCAGATGCCGGGGACTCATCCATGAAGTTTGGTGTAAAAAGCTTTTGGGAGAGATTTTAATTTCAACTCTTTAGTCATGTTGTTTACTGTTGTTTTACTGCCAGTGCTAATAATAAGAAACTAAAAATTTCACTAGCACTAGTTAGTGGGCATTGCTAAACAAAGAATGGCATTGATTAAAAGCATTTGCTGGCACCTCGCCTGCTGAGTTGTGGGAGCAGCCAAAGTGTTGATTGTTATTTACTGTGTGAAGCCACACATGTTGGATGTGAGCCAGTTCCTTTATTTCTGCTTGTTTTCCTCTGAAACTGCCATAGCAAGTAGGGGGTGGAAAGAGGCTTTTGTTCACTAGAGTATCCTCCAGTAGGAGGCTTAAAATGTGGTGCATCTTTGCTATGCCATAAGGAAATATTATTGTAACTCTTCTACAGGTGGCTAAGTAAAAGCAAGAAGTTTTGTGTTTTACCTGATGAGACAAAGCTTGAAAGGAGTTTTTACACATATTTTACCAATAGATGTCAATGGATACTGTTGCTGTCAAATCAAGACTGCCACAATGTTCCTAGAAATGTAGACTGTTTTCACTGAGCCATAAAATGAGTTTACAGCTCCTATGACAGACATGAAAATGCAACAACTTGAGGTCTTCCCCCTGTGAATCTTTAGCTGAAGTAATCCTACTGTACTTTAAGTCAGAAAGGAAAGATCGAAAAAAAAGTTGTCCCTTTAGACCCAGTCATTAGTGCACTCTGCTTGGGTCTCCTTTCTTTTGAGTCTTATAAAACAGCTTAAGCTTTACACAGGTAACCAAATAGGCAAATTCATAGGAAGACTTAAGAGTGGGGACAAAAGACTTTCTGAGGTAACCATCCTTAACCATTTCAGAAAAAGCACCATCCTTTCGTATTACTCTGTCTTTCATCCCATACAGCTTCTTTAAAGACTGGAGAAAATATTTCTTTCCCACCACCACCATTCCGAGCTCACCAGCTATATTCAAGGATGCAAAACTACAGTATGTTGTTCTGTGATCTGATTTATAAGGATTGATTCTGCCAGAAATGAAAACGATAGCAAACTGTCTTAGGGAGATATTTTGCCCCTCTTGAAGTAATCAAATAAGTGATTCAAGATACTATTTTGGTTACACATATTTCATCATTCATCAGGTTTTTTTTTGTTACAACATCTTTCTATATGATGGCAGGGAGGTTATTTTTAAAAATGCAAACCAAATAATTTTTTACTATAAAGAAGAAGTGCTGTGAAAGTGGTTTTTTATAGCCCACTCCTGAGAAAACTAGCAAGAGAAATCAAATTGAAAAAAAGAAAACCAAGAACTAATTCAATTTCAATAGACAGGAGGTTAAATTAATAGCTGTCCCTTTCCTGATAAGACAAAAAATAGAAGTGAGAATTGAAGTTAAAAACACAAGTGGTTTTCAATATAATTGAGTTGAACATAGGTTATTTATTAGAGAAAATGAGTGAAAATACAACAAGTTAGAAATAGATCATTATAAATATATTAATGTGTGAACCATATATTGTTATACATAGTGGGGATAATATTCCACAGATGAAAAGCATATTAATGCTGGCCTTAAACTTTTCATAAAAACTAATTTCCAGTAGTGTAATAAATAAAAATTCAAAACCCCCACACCACCTTGTGTTTTGAGCTTTTACAATTTCTACTCTCCAAGTATCTTCATGTGTCTTACACATGTTCATATACTGGGACACTCAACTCTCCTACAAAATAGGAAAGGCTTTGAGCCTGTTTGATGGCCAGTACTGTTGACTGGGCACCTGATGCACACGTGTTCAAAATTTTCCTTTACACGTCTCTTCCACTGCACCCTCTGCTCTTCTTGTCTCTGCATGTTTCTTGGTAATAAAGAGCAGCTCCTTCAACCGCCTTTCAGAAGAAAGGTCTGGAACTGTTCCATTATAGCATAGGCCTGGGCAGACCCCAAAATGATAGGTGTAAAGATAGAATAAAACAAATTGTCATCCTTTGTGATGCTGTCCTGCCAGTCATCCTCCCAGTCCTTTGACAAACTGGCTTTTACAGTAGGCAAACAGCAAAGCTCAAGGAGAGCACAGAGTTGGGTGAATAATACAATTGCCTGATCAAAAGAGCCAAAGCTGGTATCTCTTCTGTAGTCACTGCAATTATCTCATACGTGCACTGGATTCCTAAAAACTTCCTCAAAGCTCCCATTTGATGTGCTGGCATGTTGAATGATAAATCTATACAAAGGAAACTAAATACATCTGTCATTCAGATAGTTGCAAAAAGAGGTGTTTAAGTGCAGGAGCCCAAATACTGACAATGCAGCAGTCCAGAAGGCACCAGTTCAAAGAAGCTGATCAGAGAAATGACTGTCTAGAATAGATTAAAAATACATGGGTTTTTCCTTTTAGTTCGTAGCTGAAGCAACCCCTTGAAATTTTACCAACACCTAATGGACAATACTTTGCTTATATTTCCACTTCTGTGAATTTGTTGCTCTCTTGGGGACATAAATGGCAGGAAAGCAGCAGCTCTCTTCTCCCCACATAATCTTCTGTTATCTATTCTTTTAGAATTACTTAGAGAAAAGGAAAAGAAAAAAGAAAAGGAGCATAAATATGGTTGTCTGTGATTTCTTAAAATCTGTATTAATAGAAAAGATCTTTTGAACTGCCTGGTTATTTTTTCCATTCTTAATATCTAGTTCTTTGTTCAGCCACATTTCGAATATTTCAAGAGAGAGGTTTTTCTCTGAATTAGTTTTCTGAGGCTGCTTCACAGGCTAGTGCATGGCATCTCTTTTAAGCATATCTTTTGAGATATTTTTTATACTACACTTGTTTTCTCTTTTATGATTTCAAAACCTTCTCTCCCCTAGAAACCTCATTTTGTTTGCCTCATTTACTTTGAAGTCCGGCTAGAATATGTTCACTTTTATTAGCAACTTCAGGATATTTACCCTGCTCTTGGTGTTTTTTCTATGACCAGTAATGTGATCAGAACTCCAGAAATGCCACCCATCCCCTTTTCACAAAGATAATTTCTGATATGTGTTCTGTCTTTTTACTGAAATAAACCCATATCAAAAGTGAACCCTGTATTCTAGGAGAACTTTCAGGACAGAAAATTAATCATACTCACACTCACTTCTAAATAAATAGGCAATGAAATATATTCCTGACGAATATAGCATGGACAAGTTTATTTATATTTACAACAGAGAAATGAGTTACAAAATTAAAAATTTATTTGGTTTTTAATTTACAATAAATTACAAACTTATTTATTCTCGGCATGCAGCTCTAAGGTAGGTCAAAATTTCAGTTTAGCCCTGTTGGTATTTGGTAAATACATCTTTAATTCTAAAGGTATTCCCAAGTAAAATGGCTACAATACTGATGAATGAATGTACTGAATTATAGAGATTTATTAAATAAAATAAATGAAATAATTACATTTCTTAGAGGGAAGTATCTGGTCAGATTCAACAGCATGAGAGAGAAGAGGGTGCTGCCATGCCCCCAGAACCATCCAGCAGAGGCTGAAGGTGTATTCTCAGAAGGCACTTGCACACAGAGCACATATATACATCACATGTGCCTATACACACAGCCAACCACACAGGTCACAGGCAGATGCACAGAGCAGTCACACAGGCAGCACCAACAGCCTCATCCTGCTCCCCTCTGTGGCCGAGCAGGATAGAGGTCCACTAATGCAGATACATCCATACATACGTGCATACGTACATGCATACACACACACACACTCTCACACACGCACACAGGTGTGGATCCCTCCAGCAGCCAGACTTAGATAGGGGTCTCAGATGCCCAGTAACTGCTTCTAGAGACCAGCTTATCTAGTTGCTGGCACCTGGGCTCTTAAGATCCAATTAAAAGAGATGCCTCTGCCTGAATTAATGTGCAAGTAGGACCAATATGTCAAAGTCAATAGTATGTATTATATTTAACAGTAATTGTATGGTAAAGAGAGAAAGAAGGAGGGTGGGAGGGGAAAGGAGAGAGAGATTAAGAAAAATGTCACTACCACATAGATCCCGGTTGCAGTCTACAACTCACTTATGAAGGGAAGTGGAGGTGCAGACACTGATCTCTTCTCTGTGGTGACAAGTGACAGGACCTGAGGGAATGGCCTGAAGTTGTGTCAGTGGGTTTTAGGCTGGGTATTAGGAAAAGGCTCTTCACCCAGAGGGTGGTTGGGCACTGGAAAAGGCTCCCCAGGGCAGTGGTCACAGCATTAAGCCCAACAGAGCTCAAGAAGTATTTGGACAGTGCTCTCAAGCACATGGTGTGACACTTGGGGCTGTCCTGTGCAGGGCCAGGAGTTTGATGATCCTTGTGGGTCCCTTCCAACTCATATACTCTGTGATTCTGTGAATGCCAGAAGGAGCATGCTTATAAAATATAAACAGTTATTATTAAGTATAAATAAAATATAAACAAGTTTAGTGTAGTATTAAATTCCTGTTTTGTTTTCTACGCTGCTTGAAGTACGTTCAGTGGTCTGCAGACATGACTAAATTATTAGCAGGGTACTAGCTAAATTTCAAATCTGTAAGGCATAGTAAAACTGTAAAATCCAATTTCTGCATTGGTCCTGGAGCAATGAGGTGCAGCAGGCATTGAATTCTCTTCTTCCTGTGTCCACAGGTCATGGGATTTTTATATATATTTAGTGTATAAACTTCTCCTAACTAACATTTTGCATGTGCAGGTCCACATCAGGACATTATCTGGTGCCATTACTTATTTGCAATTAAATAAAACACCTAGCAAAAATAAAACTTATAAGTACACATGCTTACTTATATAATCTTTCAATAGTTTTCTTCAATGTCCAACTAATACTTTTCCAATATTGCTTCTGCTTGCCAACTTAAGATCATCCCTTTATTATGTCCTATGAGTGCTGCAGTTGCTGAGCACTGGCTTTCCCTGCTAGCCATGAGCATGTGATGCCATGATGATTTTTTGCCTTTTCTTTTATACTCCTTTTATATACCCTTTTATATAGCTTCTATGTATCCTTAGTGCTTTTAGCCCACATACTTGTAATTCCTTAAGTCTGATAACTTAGCTAGACCCAGTATTCCGTTAAGCCAGGAGACCAAACATCCTGGAAGCTTCACAGTTAGAGGTCAGAAAGCCCTAGAGACCAAGGTCCTCTCTAGAACGCATTGTGTAAACTAAGATAGGCCCATCCAAGAGGAAGTTTCCTCAGGATGGGGGATTCATTCAAGCCTCTCATTGGGGAATCTTTGTTAGATATGCTAATTTGCAAGGCCTATAAATTGTATACATGATTTATCGTGGGTGTGCATTTTGGCACATTCCACCTTGGCGAAGTGGTGCACCATAAGGATCCTTATTAAATACCGAGGTAAAAACCCCTTTTCCCCTTAACTGTGTCTGGCTTTTAACTTTAGGATCAGAAAAAGGCAACACATGTATGCTATCAAAACAATATGATGTTATCACTTACACTGTTTAATGCTGACCATCCTGAATTGCTTCTCCTTTTTTCTGGGAAAAGTTTCTCTCTCTGCATCCCTTCTCTGACTTATGCTACAGAAACTGCACAAGGCAAGTTCTGACAGAGTGAAAATGCAGAAGAATATTAGGAAATAAATTCTTCCATGCCTTTCACAGAATGTGGCAATTCTTAAAAGCGAGCTGGGATTTTGGATCTGTCTGACATGAAATTTGCAGCTATCTGATGCCTTCTTGGTCTGATCTTGGACTATTCTGTCTGACATATGGAGTAATATCTGGTGATAGCCTGATTAAAGGTTATCTGGGAAGGAGCTTCAAGAAGGGAAGAAATGATCAGGATCTGAAAAAGATTTTGAGATGTGGGGGTTTGGAGGGGAGTTGATAGACCTGTTCTTCCAAACAGACACTATGTGAAACAGAGCTTGAGAGAACTTTTTCTCCTACCCTCACCCTTCTGCTTTTTTGACTACTTACCCTCCTTTTTGCAATCAGCCTAAGGCTACAGAGCTGGTGCCTAAAGAGCAACACTGGGAAGCAAAACATGGTTATCCAAAGTGAACTGGAAAAACATATAGAAGCTATTGAGGGTCAGAGATCTATCTTCAGGTCTTGAAAGTGGCAGTTGATATGATTTATAAATCTAGTTGGGTTTGGATGTAGTGCTGTTCCTGTATGACAAATACCTGCTTAGCTCATCTGCTGCAGCACAGTGCTTGGTCAACGCCTTTGTCCTGGGAAAAGTCTTGAAGGTAAAAGCCACACTGACACCAGTAAGTGTCAATGTCTGTGTCACCTTTCAGAGCAAGATTTATGTTTTTACTGTTTCTCTTCTTCCAAGGCATATGAGGTCATGATAAACATGTTTCACCAAAGTCATTATCTTTTCCATCCTCAGGGAGATTGCTTGTACCTTAGTTTCTTCTATGTACTACTTTTGACACGTTTTGCTTTGGAGGAGGATCAAGATAGGAGTAATTTGTGAACTGAGTATCAGTGGGATTGTTCTAGATAATTTATATAATGCTTAAATACTTCACCAAAAGAATCTTCTGATCATCTGAGTTCCCTTGTGGTAATTTTTCTATAAGTCTAAAAAACCCACTGTACATTTCAAATACAAACTTTGCCAATATAATACATTACTGTAGCCACAAACTGCAGTAATCATGCATGGGCAATAACTCTGCACTCCTTCAGGTGCAAAGTCAAAGACAAAATCCCATTTATTGCGCAGTCCCAATTCCCTAAATACCCCCACAGAACAGGATATAACATCATGTAAACAGGAAAGATGTTCACCACGGTGTCTCCCTATCACCTGGAGCAATACACAGACATTGCCTATTATGGTAACAGGTAAACAATACCCTATAAGGTCACAAACTACAATCTTCAATTCTCACAGGTCCAGCTTTGTCCACAAGCCACAAACCTCTCTCCGCCCATCCCCAGTGACCTGGATACAGTCCCAGGGTCACCTCCGGGCCCAGGAAAGAGGCTGTCTCTCCGGCCTTCCGGGCTTATCTCTGTCACCACAGAGTGTAGCCCAACAACGAACAAAATGCTTCTATCTGATAAAAAATTGGCTAATGATCTGCTGATTCTTTTGCTGAGTAATTTTACTACGCAGCCACTGATGTCTTGACATAGGCTATATGCGCATCAATGTGCACTGATTAAACAGCAAATACATGTCATTCTTTTCTGAATGAAGCTAGATGTTTAGTCCAAAAATACTAATTATGTTTCTTAGTGGGAGAAATTAATTTGGTATTGCAACCCATGTGAATTGCATAAATTATCATTTAGCTCATTTTTTGAAAAAAAATGAAAGTCATCAGCAAGGCTATGTTTTAGAAATAGCAGAACACACATTAGATACAGCAAATATCCCTGGAGGCCCCCAAGACTGTCCCAGGAAGAGAGAGAGAGAGAATAACTCCTCATCCTGCTGGCCTTGTCCCAGTAGGTGTTTTATCTTATCTGTCATACTGCTGGCTCACCCTCACCTTGACATCCCCTGTACCCCTACATCCTGTTTGGCAGTGCTGCCTTTCAGTCATTTCACAGATGTTACTGGAGCAAGGGCAAATTTCTTCCCAGATGCAGAACACAGAAATTCTTGTTGAACTTCATGAGGTGCCTGATTGCACAGATTTTGTTATCATTTGGCCTGGATTATGTAATTAAGTCAAGGCCATTTGTTAAATACTCGTGCTGTTCTGGTCAAAGCTCTATCATACTCAAATGGAAAAACTGGATGGATCTGTGAAAAGCCACTGTGGGTTTACGTTTTGAGATTTTTGGTAGCATTACTTTTGACATATGTGCACACTATGTTCTTCCAGTAAGTTTTGCGTTTATGGGAAATTTAAATTTGCGGTCAGAATAGAAGTACATGCAGAAAGAGAAAATATTATCAGTCATTGATAATTAAATCAATGGACATGAACATGTATCTAAAATGAAGCACTATGAAAACTGACAGCAGATGAAGCATGGGATGGGAAACCTGTCCTGCAAAAGTCTATAACTAAAATATATTCAAAGTTGCCAAAGCTCCAGCTTTATCCACCTTTCAAAATTGTTTGTTATGCAGACAAAAGTCTGAACTTTGAGTTTATTTCTCCTTCATTCTCTTCATTTTACTCTTTTTCTTTTTTTGTGTCTTCTTGGTTTGCCTCTTGTCTGAAGAGGACACTGATTAGGTAGTAAAGAAGAATCACCTACTGTAGTATTTTTTAAAATATTGAAGGAGAGACATCTTAGACAGTATGAGGCTTGTAAATAATTTACAGGATTTGGAGTGGTTCATAAGACCATGTGCTGGAGGTGTAATTTCCCAGCAGCAAAATTGCAAGCAAGAGAGATTATTGAAAGGCAGAATCATATTTATTATTCTCTGTCTCTTCTGTCTGTCAGTTTATATTATTTTCTCTCTAAAAGAGAGAAAACTAGACTCAGCTCAAGATTAAGATTCCTTCCTTTTTATTCTCTAGAAGGAGAATGTAATATATTAATGCAATTTTAAAAGATTGTCAAACAGAAATTTGCTGTAACAAAATACATTTTATTCAGATCAAGGAAAGAAAGAATATAGGAATTGTTTAAATAAATTGTTTAAATAAGCCTCACATTTTCTTTCAAATTCTCTAATTATTTTCCTCTCTTTTATACAAGTTTAGTGAAAGGTTATATAGATTTTTTTTAATTATAGTTGGTACAGTGGAAGAAGTCAGCAATAGCTTGCCATAAAACCATGGGGCATACTTAACAATTACAATATTTAATCTCTTTCCCTGAACTGCACAAATCTCCTGATAAACACAATAAACCAGATTTATGAGTCAAGAAAAGTACAGTCGTGGAGGTAAATCATGTTGGCCACATATATTTTTAGAACAAAATTATTCAAGATCAGAAGTGTTCCCCATCATGTAGAGTCTCAGAGGAAAGATGCATGCTAAAGAAAGAAAAGTTTGAGCTAATATTTCTGGCAGATGTAATTGGCCAGCATTTCAGATTTTTAATGAATGTCCTTAAGACACCATTCCTACAGACCTTCAAGGATGGAGAAGGTAAAGTGTTACTGGCAATGCTGTGGCAAAGAAC
This sequence comes from Eulacestoma nigropectus, assembly GCA_013397775.1. Taxonomy (NCBI): domain Eukaryota; kingdom Metazoa; phylum Chordata; class Aves; order Passeriformes; genus Eulacestoma; species Eulacestoma nigropectus. Next base: position 48,388 of record VZTE01006044.1, on the reverse strand, counting down.
AGAGGAAACTTCAGAGGGACAAGCTAGAGAAACTCAAGATGTCATTCCTGGCTCTGCTAATACATAATTCTCTGAAAGTAGGTTGCCTTTTCAAGCAATGATTCTTTCAAACAGTATGGTGAAACCAGAGCATATTAAGTGACAGGAAAAAAAAGGACTGCCTTTAAAGGAGGTATGTAGATCATGTATTTCTCTAATAACAAAGGCTGCCAGCTTATTTTGAACTAACAAATAATAAATCACATAGATTTTTGCAGAGTATCCTTAATTCTCCTCTAACATAACAACATGTAAATGCAGTCAGGAAAGGGGACTCTTAGTCTTCACAGCTTCAGACTAAACACTGACAAAGTTGGAGTTGCTGGCATTTCCCGTAAAAAAGGGGAGAGCATTCTTTGCAAAATGAGTATAGTTTGAATGTCTTTGTCAGCCAAAGAAAAGGGAAAAAAATTGCTTTACATGTTAATAAGTCATAGAGTTAGATGAACTTAAATGTACTTTTTGTCATTCATTATTTATTAAGCTTCTCGGGGAAAAAAAAGGCAATATCTGACCTGTACAAATTCAAATATACAGGTTTTGTCTTTAATTCCTTCAAAATGTGCCTAGCTTTTTTTTTCTTGTCTGAAAAAAAAAATTACCTGCAGAACATAGAGAAGCCACTGCTTCTTTTTTCTAAATTGGAAAATGCTGCATTGTTCTTTCACACTCACACCCATCTCAGGGGAAAGGATGTTTATTTTTCCTCCTTTAGGTTTGGGAATGACTTAGATCATACACCAACGTATGCTTGGAAGAGGAAATTGTAAAATACTTTTGTTACATTTTCTACATTGAATGACTATAATATTATTTCAGTGAGTATCTGAAGAATTCACTGATATTTTCTTTATTGTGCTTTGAATCCAAGTAAAAGTACTGCTCTTTTGCATGCACTTGTACAACTCCAGAAGGCTTCACAAAGACAAGCAGCCTAGTAGAATCACAACATCGTAGAATCATCAAGGTTGAAAAAGATTTCTCAGGTCATCAAGTCCAACCATTAACACAGCACTGCCAAATCCACAACTAAACCATGTCCTCAAGTGCCACACCTACACGCTTTTAAATGTCTTCAGGGATGGTGACTCAACCACTTCCCTGGACAGCCAGTTCCAATGCCTGATAACCCTTTCAGTGAAGAAATTTTCCCTAATATGCAATCTGAACCTCCCCTGGGGCAGCTTGAGGCCATTTCCTCTTGTCCTGTTGCTTGTTACTTGGGAAACCAACTGTAAACCTGCTAGGAACCACGGAGACAGTGGCCTATCTGAGTACAGTCTTTTTTGGAAACTGGTAAAGAGAGAGAGATGTTTTAGAATGCCCTCATACCCAAAGACATGACAGACAGAGAAATGCCTCCTCAGTTATGGATTGTTCCTTACCCAATGAAGGGTAGGGATTCATTTCACTGTTCCTCCCATTCCCCACAGGCTTTGGTTCCCAAGGCAGCGTGGCCCAGCAGTCAGTATTCATTTCGTCTTACAGAGACCTGTGCTATAACTCTGCCTCCACTGGTGACAGCCTCTGTGCCCAGGGACAAATTATTTTATATGTGTATCTCTGACACAGCTGTTTGTCTGTCTGTTTGATCAAACATAATTATTCTTACTGTATGTTTGCATATGCTTAGTTATGATGAAAAGCTGATTTAGCTGAGAATAAGTGACATAAAATCATAATAATCCTAGACCTACAGATTTGACATGCATTTCTCAGATGGTGCATTTTTATCAGTTAGAAAGATTACACTATTTGTTTCTTAGCAGAAGGTGCCACAGCTATGAATATCGCAGTGGTACTTATTTGATCTAATTGGGCTACTGTCTGTTCTCACAGGAACAGTTGTTATTACACTGGTAAAAGATGTTATAGTGCTCTATATCTCCATTTCAAGCTATTTAGTTTCCTGAATTTAGGAGCACATATGTTTTGAGTCCTCAGTCCAAATAACATGACAATAGACAAAAAAAGGTATGATCCTTAAAACTTAATTTGAGTTTTCTTGTTTTCCTTTGTTTCTAAAAGTCCTTCGCTTTTAAAGGATATACCAGGTTTTTTTTGGTTCTTTTTTCCCCATCTTTGTGTTAAAGAAGGAATTAAGGCAAAAAAAGGAATTAAGTGCATTGCCCAAAGTCTTCTGCTCAGTCTGGCAAATTCAGGACCAGAAGTCAGCTCTCTGGTCTTGGATATTTATATGTGACTTAATAAACAATTACAGTATTCCTCCTACTTTTCCTACCTCTTTGCATAAGTCATTTTTGTAAAGTCATTGGTTTTATCATCTTTATTCTTCTCCTTCACTTCCTTTCATTTTCTTTGTAGTCACTCTGTTCAGACACTTCCTACTTATTCTTTCTTACATATTTCAGTTTATGAAAAAGATCTGCAGAAGGATCTGCAAGGTTTGAATAAGATCTTCAGTGGCAGGGTCTTTTGAATTCATTGAATGTAACTCTTCCAGTAGAGTGTGCATGTTCTATCAGTAATACCTAAGTGTTTACATTCCTGCTTGATTTCTAAACCATGCAAATGCTGATTGCAGCTGGGGGAGCCAACACCCACTGCCCACAGGTGACCCCAACAGCTCCACTTGCTGCAGCAGAGTGGCTGCTGCTCACGCGTATCACTCGAGTCTCAAATGAAGTTCAGATCCATGGCACAGAAGGAATTTTTGTCTCGTAGGAATTCTCTAGGAAGATGCTTCAGTGTGACAATGTGCGTCAATATCTGGTTGAAGGTGCAAAGTCACACATGTTACACTGTCAGTCACACACATGTTGTGGACAGTTTCATGAACACATGAGCTGACTGGACCAGATTGGATGGTATTCATTTCTTGTCATTTACTTTTTTTCCAGGAATGCCCCAGTGGTGTTGTCAATGAAGAAACCTTCAAAGAGATTTACTCTCAATTCTTTCCACAGGGAGGTGAGTACTTGGCAGACATAATTAGTACTACAGTATGTCTGTTAGTTCCTAAATCTGACAAAAGAGCCTGTTGCTCGAATTAACAAGATTGTTTCCCCAAGCTCTGACTGAACTCACAGAGTACTTCCTTGATGCTTGGACACGTTTTTAAGTATATATTTCTGAATGAAATGCAATGACAGCAAAGTCAGTCTTCTGTTTTGAAATTACTACCTGTGCTTGGGTACCACTGAAAAACAAGTTTCTCTGAGTAGGTTATTTCTCTTTAAGCTTTCTGAGAAGTCTTGCCCATTCTCTTGTATTCAAAAAAACCCTTTCACAGTAGAAGTAACTGTAGAAGCACTGCAGGTACCCTCTAATATTGATAGCAGAACCCCCCTTTAATTCTGTGGAGTTTCTCTTACTAAATGCTAACTTTGATTTAAATTAATTGAATTTCCAGGAGCTTTGCAATATTTTATTTCCCTTATCTTTTTGTGCAATGAAGGTAACACAAAAATGCATATCAGGTTTTTTCCTTGAACCTCTGATTTCTTTCAATTTGAATTTTTTTCCTCTCTTTTCTTCCTCTTGCATTTGCTATTTAATTACTCCTCTTCATATTCCCCTACAACCCTTCAATCCCACCTCTTCCACTTCTCCCAGAGCTCTTCAGATTTGTGTATTTCTCTGGGACCTTCTTTTCATTTTTTATTTAAAAACCCATACTTAATTGGTAGCAAAAAAATATCTCCCCATTAGTTTTATTTTTAATAAAGACCTAGAAGGTAAAGAACGGCTTTCAGTGTGTATTACCATCTCTGAAATCCTTAAGAAGTAGGCACGCTCAGCAGAAACGAACAAAAGGCTAAAAGGGTTGACCTGCCTACTGAGTGTTTCTATATGTAAACTTAGACCAAGCTAACAATTACAGTTTGAAATATTATATTTTTTAGTTACCCTGTCTAGTGAAAATAATTCTCTCTATGTGATTGAATGCACCTTTACTACACTTAATTTAAAAAATCTATCATATTTCCCATTGTTACACCCAGAATTTTTTATGGGCAAAGAGAAAGCACACCTGTTCTAAAAGTAAAGTCAAAAGATATTGTGAGAGTAAATGTAATCTTAAAAGACTAATCATTATTAGTCCAGATCTAGTTGTTACAGAGAAGAAAAACTATTAATGTAGTTAAAATGGATATATACTGAACATCTAATTTCTACCCCTATTCCTAGTATTAATGCTGACCCTTCTGCTCCTCCTCTAGCATTTAGGGCAGTGGCATCCTTTGGAGGAGGAGGTGAGAACTGCAACGGACTGTCTAGTTAAGAAGCCAGACTGGGTTCTTAAATCTTTGAATGTCTTGTTAAAATAATGTGTCCAGCTGGGGCCTTTAAATTTCAGTCGTGCTTAAAATAATGGTTTTATATATGTCCTAATATTAAAGAGGAAAAAAAAATCTTGAAAGTTGTCCCCAAATTTAAACATGTAGATCTGTGCTCCAACTGTCTGTGTGATGAAAAACCAGGTACAACACAATTTATCACTATGACAATTCATATCTGAACAAACAAAATTATGTCTGTAAGATTTTAAGCTTCAGGGCAACCAAAGAAATTTTTCAATGTATTCAGCAAGTCACTTCCTCAAGCAGCTTCCAAGACCGTCCAGGACAAGGTACAGAAGGATTCCAAATAGGACAAGGGCCCACAAAAGTAACAAAGGAAAGGAGATGACACTGGATTGCAGTAAAAGCAAGGATTTTAAAAGGCAAAAGTAGCTTTGTAAAAAGCTTTCCATGCCAGAAAGGGCACTCCAGTAACTTCCTTTTAGATTCACTGCCATACAGGTGAATGAATACACCCCCTGCATTTATGCAGTGGATCACCTGAAATAAAACTTGGAATTTTTCTTCAGGCAGGCAGGTCATAGATAAGAATCCACATACTGAATAGTTATTACATTCCTTCATCAGTTCTGAAGAAAATAGATCATGCTCGTAGCTTGATAAGCCATACTCTTTCATGTATAATGATTACCATTTTTTGTCTCTGACGTTTAAAATGCTTTGATGGTGTTGTTCAAGGGAATTCTGATTTCATATCTGTTCCTATCTCAACCTGTTAAAATAGCAAACGAGCCTACTAGTTATGATATCAGATCCTTGGAAAGAAACTATATTTAATTTAAAAAGTTAAGATTTTTTCTAAAATTAATCATGTTTAAGATTTAGGAGGGAAACCAAAGAGGGGAATTAGACTAAGTAGCTCTAATTAAAAGACTAACTTGTCTCATCCTGCTGCAGTTTTGAAGGAAAATTTCAGACCAGAATTGCTTGAACAAACAACTCTGAAAAAGGCTTTTGAGTTTTTTTTTTTCAGAGGGGTTACCAGAAAAAAATCTTCTTCACCTAGGACATTTTTTCATATACCATCATACCAAAAAAGTAGTATATTGTATCATGTATGGGCAAAAAAACCAAATACCTTTGTGTTTTCTTTATAGCTACAGAAAATAACCAGGAATATTTAAGATGTTTTTAAGAAATAGGTGCCAAGAGAATAGGAAGTTATTTAAAATTCATTTTATGATAATTATACCTCTATAACATGTTTTTTTTCCCTGAAGATGATTTGCATAGTATATTCTATACAACAGAACAACAACAGAAGTCTCAGTAGACTAAAGAAAATATGACTATTAAAATGCTAAATATAAGCTGTAGTCAACAAATTTACATTTTTCAGTTATAGTGTGAATGTATCTGCAAAGCTGTGTTTAAGCAATTACAGTGGTGACTGGATACATGGAAGAATGAATGACTCTCTCAGATAGTGGTGGTGGGGATTTAATTCTCTGAAAATATGTTAATAGATGGGTTTAAAGATTGAAGGTTTTTCTTGTTATGATTATTTCACATCATACAAAATTAACATACTGAAGCAAGACTAGAAAATTTTCTTACAAATATTGGGTCTGAATCTATGGAGCATAAAGCTTTGAGTTTTGGTATATTTGGTTCCTCGGAGTCAAGGTGGCATTTCAGGTGAGTGTCCCAAGACTATTGCTCAGTTTAATACAAAACTGTGAAAAATAAAGGTTTGCAGGATTGATATAAAAGATAAAATAGTTGAGTGCCAAGAAATCAGAAAATTGCATTTCAGCACTGATCAGGTTTTTCCATGATGGGGAGAACTTTGTTCTGCAAAGAGGACACTGATTTCATAACACTTTGCTCTTTATTAGTAATTTGTGAGGTTAATGTTAATTAACCTAAAATTAAAGCAAACATATGAAGTAGAAAGAGAAAAAGGAGTATTAAAAGTAAACAAGCCCTCATTCTACATTAATTTGCACAATTTTGAGGAAGGGAAAAACACTGAGGACAGCTGACTTCCCTTAACCCCAGCAGCTTGTACCTCACATCCACAGGGCTGCCTCTGGATAAGTGCTCTCTTCACAATATATTACTCCTGGAGCAGGTTGTGCCTTTCAGAAGGCATTCAGTGGAAATAGAAAGATGGATCTTTACAAAAATTACAGTCTTGACAGATTTATATTCATACTGTCTTGTGTTTCTGAAATGAGTCAATATGCACTGGGGAGGAGGTTTGGAAAGTATGCAAATAGTGAAGGGATCATTTGTTTAAGGTCATGTTTCAGAGTCTTACTGGCCGTTTAGTGAGTCACAGCCAGTTTTTCCAAGCCCTAATGCCACAATCATGGGAATTCAGCAGCAAGCCAGCTTTAAGAATCTGCTTCTCAGGAGAGGATTTCCTCTCACCTGTGGTGAGCATAGGACCTGAGAGCAGCAGCAGCTTTCTGCCAAGATCAGCTTCAACCTGGGAAACAGGTCTGTGTCCAGAGCAAAACCAATACAGTGAGGGTAGTGTCTGCTTCCCTCATTTAATGGGAACAAATGAACAGATTCTTCATTTTAAGCATATATGATAGATCTCTGTCACAGTCAGTGTTCCTGTTAAAACAGGTTGTTTCAGAGTACAATACCATGTCATCTTTGCTATCTGCTCAGGTATCAGTGATTAGCAAAAACAAGAATAAAAATGAATAGAGATATTCTAGAACAGAATTTTTCATGTTTGTTTTCTAGCAGTGTTGCTATCCATGTACTTGCACTTCTAACTTATCTCTCCTCTCCTGCCAAAAAGGAAGTTTAAATTTCATTGAAAATCTAGTCTTGCTATGAAATGTTGGTATCAAAAATATATCTCAGTATCAAATAGTTTTAATAGAATTAAATTAAATTTTATTAAATAAGATATGCTTACTGTGAATTATTTTTTTCTGCTTTAAATTTTAGATTCCACAACATATGCACATTTTCTGTTTAATGCATTTGACACTGATCACAATGGATCTGTAAGTTTTGAGGTGAGTGATGCCATTGCTTATTTCTATAAAATTGACTATTTTGCCATTCTTTGTAATGAAGTCCAGTTTGGTGGCTGGCTCACATTAGGGAATATTTAGCTTATATGACTCAAGTTTTTCCAATGTAATAACAAAAGTCATTTTACAATTGAATATTCCATAATGGGAACTCAGACTATGCTATTACATAATATTTTAAAAATCTTTACATTTAAAAGGTAACCCAATTTACATACAAGTTACCTAAAATAGTTCTTCCTCTCTGCCTTTGCAAGGTCTCTGAACTACAACTAATGTTATGGGGATGACTCAGCCAAAATAGGATTTTTCATACTTAGCTTCCAGAAAGTTCTAGAAAAAGGCTTTAAAGCGAATGTTTTTGAAAGCACAAGAGTTGGAAATTCATTCTTCCTCCATTTAACTGCCCATTCTGTTTTCCCAGTTCTGCCTTTCCCTGCTAAGACTGATGTCATCCACACAATATAATATGGAAAAAAGGGACCTTACTGCAATAGAGTAGATGAGAACAGGGTGTACAAAATACTGCAAAAGAGACAATATTTTAAGCTATAGAATTAAAAAAAAAAAAAGGCGAGTTCATTTGCAAAAGGATTTGTTTATTTTTCATGTTTTCTTTGGTTTTGATTATAATGAACGAATTATTTCCTTACAACTTTTGATAGGATTGTGGTAAATACACTCACTTTAAATTTATTGAAATGTCCTGTACATGTTTTTATGATTTATTTTAGTGAATGATGTTGTGAGGTCTAACAGATTTTTTTTCATAAAAATAATGAATTGATGTAATAGGAAGAAGACTTGCCAATCAGGTGCACTGTGATCAGAAATCTATACCCTAAACTAAGACTATAATCAGATAATTTTTTGATCATTATTTGCATTTATTTAAAGAAACCCATGAACCTTATCTACCTTTTTCCAGGCAGATGAAGTCAGTGGGATCTCTGTGAAACTAGGAGCAGGAATGGAGGTTTAATTCATGTCTTCTGTACACAGGCTAAATCTGCAAGGACCCTTCTGGTCAAATCACAGAATCATAGAATGGTTTGGATCGGAAAGGATCTTAAAGATCACCCAGTTCCAAACCCTCTGCCATGGACAGGGACACCTCCCAGTAGACCAGGTTGCCTCATCCAACCTGGCCTTGAACACTACCAGGGATGGGGCATCCACAACTTCTCTGGGCAACCTGCGCCAGTGCCTCACCACTCGACCAGTAAAGGATTTCTTTTGTATATCTAAACTAAACTTCCCCTCTTTCAGTTTCAGCAACAGGAGACATATTGAGAAAAAGCATTTTTAGAATCAATAGTTGAAAAGTATTTCTGCTGTTATTATTAAAAAGAATGGTAAAAAAAGGCTTTTGTACCTTTTCTGGTCAATTTGTTGACATCTGTGTCTCAGACAGAAAGTCCTTAGAAATGCACTGTATTTGGAGCCCTTTTTAAGGGTTTTGAGTATCTCAGAGTGCAGGTTTGTGCACAAAAAAAGGGCTTTGGAATAAAATAAATCAGGAAAATAAAAGCAGCAGTGCTTTTTTTTCATTGCTAGAACAGACATTTCTAGCTTATTTTTCTTCAATATCAAGGCAGACATGAGTGATCCGGACTTTGATATTATTTCCACTAATTGTGAATCCAGCATAACTCTACCACTGTCAAAAGACTCTTGCTTCTGTGTCCTTGTAGCAACATCATACTTACAAACTATATGATAGACATTCTAAAAGAATCCTCCTGAAGTTAAAAATGTATGGGTGTTTTTTTTTTTTNTTTCCACAATAAATACATATTTTTTGTTTTTTTTTTTTTTTTTTTTTTGTAATCACACGAAAATAGCTGCAAAATGTGAAAGAAGGTATCATGAAGTGTGCAAAATACAATCATCTCATTTTTTCCTGCCCCTTTTAATCCTAGGTGCACTGTGCCATATTTTTTCTATTCCAATCTTTATTCTAGTTTTCTAATTTCCATTAGAAAAACTGTGGATACTGAAATGCTGCTGGCAGATGAATTTTCCAGCTTCTTGCATTAATTCTTTGAGAACATTTCCTTTCTCACACAAGATATGAAAACAGTAAGATAGTTTATGTAAACAATATTCACATCTGGTGTTTTGCTAAGTTCTGTTTATGGTACACTGAGAAATGTTTTACCGTGGATGTGATAGAATCTAAACCAATCACCCTAGGAGGTGTGTGAACATTGTCCAATCGCTTTATGGAACTAGACTGTATAAAAATGATTGTAAAATTAATAAATTCATTCATTCTTGCGCTGGATTTGATGTTGCTGCATCTCTCAGTTCCCGGCTCTACAGCGACAAAAAACAACAAAAGTAAACAGCTCAAAAGGTAGAGAGGGAGTAATTTTAAAGTTTGGAGAACAAATAATCATTCTTTCCAAAGTACTTTCTATATCAAAGTCTAGGAGTAAATACAATTTAATATAATCACCTATGATAAAAACACTCTGGCTATCTTCTGTGTAAAAAAAGGATATCAAAATCTGAAGTGATAGCAAAATTCTTTTGTAGGTAAGAATGACTTTTTTTTGTATTTCACTCTCAATTTTCCATGAAGCAGTGGTAGCTGGAGCTGTGGGTAAAAAGAGATAATTTGCTTTAGCTTTTTGCTCTTTTTTCCTCAAATTTTCAACCATCAATAATGAAGTGTTAGAGCTGAGCACAACTTAAATGCACACCTCAATTGACATTTCTTGGTGAGATTGCTTGGTAAGATTGCTGTGTCCTTAGAGTTTTGTCATCCCTAAATCTGTATACTCTTTCGTCAGAGCCAGGATCTCTAAGTGAAAGATTTATGTAGCGTAAAAAAACCCCTATAAAACTAGGTGCTTGAACTTACCCCTCCTTATCCCATGATTGTATTAATTTTGAGACTAGTTTATTTCATTAGTTATGTGAACTAGTTTTGTTTTAATATGAGGACAGAGTTTCTGAAGACCCAGTGACCCAGCTATTGGAGGGCTCTTTGGGCATATTAGTGAAGTTCTTTTTTCCATTAGACAGAGACAGATATAAAAGCAAGGTTTTTATTTGCTGCATGTATATTGTCACTGAGCCAAAACGAAGATCTGGCCTCAAAGCTATTTACACAGTCAGAAAAAATGGAGGCTAATTAACTTAAGACGTATCGTCAAAGGTAAAACTCATTTCACACACATGCAAATATCCAAATCCGTATCCTTCGTTTGTTGTAGATGCAGATTAAGGCTATTCTAAATATGACCTTGCTGAAAGTCATTCGATAATCCCACTAATTCTCAGTGCCTTAAAGCACAATGCTGCACCCAAACACAATGGAGATGTTTAAAGATTTCTGTCATATTTAATCAAAACCAAACTTATACTGGTTAATAAATTAGCAAGCATGCTAACTCACTTCCATAGAGGAGTACAGTTCTTAAGATCTAACACAATTTCATATTTCACTAATAATAAAAGTACTGTCCAAGGCAGTATTATGAAGGCAGCAGTTAAATGAGTCACAGAAACATCAAATGCCTTGGATTGAAGGGACCTTGAAGATCATCCACTTCCAACCCCCCTGCTGTGGGCAGGGACACCTCCCACTAGACCAGGTTGCTTGAAGCCCCATCCAACATGACCTTAAACACTTCCAGGAATAGAACATCCACAGCTTCTCTGGGCAACCTGTTCCAGTGCCTCACCACCCTCACAGTGAAGAATTTCTTTCTAATAGATAATTTAAATTTACTCTCTGTCAGTTTAAAGCTGGTCCCCTTGTCCTGTCCCTACATGTCCTTGTGTAGAGTTCCTCCCCAGCTCTCTTGTAGGCCCTCTTTAGGTAGTGGGAGGTGCTCTAAGGCGTCCCTGGAGTCTTCTCTTCTCCAGGCTGAACAAGCCCAACTCTCTCAGCCTGTCTTCATAGCAAAGGTGCTCCAGTCCTCTGGACTTGTTCTAGCAGGTCCATGTCCTTCGGCCCCTGAGCTGGATGCAGTATTCCAGGTGGGGTCTCATGAGAGTAGAGAATAGGGGCAGAGTTACCTTCCTTGAGCTGCTGGTCACGTTTCTTTTGATGCAGCCCAGGTCATGGTTGGCTTTCTGGGCTGCAAGTGCACATGGCTGGTTCATGTTGAGTTTGTCATCAAACTATTCCCAAGTCCTTTTCCTCAGGGCTGCTCTAAATCCATTCTCTGCCCAGCCTGTATTTGAGCTTGGGATAGCCCTAACCCAGGTGCAGGACCTTGAACTTGGCCTTGTTGAATTTCATGAGGTTCGCAAGCATAATTCTGTGAGTTCAACACAAAAAGGTTTGTCCATGTCATGTAGGAAAGGAGCTAATTTTCCTCAGTACAATGGGGATCTCATAAGCATTTTAACACCATCTGATTTAAAGTAGCTACAAAGAAATGCATTTTCTTTTAGCAGCAGTTCCTCCTCTGTGACCTTTGTTTTACACATATCAGAGCTCCACCACTTCCGTGACATCACCTGATTCCTTTGCAAAATCCTAAAATCTAAATTTAAAAATGGATTTAGGTTCTTGCCTAACTACTTCTGGCCTTGAAAAAGACATAATGGAACACATGACTAGGTGGAATAATATTAAGCTTTCCTATGGATTTGAGACAGCCCACTAATAAGCTTGTTAATTAATTTATTAATGAAATAATTATCCCCAAAAATTTACTGAGCGACAAAGCAATCAGAAAGTCATCAACAACATTGCTACGAGATAATTAATCATGGCTGAAAAAGACCCACAAATACAAGTTCATCCCAGATCACAACCAGACATTCTCTACAGCTGTAGTGCAGAACAGAAATGTCAGCAGGCTCTGAGTACACAGAGGCTCTGATACAGGTGAAATGATGCTGCATTTTGCAACCCTTCAGTGAGACATCCCCCTTTCTTGAAGAATCAAAATTAGGCACAGAAGGAGGTCTGAACAGGCATTAGCATGTTCTGCAGGAAACTGGCAAGTTACAAAGAGGAAGCTGTGGAAAGGAGTAAAGGCAAGTACCAAGGCAGAGGCTTTTGTGCTTTTAACTTCACTATCATAGACTGAAGAAAGACCCAGCCTCGAGCTCTGTCTCAGCCCAGATCTCCTGTTTTAGGCTCCTTTGTCACCCTAGATCAGATGCACCTCTCCCCTTTAGGTGCTCAGCTGAGCAGGACCATCCCTCTCAGTGGGCAGTGTATCTGAGTATGGTGAAATTTTCTTAAAAAAAAAACAGGCTCTAAAAGTAGAATTCCTCTCTCCCTAGAAATTAGACGTCTAAACCAGGCCAGAATACAGCATCTGGGTACTCTAATACTGTAATGGGGACTTGTATTCATGCTCTTTGCTAAATGGTGTGCCTGATTTGTGCATCACTGAGTTGTTGGTAACGTGCATAAAGATGGGCAGCTGCTCCCTGAGTTTAGTTGCTTCCCTCTGCTCTGCTGTTTTACTGTGGCTTTCTGCACTGGATTTTTAGCTTAACAGCTAGAATGGCTACACTGCTCCTGACACACACATTGCCTCCCACCATGCAGAGCATTTTCCTGGTCAAGGCTCTAGCCTTGATTTGGCCTATATCCATTGAATCAGATACTCTATTTCTGTAGGATTCTATTACTATGTTCTTCAATTGCTTGAAAGTATGTAGAAACGACATCCCATCTAGCTGGTCCTTATCCAGCTCATCACAACTTCCTATTACGATAAATCCTTTCTGTTGTTCCTGAGATGACTCCTGCACAACACTCAGACAAAGGCAGTGTACCTGAACTATGCGTGATCCCAAAACATGTTGATGCAATATGGAAGGAGATGACTCACTGCTGCAATGTTTAGAGCACATACTCGGAAGGTTTTTGAGTTGTCTCTGCTTTTTAAGAACACCCAGTCCCACGAAAAACAACATGAAGTAAAGGGTTTTATTTTTAAAATCAATGATAGAAGGGTAGCCTTGGAAATGCAAATATAAAGGATTTCAGGAAGCCAGCTAACACAGGTGGTACATCACAGAAAGGAACAAAGAGAATTGAACAAGAAAAGAAAAATGGATGTCTTTTAGATAAAATAAATTCAAAAATATTGCTGTGACAAATTAAATATAAATTCAGAATTCTTACGTATAATCTAAGAAAATAATGCACCTGGAGACCTTCACACAGGACTTCCGGAGAAGCTACATCAAGAATGGAAAACACTGCAGAAAAGATTTGAAGACATGGCACTGAATTAAAAAGGTTAATTGCTAATATTGTAATGTGATCAAATCTTTTCTGAATTTCTTGAACATTTTAACATTTAATAGTACACTGTTAAAGAGCTGTTTGGAGATTTAACCATGTGACCCTCAATTAATCATTGAGATGTAGACAAGACAAGATGAGCAAAATTCTTTCAAGATTCATGTATTTACCCCAAAGGGCACATATACCAGTGAGACACAAACTTGTGACAGACTAAGAAAACCCAGAGCATGCCAATTGAATTGTTGAAAAGACTGAAGCTGTCAGAAGAGCTGTCTGTGCCTACGAGACCATCTGAGGCCATGATATCTGTGTGTACTTCACTGTATTAGATATACTTATTTGACCGTGTGGTACACCAGACATTTGTAATTTATGTCTAACCTCAGTGTAGTCTTTTCCATTGTTCCGGTGTTAGAGAAAATGCAAAACCTTGCTGGTGCAAATAAGAAATATGTCAGCTTTTATTGTCTCTGCTTTAATGTTACTGTAAGACTTCCTGTATGTCATTGCCAGCAATGTAGAAAGGTACATTTAAATATAAGCACTTGCCATATTCTGCTCAACCTATTATGAAGGCAATTTCATATATTTATGGGTTCATATGCTTATCAAATAAAAAGAGGTGGAGGAGATGGGTAGGGAAAAAGAAAGCTATTGTTTACAAAATATTAACATGCTAAGAAGTACAGAAGAGACGTGATGGGAGTTGATATTTTCTCCAATCTGGAAGATTCTCACTAAATGTAAATGACAGCTTTGTGCTGTCAAAAGAGTATTTATTATGAAACAAAAATCTATAACCAAATACTATATATAAATAATCTCAAAAGCCTTCTGATTCATTTCTGTGGAATAGCTCTGTAGCAATAGAGCATTGGTGGGTCACAAAAACATTAAGATGGTACATGGACATGTAATATATTTATTTTTCCTTATCATAGTTCCAATAAAAGTAATAAGAATTATGGTATGCAGTATCATATATGAAGTTTGAAATACTGACTGCAGCAGATTGATCTAGGAGATCTGGGAACCACATATTCCACTTTAACAAGGTACAGATTTAACAAGAATTTAATGTTCCTTAGTACACAGTTCTCCCCAAATTGGTCTCCTGTGCTTAGATTAATCTAACTCCCACTTAAGCTTTTCTTGGACCATTAAACCATGGGGATTGCTTTTTCCTGGTATTAACTTTGACAGGAACTGCTTATGTGAGACATTAGGCATTTCAGAGGTTACAACCACTAATGGAAAACTATGGTTTACTTTATAGAAAATTACTCAATTTACTTATTAATTATGAGTGCAGCAAATAGTGCCTAGATTGTTAATCCAGCAATCATTAACACTTCCACTGAAGCAAAAAAAAATTGGAACAACACATCTTTCCAGACTTCTGACAAATGCATTATTCTGGATTTCTGAGCGTTTGAGAAAAACTAATTCCAAACTGACCAAGACCTTTTTTCTATTTAGGATTTTGTTATGGGTCTCTCGATTTTACTCCGAGGGACAGTACAGGAGAAACTGAACTGGGCTTTCAATTTATATGATATAAATAAGGATGGATATATAACTAAAGAGGTAAGGTCTACTTCTTACTGTAGTCACTGAAAGTAAAGGTTGTAAAGTCCTGCATTGAAAGAAGAATGGTTTCATGGTCAAATTAAATATGTTAACAAATTATCAGATATTATGAAGTTAGACATGCTAAAAATTAAAGGAATTGTCTCATTTTAAATGCATATATGACCATTAAAAGGGGAAAATCTTTACAGAAATTGTAAAAGTTCAGAATTCTTCAGATATAGAAATGGTTGGCTTCAACTTATGCACGCGTATTTGCTCATACAGTCCTTAGAATAGATTGGTAGGATATTTGGACAAAGATGAATTAAGTATGTGGGCAATAATTGTTACTTATTTTATGAATCTACTTCTAATAATTTTTACTTGAAACAGAATTTACAAAGAAAGATTCCAACATCTTTTATTCTGCAAGGATTCAAACACAAATTATAGTGGGACTAAATGAGTGCTTTCATCAAAATATATGGAGGTCTTTTTTAAAGTGGGGTTCATGTGAATATATAAATTACACTTATAATTTTACACTTTCAGAAAACACTTCAGGATCATTATAAAAGCGTAATCTAAAGAATAATTTCTTAGCATACTACAGATGACTTGTTTTTTATAATTATTAAAATTTTCACAAGCCACTCAAAATTCAAAGACTGATATAAAAGGAGGACTCTGCATAAGTGCAGGTGTGTGCATGGGTGTTTTTATTTTCTCTAGGGAAAACAAGTTGTAAGAAGCTGATGTGCTTTGGCCATTTGTTGCTGTTACAGAACTTCTTTTCCTTTTTATTTTTATTCATAAGACATTGGGAGATTCTTCCCACAATCAGTGAACTTTCACATATTATAAATCATTTAAAATTGAAATCATACATCTATCAAAGCTGAAATCAGATGCTAGAATTTCTAGGAATTAAGTAGTTCCTTCTTGAAGCTGTTCAGTCAAAAAATAATAGGTGAGTTTCAAAATTTTATTCTAAAATGCAAATCCTAAGAATGATTTATGTGTTCTGAGTTAAAGCAGTGTCTACGATGCACATTACATTGCAGAAACATAATTTTTTTCCTCTTCAGGAAATGCTTGATATCATGAAGGCAATATATGATATGATGGGGAAATGCACCTATCCTGTTCTCAAGGAAGATGCGCCTAGACAACATGTGGAAACATTTTTCCAGGTAGGTCAGGTAACACAGAAGCCAAAAAGACTGCTCTGTTAGCAGGTAGATAAAGATTTCCATTGTTATAACAGTTTTGCATATCCTTCCAACTCCATAATCCTTTTTATTCTCTGTGGTTCCATCCCAGGTTTCTCAGATCTACTCATTACATCCTGTTTTTTCAACAACAAGCTCTTTAAGCATAGTCCAGTATATTACTTACTGAGACTTTTGGACTTGTTGTTCCTAGGCTAACATGTAACTGAAATGAATAATGAAAAGGACTTGTTTTACACAGGAATTCAGGAGGAGAAACATACTTTAGAGGTTTGACCCTGTCTGGATGCCAGGCACTCACCAAAGCCTCTCTCTCACTGCCCCCTCAACTGGACAGGGGAGAGAAAATATAGCAAAGGGTTTAAGAGGATATCATTCCTGCTAAACTCAGCCTTGGTCAGCAGGAGATCTGTCCTGGAGCTGGCTGGCATTGGCTCTGCTGCACATGGGGAAAGCTTCTGGCAGCTTCTTACAGAAGCCACCCCTGTAGCCCCGCTGCTACCAAAGCCTGGCCACACAAACCCAATTCCCATGCCTTTTTTTTTTTTTTTTTTTTTTTAAAAACAGAAAATGGACAAAAACAAAGATGGAGTAGTTACCATAGACGAATTCATCGAGAGCTGCCAGAAAGTAAGTATTCAGTGTTAAGTACTGAGCATGTATCTGTTGGCTATTTCTATCATAGCTCTACATAGACTTCTGGAGTGTCAGTGAGGGTGATATGAATACCAGAGACAGACTACTCCCAAGGTAGAGTATGTATGTACACCATTACACAAAAACACTAAACAGAACAAATAAATTTGTTGCCTGAATCTGCAGAAGAGCTGTTATAAACAAGCTGTCATTGCTTATGAGACAACTGTGCCAGTATTCTTTCTCTCTTTAATAGTGTATTGTTTGCACTTGATAGAAAAAAGTTTCTTCACATTCAGCTAAATATTTATTTCTATCTTCTGCCCATGCTGGGGGCACACAGTCCTGTCACAACTGGCCTATAATCATGACAATAATAATATTGCCTGAAAATTTATCATCCATGGGTGAGTTTCTCAGTGAGTTGTGATGTGCTTATAAGCAGTGAGGCCTTATAAAAAGAGAGTGCAAGGAGTTTGCAAAGCGTTAGATGGCGAGAGTTAAAACCAGACAAGTTTTCTCAAGGCAAGGGTGAGAACTGATTGTGATTATCAGCCACAAGCCTTTACACAACCCAGGTGGCAGTTAATTTCTTTCAACTGCTGTAAGCAGCTCCTGGCTTCTAGAGCCAGGATAGAGAATGTCTGAAGCAGGAGTTACAGCCTGTTTTCACTCCTCTGCTCTTCAGAAACCAGCTTGTTCTCAGACCAGTAGATGATATGAGGAAAGATAAGTTGCATCTTCATAAATTTAAGGAAATCCTGTTAATTTGACAAGAATTGCTAGAAAAAGAAACATGATAGAGTATAAAATAAGGATGACTAGCCTTTGGCATGATAAGAGGTTCATAGAATCATAGAATATGCTGAGTTGGAAGGGACCCAGCAGGATCATCGAGTCCAGCTCCTGGCTCTACACAAGACACTCCAATAATCAAGGTTGCTGAGTATAGTAAAGCATCATATGAGACCTAGTGAATACGATAAGCTTGATTACATTATGTAAATTGATATGGCAAATAAGCCTGACAAAATTTGTTACAGTGAGAAATATAAGTCATAGTAGTGGTCTACTGATACCTTTCCCAGCAGACTGATTAATACAAAGCTGATGGAGACCAGCGATATAATCCATGCTTATTGATTCTTATCATTTATGTCAAGAAGAGAGTAGTAAAGAGACAGAAGATAACAAAGCTATCAAGATAAATGCATTTAATGAGTGATAGTTTTTTTACTGTTTGGAATAGGGAAATCTCTAGATGCTCAAAGATGCTCTAGAAGCAGTCTGTTTTTATATGCATCTCTAGCTATTCATTGGAGTTGCTCTTACAAGCAGAGCTACCTAGTAAGTGAATCTTTGTTTGATTTTAATCCACTGGTTTTGGAGGATGAAAGACAGCCAAGAGCTCTGCTAACTGTGGCTGTTCTGTGTATCCTTAGCAACGGGCACTGGGTAGTGTCTCAGCTGGTAGCAGTTCTCTGTTGCACTGACCATGGTTCCAGCTTGTCAGTCTTGTTCAGTACCAACAAAAGGAATTTGCTCTCCTAATGCTGCATGATCATCAGAAACAGAGATGAGATTCATTTCCCAGCTGAGGTCTGTAGCATTCCAGAAGTTAAATGACACATTAATCTGCATATGGCAGCAATTATGGTGATGGGCTGAGTGATTAATTTGCAAAGAAAATTAATACATTTAGTAAGGAATTGCCTGCTCTCCTTATCCAGTGAAATTCAGTTTCTCAAGTCTGTTAGATTTATTTACTTGTTCTAAGTATTCAGAATACACGTGAGAGAGATGCTCTCTAAACTGCTACATGATGGAGGCACAATGAATGCTACAGAATGCTACAATTGTCATCATGCTACTTATCTCACCTTCCCTAGCTTTTAACTTCAATGGGGCTATGATTTTTTGATACAGAAAGTGTCCTGCTGCCTGAATTTTTGTCTCTCTGCAGATTAAGAACTGTTCTTTTAAGACTTCCATGCTTCAAAGTGTGTAATTCATGTTTATATCAAGATTTGGTTTTAGAAATGAGGTTTGGGGTTAGAATTCATAGAATCATAGAATATACTGAGTTGGAAGGGACTCATCAGGATCAAGTCCAATTCCTGGCCCTGTGCAGGACAGCCCAAAAATCACACCATGTGCCTGAGAGCATTGTCCAAATGATTCTTGAACTGTGTCAGGCTTGGTGCTGTGACCACTGCCCTGGGGAGCCTGTTCTAGTACCCAACCACCCTCTGGGTGTAGAGCCTTTTCCTAATATCCAACCTAAACCTCCCTGACACAACTTCAGGCCATTCCCTCAGGTCCTGTCACTGGTCACTGCAGAGAAGAGATCAGGGTCTGTCCCTCCTCTTCCCCTCATAAGGAAGTTGTAACCGCAATGAGGTGTCCCACCAGTCTCTTCTTCTCCAGGCTGAACAAACAAAGTGACCTCAGCTGCTCCTCACACAGCTTCCCCTCCAGAGCCTTCACCATCCTCATGGCCTCCTTTGGGTGTTCTCTAATAGCTTTATATCTTTTTTATATTGTGGCACCCAAAACTGCAATTTTCAAGGTGAGGTCGCCCCAGTGCAGAGCAGAGCAGGACAACCCCCTCCCTTGCCCAGCTGGTGATGCTGTGTCTGATGCTCCCAGGACAGGGTTGGCCCTCCTGGCTGCCAGGGCACTGCTGACTCATGTTCATTTTCCATTGACCAGGACGCCCAGGCCCCTTTCCACAGTACTGCTCTGCAGCCTCACATTCCCCAGTCTATACACACAAGCAGGATTGCCCCACCTCAGGTGCAGAATCCAGGACTGGCCCTTGTTAAACTCCAAATGGTTGGTGATTGCACATCTCCCTGTTTTGTCCGGTCTCTCTGCAGGGCCTCCCTGACCTTGAATGAGTTGACAGCTCCTCTCAGTTTAGTGCTCTCCACAAACTTACNGCACATCTCCCTGTTTTGTCCAGGTCTCTCTGCAGGGCCTCCCTGACCTTGAATGAGTTGACAGCTCCTCTCAGTTTAGTGCTCTCCACAAACTTACTTCCTTTGAGTCCTGCATCCAGGTCATTAATGAAGATAAGGAGAACTGGTCGAGGATGAGCCCTGCCCCACTAGTGACTAGTCTATCCAAGTCCTTCAAGAAACTCAGTTCAGGAGTTAATATTGCTTCGTTCTTTTCAGGATTACATATTTTACAAAAGAACATGGCTGCTGCTTTTAAAAGACAGCTGCAGGAAAACCTTTTCTTAACATCCTGATAGGTAGAAGATCTAAAAAGGGTAAGGTCTGAATCTTTAAATAGACCAGAAGTGTGTTCTGCCAGGGAAAGGCTGCAGGAGCCTTTTCTTTGAAGGTTATCTCAGACAAAGTTTGAAGTCTCCAAGAACTGGCATTCCTCTACTTTGAGTTGGAAGCCAAATTAGTGAGTTGCAGAAGTACATCCCTTTTACTGCTGTTTTGCAATAATTAAAGGAAGTGTGGCATACTTATTTTATAAGCAAGAAGGAACACGGCAAAACATCTTTGAACAGAGGTCCTACTTTGGGTTCCTGGGATACATTCCTGAGATTTTTTTTTGTAGCATCAAGAGACTCTGGTGTGTTCTTAAACACTCATTTTACACGTGTGCGCCTTTTTTTAAAACTGCGTTATTGTGCTGAGCACTTGTTTGGCACAACTATCAATGCAGCGGCACTGTACAGCCTGAGTATACAGTATACAGTTGGTTCAAGCCTCGTAATTCACAGTCTCATTGCAAAGAATGGCCTGTCCATTCAAAAAGTGTTAAAACAGTTATGTAGGGAATGATAAAGCATTCAGGCTTAGAGCACTGTCTTCTCTGGACACTGGGTAGAAGGATCTGAGTAGAACGGTGCTTCCTCTCATCCTTCCTCTATCTTAGACAGGGAATGTGTATGACCTCATTTCCCTGCCCTCCCTATCCCACATGTGTTTGAATGTCAGTCTCCCATCCAGACTCCAGGAGTCTCTCTGCTCCCACAGGAGAAATGGACTATGCTGCCCTAGACACGCCAGACTGTCTCAGAAAGCAGTGGCTGTTTGTCTGGCTTCATATATATTACCAAAGAGCAGATCTAGATCCTGAGAAACAGAGCTGGGCACTTCCCAGTTCCTTACCTGCCTCCTTTCACTGCTTGGTGCTGGTGGAAAATTGTCTGACTCGGGCATTGCTTCCTATCTACAGCAGCACCATGAAGAACAGAGACAAAGGACTAAGGCATGCACGGGGCATAGGTGACTGTCAGGGTGAGTGACTTACAGGTGCTTCTGATAATGAGAAAAAGGCTTCTGGCACAGGTGTTTTCTGCAGGAGTAACCCTTTCTATTCACAATGCTGATGGTCTGGGCTAGCCCGAAAACAGCAAAGAAACCATTTCATGCCTAAGAAAAACTGGCTTAAAGGTAGGTCAGATCTGCCAAAGTTCATTCATCCAGGTTCGTGCTTCATATAGACAATGCTTCATATGTACTAACACCTCCCTTTGTCTTGAGTTAGGAACCATTTAACAAGTCTAAGATGAAAATTTGTGTATAAAAATTTACTGAAAAAAGAGGCAAATGAAAAAGATACACTTGCCAAAGAATTCCAATGCAAGCATCTAGGGTTTTTCTGGAGTTTTTTTTAAAGAGGGGGAAAAAATGGTACTAAAACTCATCATGTTCTAAATATTATGACAAGTTGGTATTTCTTGTGAAGACTCTTCCCATTTGACTTACTAAGGGAGTGGCATTGGAAGTCTTCTGTAAAGAAACAGCCAACCTCAGAAATATGGAGTTGATTTTAGAAAACTACCAGTTTCATTCATGATAATACCTTTATAATAAAATTGGTAGGAAGTGTCAAAACACTTTGTAAATTGAGAGAATGTTGTTTGCTTTGCACATTTGCTGAGCTTAGTTGCCAATGTATATACAAAAACATTTGTATTAATTATATGACAAATTACTTAAGTTAAACCAAACTTTAACCTTCCATCAGTGACATTCACTGGTTTATTGATGTTTCAAAGCAATGCAGTGAGGCAAAAGTTATTTTAACTTTCAGTAATATAATATAGTAGCTTTACTATACAAACTTTTTAAGCATTAGCCTATATAGTGTTTTTTGAAATTACATATCATTGCTTCCACAAGTTTATTGTACAAAATAGTGCGCAGATCATTCCTTACAGCAGCATCATTTGAGATGACATACTGAATCAAAGATAAAAAACCCCACTGTGCATGTTTCATAACATAAATTAAGCTAATTACTCAGACTTGTCATTTTCTACAAAGCAAACCACCCACTACACTGAAGAGTGAATAATTTAACTGGAAATTGTTACTGAACACGTGTTACTGGAAGATTAATGTACAGAAATCTCACATACTTATCAGTAGTGAAGAATACTATTGAGATAACCTTTCTAAGAAGTAGGTTTTTGATGCACATCTTTCATGAAACATCCAAAAAGAATTATTCAGTCTTTTTATTCACTAGAATTAAAGATGGCTGTATTATCTCTGAAGAAACTACTAAAGGGTAGGATCATTACAGTGGAGACCAGCAAATGCTAAATGAGCATGTAATAAACTCTTTTATTGTGCATATATATTGTTTTGTGCAAACAACTGTTGGTCCAGAAACACCAACAAATATAGGCTACTGCAAGTAACTCTTTCTTCTATACACTGGAAGGTAAAGCTTACAAAGAAAAACAATTTTTGCTGACTGCTGTGCTGAGCGTTACCTACTGGTAAAACCTGGAATACAGAGTGATGCATCAGAATAATACAGAACTTGAAAGATGACTATTTTGTTAAAAAATTACCTAATGCAAAGCAATCAGAAAGCAGAAGTAGCATTTAGAAGCCATCACCATTTTTCAGTGTGAACACACAGAAAATCTGAACTGAGGAGCTGAAGAGTGTTGTAGTGATACTTGTTAAACTCACTAATTTTGGCTCATGCAAAGGTGCACACTTCAGTGTATTTTTCTTAGAGTCATCCCTAACTATGCAGCAGAAGCCCAAGGATCCTGTGTACTATGCATAGGACTAGCAATTACATGCACCAATTCACACTTGATACAACTATTCCATGAGTATTTATTGTCTAAGTGTATTCTGTTATCCTGAATATATCCTGATAACCTCAGAAATGTTGCAGATGTAATTTTCTTAACACGCTATTGTATTCTTGACAGAGTAGTTTTGGTTTCATTAATATATAGGAAAACATATTTAAGCATGGATCCATTAACAGCCTTTTTCTGCTAACCATTTCTCCAAACAAGCTGAAAAAAATGTTGTAATTAACGAAAATGTTCTACCACATTTCGCTATAGATATCTGCCAACTACATTTGTAATGGTGTATGATTTTTCATTTTGTGTTGTCTTTTTTTACAGGATGAGAATATAATGCGATCCATGCAGCTCTTTGAAAATGTGATTTAATGAAGACATTAGGTCTACAACTAATGGACAAATACGAGCTATTCTGCAACATTATCTAAAAAATTGATTTCCCACTTTATCATAAATAAAGTTACTCAGCTTTACACTGAGACATGTATTATGCAAGTAAATTTTTTATTATAAACTCAACAAAAAATCCATTCTAAATTATACAATTTAGCACTTCAGCAGTGGCTACTTAGTTAACAAGATTGTACTGAAAAATCAAAACTCAAACAAAATAGAACTGACATTATGCACCCTTATTATCATTCCAACCCCTAATTAAAATAGATAAAATCACAAGGAGATTAAATAAATATTCTTAGTTTTGCTACTCGTTTGTACTGGATTCAGCTCCAGGTGTTGAAGTGTATTTCTTAAATCTCTAGCTTCTAATTTATACAGAGGCATTACAATTTATTTTCTTCTCATATTTCTTTGGTGTAGTCCTCATTTTTGAATAATATTTTGAGTTAAAATGCTATAATGAATGTGCGATGCACATCTTGCTACAATTGCCTTCCAACGTTGACTTGCTTTTCTCTTCAGAAAAAACCCCAACAAACCCAAACGTAACTAAACAGATAACTTGAGAGCAAGAACTGTTTTTAGAACAAAAAAAACCCCAAAAACCAAGAAAATTTGCTTGTAGGTATTCTTATTCCCTAAAAAATATGAGTAAGCTTCTGTCAATCTCACCTAATAAGTCTGCACTTAATTTATCATGACATGAGTATTAGGAGTCCTACATACTGTATTTTCAATTCTTGGATGTGTCTGCAAAGTTCTTTGCCTAAAATTAGGGATCTTCTGACTTCTAATTTTTCATGAAGAAACCTTAACTGGATCCTAACACTGCTTTCCTAAGTACGTGTCCTTCTGCCTTTAATGAAAAAAAGGCATGAACTTTTGAAGCTGCCATCCCACTTTAGTGCTGAGAATGAACATCACTAAGTAGTAACTTCTAAATGACTGCCAGAGAGGCTAACACCCATTTCAGCTTTTTGTAATACCTTTAACTATGAGACAGAACCAGGAAAACAATGAAAACTTTAGCTACATATCATCTATATGTGATAAATGCATTACTTTTTTTTAAGATTGGAGCTACTTAATTCTGAACCTAGAAAGATTCTTCTAAAAAAGTATGCATATAAAATATAACACTGCCCCTCCATCCATGTAATTTTTAAGATATGTTGTCCACAGAGTCTACGCCAATCCTTCAAAATAGGTGAAATGCTATCAGAGATAGGCCAACCTTCATTGTGACATTGCTGCAGAAAATGTGAAAGGGGATTAATGAAGTAGAAAGAAGGTTACAAGTACAAATAAATCAGGTATCTATTCTGGTGTAGAGATGGGTTGTTAGAGGCATGCTGAAGGCTGCTCTGCTATCACCAGTGTAGGGTAAGAGTAGTACAATACATGTACACCTGAAATCTGCTGTAGCGTGTTTGTGTAAACTAAATGTGCACATTTTGTAAAAAAAAAAAAAAAATAAAGTAAACATGAAGAAAAAAAGGACCATGATCAATTTTTTGAGTTGTTGAATATCTGCTGGCAAAAATGCTTATTGAAGAAATACAGTTTTTTTAAAGCATAAATACATTTATCTTGACTTAGCACAATTCTGATCTTGGCAGAGATTGGTCCTGAAGTGAATCTTAGTCAGGTTGTGGTAATTTTAAAAAAATTTCTGAAATTGCTTTCACATGACAGACATTTATTAATGCTCTATGCATCAGCATCTTCTTACGACAAAAAACATCCATTCCAACTTTAAATGCCAGAATTGAATATTCCTCAGGGGAAAACGTTCGGTGCAAATTTTGTTAGATCAGTTAACTCTCCCTCACAGTGTACCAAATACAACATGACCCTGAACAGTATTTATTACAAGAACCAGTTAGGAATTATTTTGCAATCAAATTCAAATACATTCATGGACAAATGCTGTATCCTACAAAGCTTGACAGCCAGGTAAGCTGGCTTGAAAAATCTTTTTGTTGTCTTTAACTCATATTTTTTATAGCTTCCACGTTCAGAAGTTTATTAACTTGTCTGGACCTGAATTCACAAGAAGTCCCAAGCATATCTGTGACATTACTGAATGCAATGCAAAGGGAGTACAGTGTAAGTACTCCGAAGTTGCCTCCTACATCCAAGCTCCCATTCAGTAGGCCCAAAGTTAACAGGAACTAATGAGCTGAGCAAAACCTTGGCTGTGGCTCTGTGGAGCAACCTGATGCCTCTGCACTGGATTCTCAAGAGCCTCTCCAGGCTCTCAAAACAACATGCTGAGAATGCACTGAGCAAGTTCAGCTTTGCACCATATTCTGCCTGTTTACTGGGTTCAGCTTCACACCTTTAAAAGCTGACTCTGAAGAAGTCTGTGAGAGCTCACAGGTCTATGTCTACCCTAGTCCTGATGAACCTAAATGCATCCATCTGTGCTGTGTCACAAAATAAGTTATATATTTCAAAAGCAACCACACATATGCAATTTATCACCAAGTTATATTTTATTTAAGTAATTACAACCAAATTATTTTGCATTACACAAATATACAAAACGCATTAAGCACAGCAGATATATTGAATGAAACTGTAATTTAAAACAAAATAAGAATCAATATTTACTCTGTCTTTGAAATAACAGCATATTAATCAATGTCATTGTAAGCACAATGCATATGCAAATATACAAAGAGAAGTCTTCCATAATTACATATTCACAAACTGATAAGACTCCTGCTTTCCATCATACTGAAGAATTATTATTATTTTAAGAGAATGTATCATACCCCAAATAAATGTCAGTGGTGTTTACAGACAGTCTCTTTCCTAACTTTACCTTACTGTACAAATCACTACAGTTTTCTTGTTCAAGAGTAGATAGAACTATAGGTTGGAATTTTAGATTTGATGATAGCCACAGTTGCCTATTGAAGAAAACAAAACAAATTTAAACAAAATAAGACGTACTAGCACTACATATGACAGTACTTGTGTTGTCTCTATAAATTGCATAATTCACAATTTTTACATAGTTATCTTGCTATTATCAAACAGTAGAAAACTAAAAAGTTAATATTTGCTCAGAAATTTACTGTCAAAAGGGCTGAAAACAATGAACTGAGAAAATGCACCACTAACGATGGAGAGTAAGCATCCAAAAAAAGGGACATGTAAACTCATACCTAAAACTGGGCATAAATATCGACATGAAATAATAAGGATTTATAAGTAGAGGAGTGATGTTCTGGAAGGCACTTCCAACAAAAGTAAGAATCATATGCTTTATAACTAGTTTAGAAAATAAATTTGATAAATTAATTGGTTAGATTATATAATATTGCTTGTAACCACAATTTAGGAGTTTGTTTCCAGTTTTTTTTGCTTTATCTTATTACTGTATTTTTAAAAGACATACAGAAAGACCTACTCACAAAACAGGTAAGACTACAAGAAATCAGGGGTCTGACAGAAGAATTAGAGGTTAATGACTCACTGGATTAGTTACATTATCTAGACCTAAATTTTCATTACATGAAGATGAGACATAATTTTCCTTTTCTTGTCTCACTTCATATAAATAAAAAACTCTCATCCTCCTTCATTTTTCGTAATGTTTTTCAAATCTGTAATATAAACATTGCTACTGCTCTTAAATGAAAATGAGCACACACACAAAAATGAATAGGCACCTACTGATTATTTGTGCACCTACTGATTAAGGCACACAAGCTCAGTACTGGTAGGCCTGCATGTATGCAGTATCCCTACTCTTCAGGTTATTCCTATTCTTTGCAAATAACCATTTAATATAACACATACAACTGTTCATAGGGTGAAGAAAGCAAATATTTTCTCTTCTAGGTGAACATCCAAGCCACTACTCCTCACTTTTTCTCCTTTTCTCCTTTGTGCACAATGTACAGCACAGCATATGGCAAAAGAATGTTCAACAGAAGAAACCTCTGCCATCTATTACTTAAAGCATCTTTTTGATTTATAGCCACTGCAGATCCAAACTCTGGGTTAACCGGGGCGGGCTGGAATGTGAGTGTCAGATTCCCTCAGTAAACGGCATAAACAATAAGCTATTAGTGGGAACAGGCAGGCATCATCAATAACAGCAAAAAGTAACTTCTTGCAAGAGTAAATCTTGTTGAGGAACATATTTAGTCCCAGAAAATGGAACACTGAAGCAAGAGCACGGCAACAAAGCCAGAGATGAAAGTTGTTTTGGCAAAATTGTATTCAAAAGTGCAGATTACTGAATAATCATCTGATCAACTCACCTTTCCACCATATTGCTCCAACTTTTGTAAAGCAACAGTAACTTTTTCTCTAAATTTCTTGTCCATTAATCTCTTTAAAAGCTATTGGAAAAGTAAAAAAAAAAGGTTTGTTGCACAATATAGTACAGCATATGCAAAGAGGAAATAATAACCTATTTTGTTACTTTATTCCACTTTATCTTTGCAAAATTAAAGCCACAAAGAAACATTACTTTATAACTTGTAACTGATGTCAAAGTATGGAACTGAATAAAAGCAAATGGAATAAAAAGTTAACTAAAGAGAAACTTAAATTCAAAGAAAACTCATCTGTTAGCCAACAAAAATATTTCTTTTTCATTTAGCAAACAAATTTGAAAGAAATATCCACCTTAAAAAAAGTCATGAAAAGGTGTCCACATGAAAAGGTGTCCACATGAAAAGTTAACTTTTTTTTATGTGCACTGAAAGAGACTTATTGTAGTGGAAATAATTCAAAAAAACATGCTGTAGTTTCTCTCTTCTGTATTGGATGTCAAAAAAGGTCCTTTTATTTTGCTGTAAAAGTGCACTTTTGCAAGCAGGTTAAAAGAAACCATGAAAAGCCTGTCTGACAGAGGAAGGATGCCCTCAGAATGACTTGGTATAAAAATACTTCTCATAATCCCACTCAAAGCTTATTTAATGAAAACTTCCTTGTGCAGAATTCCCATCTGAAAGAAGTGGGAATATTTGCTTCTGTTAATGTATTGAAATGTTCATGGTTTTGTTAAAATATTCAGACTTAAAATTAAAAACTCATTTTGCAATAAATTTTCCTTCAAAACAACACATCTGGATGTTTTACTAAATAGTCGAGAGAAGACTTCCATTATTCTCCAGTTTACATTAACAACAGTTTTTGGACCTTGCTAGAACTTTATAAGTCACCATACTATAAGAACAAAGGAGTCACACAGGGGACCATATGTAATAATGTTTTTCATGGAACTGCTGAGTCCTCCACTGTATCTGTGCAGCTATTAGAGTAAACAAGAGTGCCATTAACATACAAATGATTTTTTATTACAGCATTAAAAACGTACATTTGTGAGTAGAAGCTTAAGATGATCATTAAGAGATGGGCCAACAAGAGCACTCAGTTGCACTAAAGCATCCAATCCCCTTCCAAATACTTCGTCATCTACATGGGCCTTCAGAAGGGGCAGAAAGAAAGAAAATCCTGTGAGTAATATTCAGACTAACACAACTTTTTCTAAACTGCAATGTCTGCATTATGATTGTATGGAGTAAACATAAAAACTACTGTGCATATATACTAATACTGACTGAGTATTAGTATCTAGAGGCCACATTTAAAGCCAGAGTATATTTCTAAAGTGGAAAACAAAAGCATCCATGAAATGTCCACAAAACTCTTGCATTTATTCTGAGACAAGGAAACTAATAATTTACTATTGATGAAATAAAAATATTGGCATGCAGAACAGCTTGCTACACTGACAGTTTTAGTATTTCACAGCATATTAGAAATAACCTTCCAAATGCTGATATGTTGAAATTGAGAGACACCATTTTAGTTGCAAATGTAATGAATTTTGGGTAATTTCTATGTAATTCATAACAATAACTTACTTTGTTGGAGAAACAGAGGAACCAATGACTTTCTGCCTCAATTAATTTAGTTCCTTGCCAACTACACCTTTGTCACCTGCCAGCAATTATCAGGCTCTTACTTACTTCTACAGTTCTTTGTCATCTTTATTGCTCCCATGGAAAGGTTCTTCTATACCTGACTTCTCTAATGGTTTAGTTATCTTGCCTTTCCTTTAGCAGAGAAATAGACTCATAACAATTTATTTTGGTCTCATATTAAATTTTAAGTTTGTTTAAACAACTATTTTTCCTCTCCAGCATCTGGGCCCTGAACATTTTCTTTTTAACTAGAAATCATTGACTGCTTATGCAGCAGAAGGTTTAACAAGACTTAATACTTAAACAATGCAACAATAAAAATTATCAGAAGACTAACATTAATTGGAGGAAGAGATAAGAATAATTATTCTAATTCTGTCTTCAAGCTAACCCAAAGATAGTGATAACATACAATTCTGAACTTCTTTAACATTTCTGATTTGAGATCACAATTAATCTTCAAACTTCAAGCCATCTCTGTTAAATCAGAACTGAGACACAGCTAGATAAAAAGGAGAGCTATTTACTGAACCAGAAAAGGGCTCTCAAAGACATGAAAAAGATTGAAAAGAGAGAGAGAACCTTCAAAGTCAATATCTCATTTTATTTTCTGATGGTGTAGAAGAGTTAAAAATATTTTTAAAATTAGGAATATGACCTCAAACACTTTAAATGTATTCTTCCCTTTTCCTCATGGACATATTCAGGAGATGGTGCTGTGCAGGGCTGGGAATTGGACCCAATGATCCTTGTGGGTTGCTTCCAACTCAGCTTATTCTTTGATTCTGCTTTACCTTTGTAGCATGTTTCAAATTATTACATGGAATAGATGAGTATTTATTCCTGCATATCCATTTTACTTCACCTCATTTTTATTTGTTTTGATGTTATTGTGTAGACATATAAAAAAACCCACCACAAATACATATATTTATTTCTGCTTATATTAAAACCTTTAATAGAACAGTTTCATAAAATTTTCCCATAGCTACTGTTATATAGTTATACAAGGAGTTGACCATCTGAATTTATATTTAAAGACATATTTAGCTAATAAACTAAGGCAGGGTTAACAACAGAAAGAGAAACCATTCCTACCCCCCAAACCAAAGGCCCATGCAATAGATTCATTACATTAATATTATCCATGTATTTCTCATCAGCAGAAGAGAAAAAAAAATCAAACCCATTAAAATCTCTGCATATAGAGCAAGACATACCAATGTAGCCTTTAAGACTGGAACTAGACGAGGCAACAAGGGAATAGCTTTTTCAGCAGCACCTTCAACCAGAAGCAATTCTTTAAAACCCTCCTTGGAAACAAAAGTATAGGGATGTTTTGTCTCTCTTAGTCCCTGTTGCAAATGTAAAACATTATTTTCTTAATAGTGAGCCTTCTTTTAAACAAAAATATGTTTTAAAAGTTCCACATAGCAGCAAGATAATGTTTAGATTTTGTCAGATCAGTTCAAAACATAAAGTACACTAACTCCACCATGTGGAGCCACTGGGTACAACTCTGCTCACAGAATATTCTAATTAGTTTTTCTTTTAGAACAACTCACATTATGAATACTGCCAATTCGATCAATACTTGTACTTCACTACCTTTAATCTAACAACTCAAGGTATTTTTTCAATGAGACAATGAACTAGAACAGGCTATGTTTGTAAAGAGGTTTTGTACCCTGAAGAAAAAGGCGAACTATGGAAGGAAAGACACCCCACACCACATAGCTCTGTATGCAACCCTAAAAACTTGTAGATAGTACAAAGACACACTTCTAGCAAAGGCCTGACTGGCAAAACGCAAAGATTTAAAGCCCTGTAGCTGAAGCCTTTTTTC
The DNA here is from genome assembly GCA_013397775.1 of Eulacestoma nigropectus. Classification (NCBI taxonomy): domain Eukaryota; kingdom Metazoa; phylum Chordata; class Aves; order Passeriformes; genus Eulacestoma; species Eulacestoma nigropectus. Next base: position 17,057 of record VZTE01006044.1, on the reverse strand, counting down.
TTAACATAATAGAAGCTTTATGTTACTTTAGGAATTGACAGTTTTGTTTAATCTTAAAAGAAAACGGTGGAAAAAAAGAAAAAACAAAGGGAAAAAAGAAACAAAGAAAATAAAAAGGGAAAACAGAAAAAAAATAAAAAAAGAAAGAAAATAAAAAAGAAAATAAGCCACCTTAGTATTTGCACTTTATTCTACCTGCAACATTGGATTCAGCCATTGGATCATGTTTATTTAGACACTTGAAACATTTTTGTGATAAATGTCACAGATGGTTCTGAGAAAATAGAAGCCTCAACATAATGTATAGTATATCTCTTCCACTTATTTACTTCCTACTTCCACTGTACTATTTCAGTCTATTGAGGACAGCATTCTTACTTCATAAGGTAGGCTTTATATACAAAAATAAGCAAAACAATTTAATTTACAAAGGAATCTGCAAAACCACAAATTCCATTCAATAGTTGGGAATCTGAGATGCAGCCTTGCATTTGATCAGTATCTTGAAGATTAAACCACTCTACCTAGCTCTCTCAGAATGCTCTAACTAAAGAACTACAAATAGCAATGCTCTTGACCATTTTCATTCATACAATATCCTCATAAGAGGTTTTTTTTTATATTTCCTTAGTAGCTGAGCCTAAATTAGCCAGCTTAGATTGTTTAAAAATGACATTTGCCATTAGGAAATGGTTGTATGTTTAATGTTGCAAAAAATTGAGTTTACCTCTGCCAATGTTATAAGGAGAGGATCAAAGGGAACAGTTTCAGGAAGGCAGTCCCACTGCAGTTTGTGCTTTACTGATCCATGCACTAATCTACATAAAGAACAAAGTTTTAACAAATTAACGTATAGTAAAACAAAATTTATTGCTAACACTATTTGCTTTAAATGTATCACCAATCAGTTGGTTGTATTACTGCATTATATACACAATCACAATACATACTGCTCTCCTCAGTGAAATCACAGGATCACAGAATCAACTAAATTGGCAAAGATCTCCGGGATCATTGAGGCCAACCTGTGTATATGTATAATGGTTAACAGTGCAATTATAATAAATTCCCAAAATACGGCACTTTTTAAAATTCCGCTCCTAATCACATAGAAATCAGAAAACGGAAGTTATAAAAATTATAGATGCCTCTCATACCAACACAGGAGATATTCCTTTTGCAAAGTTACTTATTTTGAGAAGCATATCAAGAAACATTTTCCTCAAATAGCAATTAGTAAGGGAAATCAGTTGAAACTGAAAAAAGATCATATTGGAATTTACTATTTACTCCTAAGATACAAATAAATGTATTAATACTATGTATTAATGATTATTTTATACAAGTATATACATGTACATTTTATTAATGATATTTCTGTAAAGTAATTCTGCATCCATGTGACAAAACACTAGAGTGTTTATTGTCTACGCAAATATATAACTAACTTAAAATACCCTAAACTATTACCTAGTTTTGTTAATATTTTATATTCCTGAAAACTACAGAATAGAAATGTTCAATGTTGTCATACTACTAACTTCAGATAAAAAAGCCTGTGAAATGTCTACTAATATGGCACTAGAGAAGTAAGCACATTTAGCTGAAAAAATTGTTTGTGAAAGAGTTTTAGGAAACTAAGTGTGCACATACTTAACTATTCTTTAAAAATGTGGCTTTGATATTAATACAGCATAAATAAGAACCAAAAGACGACAATTTCAAAGGCATGGAAAGTTGCTTTCTGCTCTGAAAAGAGTTAAATATTAGAAGTTTTTCCAGAAATTAACGGAATCAAACAACCTAACTAAAAAATGAAACATGAAGAGATGTATTTCATAATACATTTAGTAAAAAAAAAAACCAACCCAACACACCTGCATGGAATGCCACCTCTAGCATATGTAGCAGCAAATGCAGTTGGTGGTTGAGAATAAGGACCAAACTGTGAGGACAGAAAAAAAAGCATTATTTATTCATAACAGTAATGTTTTATAGCTATTATGAATATGTTAAAACTGAAGTTTACCAAAAACTGGACTTAATCAAGTGATTCTGAAACAAATCAAAAAAAGAACTGCAGCTATGGGGTGGAAAATATGGAAGTGATACACTTACGAGAAAACAACTTTTAAGACTCATCTGGCTGGAGAGTTGTCAAAATGAATAAAAATGTAGAATCTGTGGTCTTGTGATGGAAAACTTTATTTTTCTATTTTTTCTTGCAAAGGGTAATATTAAAGTTTTACAGGTTCTCTCCTTAGGAGATCAAGGAGCTCCCACTTCTCTGAAGCTCTTGTTATATTGGTAACATACAGAAAGCAGTTTTACTGCAATTCCATCTTGATCTGAGTATAGACAAAAGTATATGGTGGCAAGATGTGGGAGAAACACCAAATATTGGGCAAGATAGTGGGAGGGCACTGGAAATGCGCAGGCAGGTTCACACTGGGTGAGAATCTAGGAACGACACTAGGAGAAGGACACTAGGACCTTCATGCAAGGAAAGGTTGCACAAATTTGTTTTTTATCATATACATGCTCCTTATGCATATGAACTATTACATTATTTACTAGCATGATCATTCAATGCTGCTTCCTAGATTATACACTTTATCACAAAGCATTCAGAAGGAAATACCACGAAATCTCTATTTTTGTCTTCTGAGTGTTTAAACCTACATTAAGATTAGTAGAATTGTGTTCATGGCTTAATTGCAGTCATTGTGCTACTTGCAAAGAGATTTCAAGTAAAAAAGATGGCCACATTGAAGTATTTTGCCTCTGTTTATCAGCAAATTACTTCTGCATTTAATTCACTTTCCAAAAAGCCTGTGACGTTACTAATTGTCCAAATTATATGGCCCAATGGTGAACTATAATTCATGCATTCAATGCTAGTTCTCCAGGCACATGACTTCCATAAAATAAACAACTCCTTTCATTACTATTCTCCCAAGAGCACAAACTTTTCCTGAAGCATTACATAGTCACAATAACTGTGAATTTCAAATAATGCTCACCAGCAATTAATTTGCCAGATTTTATGAAGCCTTGAATACCTTCAATATGCCACCTGGTTCTTGGTTTCACTGCATAACTGAAATAAGTTTCTCTAAAGCAGTAGGTGCCAAAGTTTAGAAGTATAAGAAAAAAAACAACAATCCTTTTTAATGTTTAGCTCTAAATCTCTTTCTAGGGCAATAGTACATAGAAAATAACAGTTACCATCCAAGCCACAATTGTACCAAAATACACTTTTACAAAAATGTAATAAACAATGTTATACTTCAGGCATTTGAGCTTAGAAGATAAGGAATGTATGATTAATAATGAAAGTTTAATTTCCATTAAAAAAAATAGGACCAGAAGAAGCATGTCCTGCATGCCATTTCATAAAGTAAGGAAAATTCTTCAAACCACAGATGGATTTTGACCTAACAAAACCACCATCACCTATACATACCGGATCAATAGTTTTAGGATTCAGCTTGTCACTAGGCTTTGGCTGTGATTCTGGAGAACATGTCTTGCTTTTCTGTGCTGCAGTCTTTGTTTTTATTTGGATGCCTGATGACATTCTTAGAACATTGCTTCCTACAAAAAAAAAAATTAAAAACATAAAATAATTTTCATTCCTATATGACAGAGTATCAAGGGTTAGAATCCCCAGGCTCAAAGACTGATATGAACAATCAATCAACTAAATCTGAGTAACTGCTCTAGGAAACAACTGCTTATTCTTATGTATCGGACACAGTGCATGGGATAATTGTAATAGCCTCGTTACTCCATCTTTCAAATGCACACATTTATGAACCTGCTCCTCTTTACTTGTGTTCTTTGAGACCTGCAGCTAAAGTGAATTAGATACAGTCTGCTTTTAGGGCAGCCTACAGAAATCCGAGCAGCAGTACAGGGCTCTGCAGAAAAGCCCAGAGTCAAATAGGGTTAGATGCAGTTACACCAGAAAAAAGCAACAATTTGAGGAACATCCAGGATGAAGGAATGAAGCTAGTACATTCAGGACACAAACCCCAAACCACAATCAAAAAGAGATGAGAACAGAAATGTAAGGCAGCAAAGAAAAAGCACAGAAAATGAATTCCAATTCCAGTAAGAAGAATGAAAGTACTTTTAAAAAAAAGTGTAAAAATACCTTTGTCTACATCCTTAAGTACTGATTTAAGTACACTTACCTTCTACAAGTCAATGCACCAGCTACACATCACTACATATGTATGTAATTGGGTTAAAGTGTCCCTAATAAAAATAATAGTTCTCTGCCTATTTAACATACCAAGTCTGATACTATGATGAATAATATAAATTATTCTGGGGAAATGACAAGATTTCAAATATCAATAAAATTATAAAGAGTGAAAATTCTAGTTTTGAATATTATTAATGTTCAGTAGTTTTTGCTGTGGTGCATTCTGCTTGGAAAAAAACCAATTTAGTTAATAAGGAATTAGATTCCAATAGTGAAAAAGAAATTACACTATATAGAGATGAAAATAATAAGAAGCCACGCACAGAAACAAACATTTCCTCAGGGATGAACAGAGTGCTTGCTATCCAGCCATCACCTGTCTTTCTCAAAAACATGATTAAATGCCAAACACTGAGATCAGGATGAATCAAAGATACAGATTTTTTTGCTGGGCTACTTTCTCACTCTCAGCTCTACCAGCCACCTGCCCTAATCTCTGCCAGACTCTTGCACATGCAGTCCTTGCTTAGCTTGGCTATTCTAATTATTTCCAAACAGGATTTCCAGTCAGGTACCTTTGTCATCATCTACATTATGAAATCTTTAGGATTGCTTCTGTTTCTGATAAGTGATAAGGTCCCAGCACGTGTGTAAATATGCCATCTTTATGACTTGTGGAAAGAATTCAATGAAGTGCCTAAGTTTTACTGAATGTTGTGAAACAACATATAATAATGATTAGCAAATCAGCTACAGTACAAAGCAAACCTAAAACTGAAAGTTTAAATCATTACTTCTTGACTGATGATTTAATCAGAACTAGCAATTCAAATCAGTTCACCTACTGTACATCTTGTTTTCTCTTTCCTACCACTTCCAGAATGTGGCCTGTCTCCACTGAAAGTGTTTTTAAAAGAACTAATATACCACAATTAGACAATTAAGTCTCTTCAGAACACACAAAAACTTACATGAGACTTATGGGAACTATTCTGTTTGTAAAATGGAAGTCAAATGGAAAACATGTCCATTTATTATCACAAATTAATCACATTAGAATTAGAGGACAGATTTTTAACTGTCAGAAAAGTAAGAATTAAGATCGTTTCATACTATAAAACCACCAGGTAAGTTCTTGACAGTACCAGCATATATCACAAAATAGTGCTGTCAGTGTCAGCCTCTGAAATGTACAATTGATCATAATACAGTCAGCTTGCTAATACCTACACAAATATTTTTCTCAGAAAAGTATTTAGAAGCAATTCAGGTATATTTAATTTTTTCTATTTTCCAAGTAATCAAGATACATGCTAAGGTACATTAGGTTTTAACTAATGACAAAATCCAGAGAAGTCAGTGGTTGTACCACGACCACGAGAGAAAGTAAACAACAAAAAGTGTGACAATGAGCAGGAACAATGCCAGCCTTTTGGGACAAAGTAAAATAGGATAATGAATAGCGATAATGGTTTTGTAAAAATGCAACTGGGACAACATGCCAATGGCAGGAAAGGAGGTAACACTGAGCAGAAAAAGTACTTTTCATAAGGCAGTCTCACTCTCCAGAGATGAAAGCTCTTGTGTAGTGAGGAGCTGGAAGGGTCACACGTGTTTGTAGAGAGATCAGACGGCTGAAGCACGGCTGTGAATCAAACAAGCGACATACGAGGTTTGATACAGAAGTGACCCATCTACTGGCAGATGACAGACTTCAAATAAAGGAGTGACACTTTAAACAGAAATAGGAAAAGCGCTTTTAAGAAACATCTTTCAAAGGAGGAAAAGTGCAGCCTGGAGTTCGGGTTCTAGAAGTCACTTAAGGCAGGCAGAATGGAAGTCAGTCGGATTTGAAAGGCGATGTTGCTCCCTTACCCTGCTGAGTGCCTACTCTCCCGGAGTGCAGAAGCAGAAACAGATAAGGGGCTTCGAGCACCGTCACCGCCGAGAGGCTCAGGCAGCGAAGCTCCGGCCAGCTCCCACAGAGCCACCAACCCTCACGAGCCCCGTGGGACATCAAAGGGCCCAGCGGGAGCTCGAGGGGCCGTCCCCGCTCCCCTCGGCCCCTCTCCCATCCCCCGGCTCCCGCTCCCTGGGCCCACCCGGACCCGGGCAGCGCCGTCCCCGCTCCCCTCGGCCCCTCTCCCGTCCCCCGGCTCCCGCTCCCTGGGCCCGCCCGGACCCGGGCACCGCCGTCCCCGCTCCCCTCGGCCCCTCTCCCGTCCAGACGCTTCCTGTCGGTTGCCGGGGCAACTACGGGCCGCCGCCGTCCCCGTTCCCCTCGGCCCCTCCGCACCGCAGACGCTTCCTGCCGGTTGCCGGGGAAACTACGGGCCGCCGGCAGCCCAAACTTCCTCCGTGCTTGCTGCAGACGGAGCGACAAGGAGAGTAAAAGATCGATTTTGGGGGGGGGGTTTAAGCCTACCTTGTATGCTGTGATTAGAATGAGAACGGTGAATTTTCAGGTAACATCGCCACTCAGTTTTAGCCACTTTTTAAATACTTTCTCAGCTATACAATCCACTCATACGATACTGAATATTCCATTGGAAATACAGCTTCGCATCTGAATGTGGTAAATGAGCTTTTGGGTAAAAGGCTACTTTTTAACTTGACCACGAGTGCTTGCATGCTTTCTTCAAGAAATGTGTATATTCTTTCATGCACACAAAAATAAATCTTCAAGCAAAATATTTCTTTGGTTTGCTTAAATTGTATGGGATACAAAGTTTCCACCACTGCATTCTTTCTCACTTCTGTCATTTCTGCTGCAGAACTGAATGTGGATAAAAGAGACTATTTTCCTGATTTTCAACAGGAAAAAATTGTACTGATAGTGTTGAAAAGTAGTTGTAGACTATTTAAAAAATGCCATCAGCGTTAGATTTTGGGCAATGCAGGCATTTCATAATTGGTTTTATCCAACATAAATACCTTGTATCTGCCAATAATGGGGAGTCAAAAGTGAGGACTTCTGCAGAGTTAAAATAGGGCTGCATAACTGAGTGCCGTTGAAATGCATTAGTGCAACATACCATTTGGAAATACAGAAAGAAAAAAAATCTATAAATAATATTGGAGAAGGGAAGATTTCTATTTTTTTCTGAGTGTTTTTAATTAAACTCAAGAGACATTGAAGTACTTTAACAGAATTATTTTACTGTTCCACAATACTGAAGGCAATAGAAAAATGGATGTCTTTTTATAAAAAAATTTTATGGACTGAAAAATGATCTCAGAAAAAATTCAATATTTGAAAAGCAGACTATGAAAATAAAATCACACTAAAAAATGCAAACCAGCATGATCATTTCCAGGATGAGAAAAAAATCTGCTTTTTTTTGATCAAGGTTTATTTTTAGTTCCGTGTTTTAGTATCATTTTATACATGTATGTGCTATAGCTGTTTCGTGAGTACAGAACAGACCACAGCTGTGGAAGAAAGTAGTAGTACAATTCCTAAGTCAGTAGGAGGTACGAACTGCTGTGTAGCATGAAGCAAAACCTCACGGATCAGCTCCGTGGAGTCAGCAGCTCCCACTGAGTTCACGGAGGCACAGAAACGACTGGGTTGTAAAAGGACAAGTAAGACTCCAGCCTCTGTGCAAGAGCGGGGCTTAGTTCAGAGTCCAATCATTTTCCTAGAAAATGCAAAATAAGAGAGTGTCACGGTCCTGCAGTGTGTATGGTACCACGGGGAGTCCTGCTGTTCTTGGGGTGTTGAATGTACAGGAAGGCTCAGCCACCTGAGTGCAGGCAGCCTGGTGTTTGGGGTGGGCTTGGTTCTCTTGTGTGGGAGCCTAACTCTCCCACGTGGGTGAAATACAGACTAAAATGATCCTAAATTCCTAGAGTAGGATAGGATGAAGCTGCATCCTTATATATATTTTTCTAACTTGCATGAAATTTTAAGAGTTAGGAAAAGAGAAGTCCTAAGGTTAAACACAAGTTCAGTCCTTTCTGATTCCTACAGCATGATCTTAAAATTATTTTTATTACACTTGTCCTATGCATTTGCAGATCCCCTGCTCCTTGAGTAGCTTCTTCATTATTATAACTGGCCTTGGATTTTCTCACTTAATATAGACATTGGGAATATGGGTCAAAATGCTTGTAATAAAACATATTTATTTAAAATAAAATGCTTTCTGTACTGTGTCTTACTGTTTTTGGTAGTTTTAATAGGAACTAGTCTATGACATTTTGAACATATTTGGTGGATAGACAATTTAGAAGGGAAAATACTCTACGATCACAGTATGGATCAACAAAACATGACAAATTTTAGCATCTTTGTTCGTTGTGATGACACCAGTTTGTAATGTCAGATGTGGTATCGCGATCCACTATTACTGTATACTTGTGTAGCATTAGCTCCAGTTATTATGAGTTTCTTCATTATGTACTTTTAGTTTGCTTACTTTAACTGCCATAAACCTTCCTAAAGGCTTGAAAATAACTAAAGAAAAAAATATGAATAATTTCCTAAGAGTATTTATAATGAAAAGAAACTTAAATGTTTGTGTGTTCAGTTGAGCATATAGAATACGAAAATGAAAGTTAACTCAGCACTGATTACTTACTTTTCCATAATAATACTCAACCAATTTAAATAGAACCAATGATTAATTAATTATCTATAACTGCTGATGAAACCAATATGCAATTTGACTTCTTTTTTTCATTAGTCACAGTTAAATAGTTAATTACTGAGGGGGAGGAGAATTCATCAATGGCAAATGAATTCTGAGGCTTATGAAATTAAAACTGAGGCTTATTGGAATATGGCTAATTGAAAGAACATCACATAAACCAGTCACATGTTAGATCTTTTTGTCTCAGCATATTTATACCTTTGTTAAGCTAATTCTTTTGGAATGGTTTAGACTTGGCATGTTGCCAGAGCCAGTTGAGAAATTGTGGGGAGAATATTTCCTGACAAGTGCAGGTTTTTGAATGTGGAAGGAAGGGAGTCGATACTTTAATTTTTGTCATAATTTAATTAATTTGCATTGTCAACATTTCCCTCTCTATTTGTAGCAGCTTTTCTGTTAGACAATAAGTGGTTTATGCTGATTTGTTTGCTATATTTTTCTAAATAAAGGAAAGAGATTAACAACATACTTAAAAATTGACTAATTTTACATCTTACTAGAGTCTTAAATGTTCTAATAATACACAAACATATATTTTCATTTGAGATTATTTTAGAAGCTTATAAACCAAGTGCAATTTTAACCACAGTTGGGGGCTGACAACTTGCAACCTAGTAAGAACAGTAAAAGAACAAAACATGTTTCCTCAATGTATATTGTAATTCCTTTCATTTGCCCAGAAACTCTGAAAAGTTAGAAATTCTCACTGGTCTTCCAAAAAGTGCAAGTTTAAAACTGAATTCTAGGAGCATGTTACTTAGATAGTCTTCAAATACCATTCCACAAAGCTTTTTATCCTGAATTAACTGTTTGGCATACTTTATAAATAGTCCTGTATAGAACAGGAGTTACTTTACAGTATTTGGCAATAAATGTGAGCTACAGAACAGATTGCAGACACCTAATTGTGGTTTTCAGGTTTGTCTGCAAAGATTAAATGCTCCAGGCACTCTCATTGACAAGTGTTGCATCAGATGATTAGTTCAGTGCCTGTCAAGTTGATGGACCTGTGAATACGCCCTTTTATCTTCAGTGAAAATTGGCGTGAAACAGCATTGCTTCAGTTGAACAATTCTGGATAACAGCCCATAGATTCTACCGCATTGCTTACTCTTTTTCTGTAATACACCAGAAATTATTTGATTGCCTATTATTAAGTGCTAAATTACTGTAGAGACTTTGGATTAGCAGATCAAAGTCCTGTGTGAAACTCATAGGCAAGGTCCCAAGAAACAGACTGACCCATAGGAACCTTCAGGTTTTCATGTTTCAGAGTAACAAAAATTCAGACAGGTATGACCCCCAAATTTACAAACAATGAGATTCCTAGTGAGCATCATGGAGTACATGGTACACAGAGTACTGTTAGTGTGCAGACATGGTGATTTGGGTATGATTTGTGAATGAAGATGCAAGGCTGAGCACAATGAAGTAGTTGCATGGACAGCTGCAGTTAAATTCCACACCAGGCATTTTGATTTCTCTCAAGGATATCCTGCTGATCTGAAATTATTAGAAAATTCAGATTTTTCCATGAACATGAGTACCTGAGTGGGTCAGAGAAAATTATGTCCATATAAATATAAAGATGCTAACTCATCATTGCTCCACTTTTCTTTACTTAATGAAGTGTTTAGAGCAGCTCTGCAATGATTCAGTTATACTTGTATTCATCTTTTACCCATGGCCATACAGAACCAATGTTCCTGTCTCCTGTATGTAGCTAGTACTACCGGGAGCCAGAGCAGACCAATTATACCCATCCTTCAGTGAATTGTACTAACTTAAAAAATGAAATTAGGATTAAAATGAGACATGTAAGGATTTGGTTTTTTTCCGATTTGTCTAACTTTTCATACCGCCATCAACAATGGCAGTTTGAATTTGCTTTTTCTGGTGATGCCAGTTCTGGTGATGCCAATTACTCAGGAAGAACAATTCATTCCATTCCATCACCCAGATGCTGGCAAAATCACAGCTGCTTCTGTAAAAGTACTTTGCTTATTTATGGAGAAAGATCCATTCCCAAAAATTTAGTCAAAAAAGAAAGAGTTAGGAACCTCCATTTCTTTGAATGACTAAATCTGAGTTTTATGATACTTGATTTCCTGCCTCCCTGCTGCTCACTGGAATCTTCGCTCCTAGTTTGTCTCAGGAGTCTGAATCAGAGCATTTCAATAGTTAAACACCTAAGAAGAAGATTCACAGAAAGTACCAAAGATGACCTTGTGATGACCAGCACTGAGTCATGGAAAAAGTAAAGGAAAAAGCTATGGTTTTAGAGAAAAGTAGTTGACAAACAGCTGGGTAAAGAAAAGGGGGAGTTGGATATATATTTGCGATTTCTTCTTTGAAATTCACAAATGCCAAAGTATTCAAAGGTAACAAAATGTTTTGAAAGTGGTGCTAGAAGGCTCACTGGATTATGGAAAGTCTGTTTTTGTCTGATTTGTAGAGACTTGAACACAGACTCTCCTGCCTCTCAAACCTGACAAACACATGGTGATATCCGAGTATTATTCTCAATAGCTTTAGGGCATAGCAATGATATTCTAAATTTTCCCAGAGTACAAGCTTTTATTAACTATTTTTTTCACTAAACAGATCCAGCTATTTGTAAGTAGAAATAGAATGAAAGAATGTATCTGTGAGCATAGTAATCCTGAAGATGAAGTAATACCCAACATCACAGAAAAAAGTTAAAGAACTAGAAACAACATGTTCTCTTTATAAATCAGAATCTACCTTTAAAAAATGGACAGGATATTACAAGATGACTACTTTATCACAACTTTGGGTGCCTTCAGAAATGTTCACCACTGTTTTATATTACAGGTACTTTTATCTAATATTATACATGCCACCCCGTGCAAACAAAAAAAAAGATTAGTAGTGTGGCCTTTCTCTTTGCCCTACAGAGAATGGCATTATTCTCTTCCTGCTGATTTTTGTGAACTTGGAATTTGATTTTAAGAAAAATAAAAGAAGTTCTCATTGAGTAATGTTCTTTAAATGCAAGACAGACATGAATCAGCTCTAACTGTACTCACCAGATGATTTTTCTATAATTATTTGAAAAAAAACCACTCCCTACTAAATTTCTAAGGCAGGATAAATATAATTTAAATCCTGCTGAGGGAAATAATTAAGCAAAGTTGAAAACTTGCACCTCATTGTCAGGGTGCTGCTATGAGGGCTGATTGACATGTTTTCCCCATCAGAGCTGAATAGAGAAAGAAAAACAAAACCAGTTGAGGCACGCACTGCAGTTTTGTGTTTTCCCACTCGGTGGCAATGATTACCTCTCTTTCCTTCCCACTTCTGTGCTTCCTCCCAGAGAGCTGTTGCTCTGCATTCGGCAGCTTCTGATCAGAGGGAGAAACAAGGGAATAATCATAGTTTTCTGTTACTTCAAATATCAAAGATGGCAAAATACAGGAGTTTGTTAAATGAAAATATAAGTATTTTATAGTTCATTTGTCAGAGAAAATATATTCTTTGACAGAAATTTTTTCACCAGTTTTATCCCACTCTAGGGCACAGACCAGTAGCAGTATATAAAGTATTGAATACGAGCAAGTTTACTGGACTTTATAGTCCTTCACAGAATAATGCAAAAAATAATAAATACAAAAAAGTCCTCCACAAATTCACAAGGCATCACAAGAGCATGTCTAGTCTTGTCTTTTTTTCCTTCTTTTCTTTTTTTTTTTTTTGTTTTTTCATCCCAACAGCAGAAATAAACCTATGTACTTGGTACTACTTGGTCTGCAGAGAACATGTTAGGGAAGAGGTCTAATTGCACTGGCTAACCAAATGTATCTGCAGAAACTGTAGCTAGGTGCAACATGTTCTTTCATAACGTTTACAAACCTTTCAGCTTTTGCCTGAGTCCATGAGGTTCCCTTTGCTGGATCAGACGTAGCAGAGAGCTGCAGCAAGGACATCAGGCTGTGCTCTGAGGCACACACAGCTTGGGACTACTGCATCACAAAAGCATTTAATGTCTCCCACACAGCAAGCACAGCTGGCACTTGAGATAACAAGTCCAAGCATGGTAGGCAAAGTATCATTGCTTAAGACATAGAGAAGGCTTGAAAGACAGGCTTAAGATTTATAAAACTCAATTCAAGTTGGTGTCTCAGAACTAGTAACAGCCTAGAAGTGCTGGCCGTAGTGATTGTGATGAGCTGTGGTAACAGTCATAACTAGATAATAAAGATAGAATCAAAGGTAGTGGTGATGGTAGCAATAGTTTTCATATTTTCTCCTTCCAGAAAGAGGTTCAGCAACATCCCCTCTGTCCCTGCCCACATAGGAGTAGCAAGTTGGGGAGGAAGGCTGCCCTGCTGTCTCTTACTCTGCTACTGGGTTTTGGAGGAGGATGAATTGAAGCATCTTTGCAAATCAAATAAACAGGAAAAAAAAAAAATCCCAAGGAAAAAAAAAAGGCATGAAAGAAAGAACAAAAATAGGATCTTTCCTGGAAAGGTGTTGGGAGGTGGGGGGAGGCAAGGGGACAGTGGGGACAGTGCACTGGAGTTGTAGTGAGAAAGAATGCAATTAGTGTAGAAGGTGCGGGGAATTAAAAATGAGGATATTGGAGGTTCAATGGCTTCAAACTCATGTCTTTTAGACTTTGTCTGTTCATGGATTGTAGTTCCTATAATTCGGACATCATTTTGGTTTTCCACAGTTCTACTTTTTGATATGAGAAGAGACTGGGTAAGAGAAACTAGAGGATGGAAAAACTACATAATTAACCAGAGGAAAAGGGGGACAAGGGGGAAGGGAGAGAAGCTTTTGCTATATTCTTCAACATAGTACATTTCTTCAGTCTATATTTGAAATAGCAGAATATGAGCATTTGTATTTCTGAGGAAGGCAAAGGAAAGGATGGGAAGGGTAAATGTGGGGAATGAGTATCTCACTGCACTGTTCAGCTACAGACTGCGCTGGACACCAACATAGGTAGTGCTCCCTGTGTGGGTTGACTGGAGAATCTCAAGCTGATGTCCCTGTGGATGTGAAACTAATCTCAAGAGTAGGCTGAAAAGAGTAGTGGTGTCATCAGAAAGACTAAGAATGCAAGAGTCTGGAAAGTTGGTAGTTTCTGTAGGATAAACACTAACAAATAGACATTATGGGAGGCAAAGAGGAAACTTCCCAAGAGCCTGCCAGGTCAGTTATTTGCCATGAGAAAAGGTAAGGACAAGTGGCCAGTACAAAATTTACTATCAGCTTCAAGTCTGAAAGGTAATTCAATTCACAAGAGAACTGTGTATTTAAATACTACGAACTTGCCATCTCACAAAAAATATAATTTCAAAACTATTGCACATTCTAACTGGAAGACTTCTGTTGAATTGAACATAGGGGAGATCAAAGATTAATGCATCATAATATCTGTTCATTGAGTGTCCAACGTGAGAGAGCTGAAGAGGGTGCCCAGGGAAGACTACATGAACTGAGGCAACTGTACATAGCACTTCCCATGAGTATTCTCCCAGCTTTCAGCCTTTTGCCGTTCAGTAACATCCTGAGCCAGGGATGGCTGCAGCATATTCAGTAGTTTTCAATGGATTTCTCTCATGGGGAATTCTCCTGTTGAACCACAGGAGACTATTAGTATTCACAGTAGCCTGACAAGGAGTCTTGCAGCTCACCCTCATGTTTTTATGTTGGTTGAGTATTTTCTATCAATTAATTTTATTTCTTGTCAAATAGTTCTTCTGCTCAGGCTTTTTCAAGGTATCAGCATCATGAGCAGCGTAAGTTTTTGTCATCCCACGTATTTTAGGTTTTTTTGACTGGATAATGAAAAATATGGTGTCACTTCTCAGAATCTCAATACCATCTCTTTGTTCCTGAAGTCCCAAACCTCTTTAGGTTTTAACTTTTCTGGATATTCTGTAAAATTGCAATTAGTTTAAATTGTGGCAATTTTTCTAATCAGTAATGCAAAGCACTTCAGTCTGCAGTGGGCCAGAGCTTTATTACTGTCAGCTGGTTCACAATATACATGGAAATTATACTGCACACGGGAGACCTCACAGTGTTTTCTCCTGTTATCCTCCTTCATTTACTATTTCCTATACTTATTTACTTCTTTTGCTACTCTGAAAATAGATGGAAGTTTTGGCCAGGCCATTTCAGTCTGTTTCCTGTTATAGGCCCACCTCTCAAATGGTTCCACCAGCCACTGCTTGTGTAGATTTCCATCCACAAAACTGAAATGTCACCATTTTCATTACCAGCCTGTCGCAGTGTCGGACACGAACACGCAGATTCAGACAGCAGGTCAGGACCACACGGCAGGGCCAAAGGACCCTGCCCTCCTTTATTCTCACCTTTTTATACCTCTCTTAAAACAATCACACATTGGTAGATGAGGTTAACACCTCTGCAATTTTACAGGATAGGAACATAGTCTATCATCTTTCTCCGCCTTGGAGAAAGGAAGGAACAACAATCCAGAAGATCAGAAAACATTCTAGGCCGGTTAGAAAAACAAGAGCTATGTTTATAGAAAATGCATGAGAACTTCTACTACAGAAGTAAAAACACAGAACAGTAGAAAAACCAGGGCGACACCAGCCCAGTCTAGCAAGTGCAGTGCCCCACTGAATATGTTGGTATAACACGTCCTTGAAAGCAATTCAGACTCAGTCCTGCAGTATTATTCCATTCTGTGCATCCATCCATTTTATTTAGCATATATACCATGAATGCAGTCCTAAAGTGATCCCATGAGCACTTCTAGTGTGGAATTCAATCTTGCAATCTACTATAGTTTTCTAGATGACTTCTGCAAACAGTGGTGTTATAATTGTGGAAAGCAAAACAATCAGTGCGGGATGAATAGTGGTAAATACACTGGTGTCCTTGCACAGTCCCAAAAGGACTGTATCTGTTAGGACAAATACTGTGTACATTCCCCAAGTAGTGGAGAAAAGCAATGAGTTGCAGAAGAAGGTTAGGTCAGCAACTGGAGGGTTTTTGTTTGTTTGGTTTTGTTTATTCTAATTAGATACATTCTAGTTTGAATAAATATTTTAATGCTCTGTGATTTTTGCTGAATACTAATTATCCATCAGGGGCAATAAGTGCTGCATAAGTGGTTATTCAGAACTTACATTATTTCTTTGACTTAAAATAATTAATAATATTTTACACCATCCTTCTTCAGTAAAGTGTGATTTTGCACTCAGTTGTTTTAATATTATGGCTTTAGATAGTGACAGTAGTAGTTAGAAATTTATTTAATAGATTTTTTTAAATTGAAGAGGCAATGACCATTTAAACCTACTCTTTAGTTTCTATTGTTTAACTGGTCTCTTACTTAAAACAACATGTCAGCCAGTAACATTTCATTTCTTAGTGCTCTCAGACACTGGACCTTGTCACACAAAAAAATGAAAAAAGAAATGAAAAAAGAAATGTAAAAGTCCACTATTTTGACAAGCAAGCACCAGATATTTTATTGCTAAGAAAAATCTCTTTAGCTGAATCTGACAGTTTGACCCAAACATATATAGGTATTCTAGTTTTAATGTATGTGCTTTTTAAAATCTGCTTATATTATATTTTCTTCAGTTTTACAGGTACAAATACAATTTTCTGGAGTCCTGCTGTTTAGATCAGATTATTGTGATTATTAGAGAGATGCCTCTGCCTGAATTAAGGTGCAAACTACACCATATGCTGAAGTCAATAGCATGGATTTTATCTAACAGTAAATGTGAGGTAGAGAGAGATAGAAGGAAATAGAAAAAAGTGGGGAGGTTAGAGTAATAGATTAAGTAGAAAGATATCACCACCCATGGATCCAGACAGTGTCCCATTGATCCTCTTCTTTTGGTCTTCTTAGCGGTGGGAGTCATGAGGTCACTCAAACCTTCTCACCGCTTATACATTTTAGCAAGCAAAGGAATCAATTCTCATTAGGTACACAGTTCTCTTATTCTATTGGTTAAATGATTCCCTTGCTTCCAATGCTAATTCGTCCCATGCTCAGTCTTTCTCTTCTTCTGAGCCGGTGGGCCATGGCCTCTCGCTGCTAGACTCAGAGCTGATTTCAGCACAGTTGCTGAGTTGGCTTTCCTTGTAGATTCTTTTTGCTCATTATCAGTGCTCCCCCAGCTTGTTTACCTCTTCCTAGTTTGTGATAATTGGACAATAGTACCACC
>VZTE01006043.1:2935-14629 GCA_013397775.1 Eulacestoma nigropectus | reverse complement strand
GTTGCCAAGGCGTGCTGTGTCAGATGACAGAATTTGTAATTTCCTCTTCTTTTCTATTGGGTTAATCCCTCTAGTTTCTAATGGCTTGACAAACAATAAAAGAAGTCTGATTTTCACAGCAAGTCTGAGAAGCAAAGCGTGCGTGCTGAATCCGGACCACACAAAATTACCACATGTTATGCAGAAGATCACATCATGCTGGACTGAAAACCGCCTCGGGCAGTGACTTTGCCTTTGCCACTGTAAAGTGCCATATGTGTCAATAAATCCAGACAGAGCAGCTGTAACTTTACAGGGCGTCTTTCTGAACATTACTGAACCTATCTTAATGCCATTTAAAAGATACTTCCTAGAAATGGAGAAACTATTTCCACTTAATTACTTGAGTACAGAAAAGTCAAAAGAGAGACATTAGGTAACAATGAGCAGCCAAGAAGGGCCAGGGCCAAATCCAAATGTCACTGAAGTGCAAGAAATTACGACTCTCTGGGAGACTGACTAATCAAGCCCTAAAAGCTGATAGTACAGCTTTTGTTGAAAACAGGCAAACTTTTTTTCAAAAGTGTGTTTTCCACTACTGGAGAGATCCAGAGGCTTCTTCATGCTGAGTGGCCTGGTGTTTGTTCTCTGTTTTAAAATACATTTGCAAACCACATAGAAATAATGCTATAGATTGCCAGGGATTTATAAATATCAGTGGTGTCAGCACAGTTTTAATTACAGGATACATGTGGTACAAAATAGGATTTCTAGGTAACAATCTCTATTCTAGATGAATGTTACAGACACACTTCTCAGCGGAGTGATTTTGTAACCTCTTTGCAGAAACCATTTACAGTGTTTCATATATTTATGTATGGTACCTCAGAGAACATTTTGTAGTTTCAGAGGAGAAAATCTTTTGCAGAGGGCTTCAGATACTGGTCAAACCTTGTTAATTAGTCAGGCTGTCAGCTTGTCAGATGAATTATATAGATTTGCAGGTAATAGCTCATTAACAAGAAATAGCTACTGCTAATTATAACAAGGTCATGAAAGCAATATCATTCCAAATTTATGAAGGAATTAAAAACAATAAGGCGAGTATCTTTTTATCTGAACACACATTAAATGAGTATTAAGTGTCTTTTCTCAGTATAAAGTAGTTCGTTCTTGTAGTTGAAGTTATAGTTAGATTTTTTTTTTTTACTGGAAGATGAGATTAAATTAGAGAAGTCCCACTAATTCAACCTCACTTATTATTTGGTCATGCATATTTATTCACAACAAGTACTACTCAGCCCTTATTAGTTTTCCGCTTAATATTTTCCATGCCAAGACATTTGCAATTACAGAATTTCACCTTCCATATTTTCTAGTAAATGGGTTTAACTGCCACAAAACATCATGTCTGTAATAAATTACTCTCCTCTGCAATTTGGTTTAGCCTAAGGTAACGACAAATGGAACTTCTTTGGAACAAACAATTTACAGTTTGCACATGGGCAAATATTTGTATATTTAAATGCTCCTGGAAGTTTCTGTTGGTCACATTGAATCCCACAGGAAATCAGCTATTGATTTCCCAAGGGCACAAAGTTATCACTGCAGAAATATGTTTAATATCGTGCTGTGGCCATAATTATAATTATCCTCCTAAAATCCCCAACTCCCTGGCAGTTTAGGAGGGTACATTCCCGAAATGTTTGCCTGGCCATCAGGCAGATGATACTGCCCTGGTAAGAGGGATGGCAGAATAAGTGGCAAGTCTCTGATTCTCCATAACATTTTCCAGCCTGGGATATAACTTTCACTTGACATCAGCTCCTCGTTGACTGTGAACTGCATGAGCTGTTCTGTCCCTTGGCTGTACCTCCAGCACTGGATAGCCTCAGTGGCCCAGCACCAACATCAAACCTCTCCCTGTGACTTACAGAGCTTTAATTCTCACTCATGAGCCAAGGAAGTCGTCTCCTCATCCACCGGCAGGTCCCGTTGGCAGAAGTAGGGCAGTAAATTAGAGAGACTGATACAGACTCTAGAAAATTCTGGTCCCCAAATCACCACGTTTTTTCCTAGCAGACCAAGGTATGGGAAATGGTTTCTCCTGCTGGCTAGTATGGGCAGAGAGGCAGTTGATAAAGCATTTTTAAGAGCAATTTGTAGTAATGTCTCAGTGGTGAATTCCAGCAGAATTAGCATCAAAGACAGCTGTTATGTGTATTTTCACTACTGAATGTAATACAATCTGAAGCAACCAAGTGCAACTTTCATTTTGAGGAAATTTCACTGCAATTTCCAGTATCTGAGGGTCTTCCAATATATTGTCAAAACCCAAAGTCAACACATTTCCTCTATGAAATGTAAACACAAAGTACTTCAAAATCTGGCCTGAAGCTTCAATTTGTAGTATCCCTACTGAACACAGAATTGTTCCCTCCCAAGGAACTCTGCAGAGCAGCAGTACCAAAGAATAGCTTATTTTGTATAAAAATTTTAATATTTTCAGATAATGGAACTCTACTGGGCAGGTTTCCATGAGCATTTAAATGTCTGTTTGGAACATACAAGACTCTGTAAAATATTTCTCACAGTAGCTAGATAATTGTTCATTTCTGTTGCTTTGGTAGGAAGCATTCCTGTTGAATTGAGCCTTGGATGATAGAAAAAAGAAGGCTAGGAAGCACAGTAGAAAAGCAGTGTATGGATTTCAAAAACAAACCCAAAACTCACATTACCTCTTAGGAGAAACTGTAGAAATGTGCTTAGTACAAGTTGCAAAGAAGTACAACTATGCCAGCATTAGCAGCCAAGAAAGCCTCATTCCTTTTAGATTAAAAGGTAGAGCCAATTTCAAATTACACTTGCTGCCATATAACGTATACAACAAATAAAGAAAAACCAAGGGATTGAAGTCATTCCTGAACACCACACATGGTGCAGGTTTCCGAAGTGTTTTTGTGTAAAACAAAACATTCTCTTAATCCAGCACATTTCAGTGGCTACCTAGCTTTGTAAGCTACTAAAAGGGACAAGCAGCTCTGCCACTGATGATGATCTCCAGTGCATCTGAGTTCCCAAATCAAAATGGAAAATTATTTTTCCTCCTGGTTATGCATCACACTTCCTAAAGGAATTCACTGCTTTACTTGCAAAACTTTCTGGTATATTTAGAGAATTGTTCTCTGGGTAACTTTTTCCATCACTATCTATCAAAAGAAGTTGATTAACCTGAAGCTGTGGAGGGCTGTGAGCCCTCAAGGCAGGAATCTTTTGCACTCCCCTGGAGGAGTCAGAGATAAGCAACTTTCCTCTGGGTCATGGTGACCTCCCAACACGCCTTGTTTCTTCATGGTAATAGCCTGTACCCTGTTGGCTAATGGATTTCCACCCCACCCCCTGTTTTTCCCATATAAACCCCTGCTTATACCCCTGACAATGGTGAGTTCTCGTCCCTGGCCGCCCCTTCGCAGGGTGGCTGGACAATAGAGGCTACTTCTGTGGAACTGCCATATGAGGCTCCTGTCTCTCTGTCCCCGAGTTTGCCTTGGGTGATTTCACAAAGAGCTGAATCACAAGAGCTGGAATCACTTGTAGCTGAGAGATGGCTACACTTGCTGAAATCACCTGTTGCCCAGGGAGGCCTGCCAGTGCTCCTGGAAGGGCTGTTCCATGCAGGACGCTCTCTCTAGGAAGGTCGCGGCATACCGGTGCTGACCGGCACCGGACTCTCGGCGACATGAAGCAATATCAATAAAATGAAAATCATGCTTTCCCTCTGCACCACAAACCTACCACAGGGCACATCTTTGTGAAGTTGCACAAACTCCACAAGCCTTATCACTTATTCTGCTTCTGGATCTATCTGCATTAGATCAGACCACCACTGCTGGCATCTAAACGTTCTCCAAGGCCAACCTGCCTTTTTTGGTAAGTATCTTAAAGTTGAGGAACTCAGCTTAAAGGAATGAACTGTCTGGATTTCACCCCAAACTGCTGAGTGCTGGAATCCCACTTTGGGCAAAAGAGTGTGTGTTTTAGGTTGTGCAACCAACAGCCCAAAGGTAAAAAACAGATAGGGAAAATTTCTTTCAACATATTGGAGGCTTTTCATTGAGCACCAGCTTTTTGAGAGCTTTGCCCCTTCTGCCAGCCACCAGTTCACAAGTGTCCTCCTGCATCCCTCACTGCCCCCTGCCCCTGCCTGGGGAGGATCTTGCATTTTGCCTATAAAAGCAGAGCTCTGTTCCCAGCGAGAATTCCCCAAAAAGAGGCTTAAAGGACAGAGGATTTCTATATTGGAAGTCAGATTAGGACAATGCTCTAGGTTTTTTTATCTAGTCAGTTTTACAGTATAAATAGTAATACATTCATCACTGCTTTTGTCACAATCTGTCAAACTACCCTGTACCTACTAAAAACTGCTGTAGCATTATGAAGTGGAATGAATAGAAGTAATTCTAGGTTTGTTCCTGACATGAGGGGGTTTGTTTACGCTTAAAGACTCAGTCTCAATTTCCTAACAGTCTGAAGCCTGAAGCCATCACACATGTGACGAACATTTTTGGGAACAAAGGCAAATGCAAAAATCAGAGATTGAAGGCGACCTTTGTAGAAAACATGGTGAGTTCCTAGGGATTTCTATTTGCTCTGGAATTTTTCATCTCAGCAGGACTATAAGCACCAAAAGTTTTAATGAACATTAAAAAACTATAATTCATGTCTATTTCAGCTGCACAGCCCTACTTTGCATGAGATTTGGCAACCAAGTCCCAGCCTTGGCACGAATCTCTCGCGTGCTCCCTACTCTCCATCTGTCCAGGCACTGTCCAGAAAAGCTCCCGTCACAGTCCTATGGTGCCCTGCATTATTCATGCTGCTCCCAGCCACCCCCGACAAGCTGAGATGGGGGGAGCACGGGCCAGCACTGACCTGAACCAAACACTTGGCTGACCCATCTTGCACATTTCCTACAAGAGTGGGGCTGGACCAAACCACTGCTCCGTTATTGCTGGGAAGCCATGACATTTTAATTAATGGCTGATTACAAAAAATGTTAAATGGGATGAAAGGAGGACCTGGGTACCCCAAAATGGAAGTTGGACCTGCAACTTTCAATTAAATTATAATGAATATTCCCAGGACCATCTTGCCAATTAGAAGAAATCCCTCATTAACCATTTATTTTACTGCATTTACTTTCCTGAAAAATGCAACTGCAGTAAGGAGTTGATGTTTCCTTTACTTTATAACTTTTTTTTGTACAGATACTCCATTGTGCTGAGGTACCTGCATAAACAGATGTACAATAGGTCATGTGGGGTCACACTGATACTCAAGGGGCAGGGGAAGGACAAGAAACTCAATCATTAGAGTTACAATAAATTGCCAAAAGGACCACCAGTGTAGAACTGTGGATTAAATTAGTGGTAAAGGATTTATCTCAAATGGCTCTGCCTGTGAAAGGTAGCAATAAGTAATACAAATATCTAAATATATGTGTGTATGTATGTTTTACCTGGGAAAGTCACAATGCACTAATACTGGCAATTCCAGTTTTCCACTGAAGAAAGGACACAAGTAAAGCACAGAAAGATGATCAATGCACACTCATGGCCTAATGGATAAAGCAGACAGAGTGATGGGAGCTCTTTTGAAGCCTGGATAGTTGTGGAGCAGAATAATTTACAGCCAGATGGGCTCATTAGCTCTAATTCTGTATGAACCTTCTCTAAATCTGCACTGCCTCCAGCAGAAGCACTCACTGTGTCCACCCTGGACTTCCCCAGGATCTTCACTTAGGCACTGTAGTCTCCCAGTGCCCCAGGCTGGCTCACCAGATGCCTCAGCTCTGTGCTGCTCAGAAGCAGGGAGCCTGCCCAGGCAAAGGCTCGACTCCCCTGCCACACAGACAAATGGCACTGAATGTGTTATTACTTACCTCCTCCTGCCGTCAGAGAGAAGATGCATAGGTTTGAGTTATTCCATTGGAGGAAGGAACACTTTTTCAGTGTCTCAAACCCAAGTACTGTACACTACATCTAAATGTGCTCTGTCACAGCCTTCTTGCTCATCCATATCAGTGGCCCCACTGAAATCCATAAGGCAGACGAGACCTGTCCTGTTGTTGCTCAG
Source organism: Eulacestoma nigropectus (assembly GCA_013397775.1). Taxonomy (NCBI): domain Eukaryota; kingdom Metazoa; phylum Chordata; class Aves; order Passeriformes; genus Eulacestoma; species Eulacestoma nigropectus. The sequence goes on along the minus strand of VZTE01006043.1, from coordinate 8,515 downwards.
CTGGAAGCAGAGAATGTTATCTTCAAGGACTGTACTCGCTGACTACAACAAATTAGTCTTCAGTGAGCCTTTGTACATTTGGGTATTTTGCTTTACTGATGGCTTTAAAAGTTGTTAAACACCTGGATCTTGCTATCTAAAAAGATTTAAAACAGAGTACTCATGGAGAAAAATAAATCACCATATGGATGAGCAGGGCATTTGTGTGCTAAGTCTGATCACTTACAGAACATAGCTACAAAGTTCTTCCTAACTTCAGGGATTGAATCTGCAGGGACACAGCACAGAAACCCAGCACAGTCTTACCAACAAAGTTTTTAATCTCTGAATTTCTTCCTGCCTGCATAGTTCTCTCGACCAAATTTTCAGCTTATATTTTTGATGTGCAGAATTACCATTCCACTTCAATCTTTAAGGAATAGCCCTAACAAAAAGGATACCAACAAAAAAATGGAGATTTAAAAAAAGATGATAATATTTTTTCATTACTCAATTCACTTCTAACTGAATTTTCTGTGATTTATATTTAGGGGGACTCTCAGAACACATGCAGGGTAACCAACCCTTCCTTAAAGATCACCATGATTTAGCATCACTTATTTTAGATGCCTTGAAAGTCACATTTAATTCTTCATTTTACATATTCAATAGGATGTGTCTAGGAGCATTTTTCATTTGGTTATATTAACATGCTCTGACCAGTCAATATAATAATGAGATTACCAGTTCAGCTGTGAAACAAAACTCTTAAATTCTGTAACTTTGGCTAGGCAAGCAGTTATGTTATGGCAGGTTTGGTGAGCTGCTTTGACTTATCTGTCACCCACTCATTCTCCTGCAACAGGAATATGAGATCTTCAAAAACCATGACACAGGTCTGTCTACTCACATCACTGTGAAGAACCTCTGCCCCCAAATACATGAGGCTCTGAAGATCTGGACTTCCATTATTTCCTCTCTTTCAGTAAAATGCAAAAGCCAAGAGCAAAACTTGACTATGAAAGAACTCTTTAATGGTTTACAACGTGGACAGAGCTGTACAAATCACAGGGAAGAGGATGTCAGCTACAGGCATGAATGCTGTCAGCCAGGACTGAGCCTGAGGTGTGGGTGCTCCATAGGAGGGCTTGCAAAAAGCAATACTTGTGCTACTGTTTTCATCAATGACCTGCAAGCAACGACAAGATAATGTACTGACACATTTGCAGGTGACAAGTTCTGGCTGAATGACACATCATGAGGAGGACAAGCCAGTTAAAATGATGGGGATCACTGGGAAGCTATGCCCAGCTAAATTTATTAAATTTTAATTGGCCAAGTGCAAGGACTTTAGAAATAAGAAAACTACTTGCAGGAAGGGGAATGCCTCTGCGATACCAAAAAGGATCTGCATTATGTTACACAGATACCTACACACACCTACTAGCTCCCAGTATTATCCCAGCTGTATGAAAATGGAAACTTATTCCTTAGATTTGAATACCAGAGGGCAAGAAGCAGGGAAGTGTAGACAGTATTTGTGAGACCTTGGGTTAGGTACATAGCGTGTTCAGTTCTTGCCTTAGAAAAAAACCTGGAGAAAATACAGAAAGCAGCCCCAAACCCTGACTACATGGCCAATATGAAAAATTCCATATATTGAGACTACAGAAATCTCAAGACATTTAGTTTATAAAAAAGAAGATTGACAACTGACTGGTTTATACAGTGCAAGCACTTCCCAGTGGAGAAAACAAACACTGGGTACTTAGAGTCTCTCTTGTCCAGCAGAGAGAGAGAAATTACACAAGAAGAACTGATAGCTGGGAACAGAAGAAGCCAGACAAATTCATCTGGGAAACAAGGCACTGCTTTTGAATGCAGTACATTGAGTACATTGAGTTCTGCATTTCTTTACTTTTCCGTTGGGGGATGCCTTTGGAGAGCAAGTATTGCATAGGCACAAGTTCGCAGGCTCAGTCAGAGAGAGCCAGAATAAGCCTTAATATGCAATGATCTTCCTTTTTTTTCTTACCTTAAAGTAAATAAATTTATCCACATACATGGACCTTTCGCAAGTGTCAAACAGATGTAACAGTTTCCTTTAATCATCAAACATTGCAGTGCAGGAAAGGGGGCCCATTATTTCTAGTGACAAATATGCTACCAGGTACTGACACCACTTACAATACCTACACATGAAAATGTCTGCAATTGCTGCTGCTGAGGAGACAGGTTATATTAGTAAACTTTTAATATTATGCTGTGAAGGATAGCTCATTTAGTATTGTTAGTTCCTCCCTGGTGATATTTCCCATAATTTCTCATTGAAAATGTCACACTCTTCTCTGGAGTGGATCTAGCTCCTCTTAGGAGCACTTTAGGGGCTTCCCAAAGCTGCTCAGTTCACTTTTAGCTCACTAGATGAGTTGCAATATTACTCTAGATTGCCTCCATTGTCAATCAGCAACAGACACGTTACTGCCAAGTGTGGGCAAAATCCAGAACATGTCACTGCAGAAAAGACGGAAATCTCAAGCCTGAAAGCTCAACACATTTTATTAGGAAAACCTGCTTCAGCTCTTCAGGATACCTGAGTAGCCTGCCTGGGGCAAACACGATAAAATATCCAAAATAAAAACTTGTGTCTGTATATATATATTATGTAGCACCTCACTGTGTTGGGAACCCTTTAAACTCATATCCATTTTGCTTTTGTAAATGGGTAGAGATGTCCTTAAATTACCTCTCTTGAACAATTTTAATTTCTCCAATGAAACTCTTATGGACTTTGAGGTGGTTTTACATGAGAGAAAAATCAGGAAAATTTGGAACAGGTTTTGAAACAGAAAACATCCACTTCTTTTAAACGAGGCACAGCAAAATGAGAAAAGAATTTAAATGAAACAGCATTGTCTCTGCAACATAAAACATATTCTAATGTTCCAGTCTGGTCATGTCTCCAAAGGTGTTAGCTGATTTCACTTGAATTAGCTCCATGTAGAAAAAACCCAAACAAATAAATAAACAAACAAAAACCCCACACCACCCCACCAAACCAAACCAAAAAGCCCCAAGTAGAATTGTAGCAAGCTGGCACAAGAGATCTGTAAAACAAGCTGAAAAAAAATTTGCTTACTCATTTTGCCATATTATTATGTATAAAAGCTGCTCAAACATGCATTAGACCTTTTTCTGTCTACTATGCCCAAATCAGCTGCTGCCAAGCAGAGTTCCTCCAGTAACAGGGTATGGGATGCTTCCCCATCCCAGGATTTCTGCAGCCTGTGTTCTGCCATGAAATCACAGAGGAGTGCTTTCATTCCCCTGGGTGAAGAACCTGGACAAAGCCTAACATGTCTCATGCCAACTCCCCAAACTAGATTTCAGTGATGCACAGGCTCTGGCAGAATAGCAGCAGGTGCCAGATGGAAATCCCTCACACCTTATGTGCATAGGAAGGGTGCCACTGAGGACACCACCACAAGATCTGACAGGGCTTGGTCTCCCACAACACACTTGCCATCATAGCACCTGAGAGTGACAGTGAAGAATTCCTCTATTCCAGGCAGCTCCTGATTCATAAACTCTTGTGATCCTGGTCCTCACTGACTTCAGGGACAACAGAATCAGATGACAAGAGACAGATCAATGGTGCTTTGCACTGATTTAAGATGTCTTCCTCTCTCTCTCTCAAGCACAGCAGAATCAGCCTTTTGTTACAGAAGCCAAAGCTATCATTTACTTAAATAAAATGAAGAGCACTCTACATCAAACATGACTGAGCCCTCTAAATGGAGAGGTACTCCTTCAACACAAGGTACTGCAGGCACCTGCAGATTCTCTCTGTCAAAAAAACTCCTAGCATATGACTTTTTGGAAAGCAAAAGACTATTTAAAAACACAGGTTTCTAGTGAAATTGTAAAAATTATAATAAAAAATATCAAAGTTTGTTTATTTTCATACAAATGGATTTACAAAGAAGAAGTTTGCCGGCAGTTCATTTAATGAACTGCACCATAAAATGGTGTCTCAAAGCCCTGGCTGGAGAGGGAGGTGTTTTGTTTTTGAGCCCCCAGATGAGCTTTCCAGCTCCATTTGCCAAAGCACAAAACTCAGATTAGAAGAAGACTCAGATTTGCTGCCTACCAGGGGATGTAAGCATATGCTCAAGTATTCAGCAATTGGTTTCAGCACAACCTTTGCCAAACGGAGCCCTAAAATTTCAAGTTTTACTGTCATTACAGCAAAGCATTCACAGATTGCCCAATGCGTCACACACACCAGCACTCTGCTCCTCATCTCTCCTTAGCTCTTATCTGTGCTCCCTCTGAACTCACGCAAAGATGTGATTTCCAGGTAACTTGAGGGTGAAGAAAAAAAGAAAGGATTTGGTTTGACAATAGGTGATAATCAGAACTAGCATTCCAAGCTGGTTTTACCAAAACAGTACAAGAGGATTTGACCTGAGCTTTTGCTGGCACTAACTCACAGACTGAGTGATGCAGCGACAGATGTCCCCGCAGAGCTACAAAATGATCGGTGCTTCCACCACTCCAAGCAATGATGGGATGTTATTTTTCCTCTGGAGGAAATAGCGTGACAAACCAGCACCTAGGTGGTTAAAAAGAAGCTGGACTAAAGAAATTAAGTTTCAGAAATTCCTGGAGTAAGCAAATAAATTTAGCAACTACAATTCAAACAGCCATTGATTTCAGCAGAATGAGTTCCCTGTTTGCTACCATCACGTTTTCCTCATCATTTTTGCTGCCCTTTAAAAGCCTTATTTTGCCATGTGTGCAATGGCCAGGGCAACAGTGAAAAGTGGTTTGGTGCTGTGACCTCAGATGGTGCATTTTGGCAGTGGCAGGAAGGCAGAGCAGATATTTCTCTGAATTATTTTCAAACATGTCCCTAAAGCAGTACAATTTCTTTGGCTTCAGAGGTAGCAAAGGAAAACTATTTATTAGATTGACTGCTGCTATTTCATCTACTTAATGTTGCTGGTATAATGTCTCTATCCATTTTGTGACTTGAGTTCTTATTTATGCTTGTAAATCTGTGCTTAACATTTTGGATTATTAGAGAAATAAGCTTCTTTCAAACGGTCTGCTATTTTTAATTTATTTTTATTTGAACATGCAAATCTTCACTGGCTTAGTTTCCAAGTGAACACATCAACTCCCAACCTCTTTTTGCTTTTTAAATAAGGGTTTTATTGTCTGTGGCATTTTGCAAGTTGTTTTTCTCTTACTAATAGCCTGGCTTTTGGGGGGTTACTTGTAATGTGCCATCTCAAAACGCCTTACTGGTCAACCGGGAGGATGTATTCAGCAATTACAGGATTTGTCATTAGTGTACTGAGGCGTTCTGAGCCACCTCTCTAATTATATACCAATGTGTCATGGGTTGAAACTGAGTTGATTGACAAGCTTTTAAGCCAATGCGCTTTTGTGAATTTTGCATATTTAAACCCCGTGCAAGGGTGGGAAGTTCTTTTTTTGGTCCCCGGTCTCCTGAGGGAGGAAGGGGGGCCGCGGAGCCCCGGGCGGCCTCCGGGCCTGGCCCAGGCCCGGCCTGGGCTCCTGCCTGCCCCCCCC
>VZTE01006037.1:595-16287 GCA_013397775.1 Eulacestoma nigropectus | reverse complement strand
CGGAATCCGGGTCGGGGCGAGCGACGTCACCCTGGGGTTTTATATCACAGGCTGCTCTTGGTATTCCGCAGCTTTGCACGTTATTTACTCAACACCTTTCCTTTGCACCGCAATTGTAAAGTCAGTAGCTGATCTGGCTGATCCATAATTCAGGTTGATTTATTTTCATGCTGCTATGGCTATGCAGCATGTACCCGTACCGCTGCTCAGCTTTCCTGCTTCACCTCTGCAACACCATAGCTTGACTCAGTAGGAATGACACTTGGTCACTGTCTCTCTCTCTTAAACTCCAATGTGAGCAATCAATCCAGTAATACGTGACTTGACTGATAATAGTTGGCTAATTTTTCACTGACCTTAACTAATTTAACTAACCCCACCAATTAAGAATAATCTGTTCTTTATATTCAGAGTTAATAGCAGACTGAAGGCTGAAAAAGCAAGAGCTGAAGGAGTTAAGTCTCCTTTTAGAGTCTAAAAACTGACAAAATTCAGACTTGCTTGTATTTCACATGATTTGCAACAAAGTGTTGCCTCAAACACTGTCTATGATCCTACAAGTATCCCATATGTAGTGTAAGGGGCAAGGAATACCTGCATCACCAAGGATAAAGACCCCTGCAAAAGTTCGTGCTTGCTTTCACTTGCACTGTTCCCCCCCAGATCTTGGCTCCTACACTAAAAAGCAGTGTGATATCAAACCTGCTTTTGATAGTGCCTGTGCATGTGGTTTTCATCAATGTCACATAGACCAGAGGCTGAGAGCTCTGCAATTTAATGTGATCAATTAGGAGCCTTTTTCCCCTTTATGCTTCCACTGACAATGGCACTGGCAGCACCACCCACTATTCTGCATCTAGGCTGAAGGAGGGGCTGCACTGCTCTCCCTGGGTTAACAAATTGAATCCTTGCTGCTGTGGCATCGAGCTGAAGGCAAACCACCTTTCTTTACTTCTGTCTTTTGGGCTAAGACTGTCATGCTGTAAACAGAAACCTAAACAGCTACATCCAACCCTGTTGTAGGTTTTGCCTAAATGCTCCAATACAAATTCCTCCTTTAGCAGTGCAGGTATGTGCAGGTCAGAAGTGACGTATTCACAGCATCTCTCTGTGGCCATGACTGGGCACTTATTATATTAGAGATGTAAAGTATAGTGCTCACAGTCTTTTAGTCAATACGCAATGCATAGTGGCACCACAGCATTAATAGGATTGCAAAATGGAGGTTTGACTAACTAAATGGAACACAGGGGGTTTAAGGAAGCTGTGTAGAGGAATCTGCCCACAGCACCACTATTAATATTTCTGTTCCTACGGAAAGTACTATACATCTCCAGGCTCTTGTATATAAAAAGCTTCATAGCTGCCTCCTCGCAGAAGTCAGGGTATTGGGGCGTTAGCAGTAGCAAAGAACGTCTTCACCAGCTACCACTACTTCAGGTTAACAGATGTAGCCTTTGTTGCTCCAATATATCACTTAAGCTAGTAATTAAATATTAATATAAAGAGTTTGAAACATCTGGCTGGCTACACCAGGCAGAAACTGTTATCTGCAATTTGAGTGAGAATACAGGCAACCTTGGGCAGAGAAATTTTTCTACCAGTGGCACAACTGTTCTGTGTGATCACCTCAAGTCATCAGTGTTACCTGCTGACCAACTTCCTTATAGGCTTTTCTGGCTCCTCCCCAGCCTTGGGTGCAGTCAAAAAAGCAGAAGAGCTGCACAAAGGATATCCATCATATCTTTATTTACATATCATGGAAACACACATGCAACATGACACAGGATTTACTACAATGGAACAGCCTGTCCCTATCTCCTGTTACCAAAAACTTTATTTTTGGCTCACTAGGAAAACTATCACTTCCCCAGAAAGCTCCTAAAAATAATCATTAAAAATAACAGACCTGGCAGGATAGCTAAATGAGTGAGAGCTACAGACTGGGATGTCTTGCCACATCCTTGCAGAAACCAGGTGGTTCTCTGAAAGCAAGAAAGGAAGGAAGGATGGAGTGGGATTGGATGGTCCCAAAGATGACAGGTAGGAAGTGGTAGTGTGTAACAGCTAGGGAATATGTCTGTAGCAGTGAAAAAGGGAGAGAGCAAGAGGTCTGCCAGAGGGTCCTCTCTCACCTAGGCAGGCAGCTTTCTGCTGATCCATTTCCCATCTTTGATTCCACCTGGACGCTACAAATTTCCTCTCCTCTGGAACTTCCAGTCCTTAAGGAGGATCTACCTACCTTTATTCTCAAGCAATAATTAAGGGGTAAAGTTTAAGCTCATATCCCCTTTGCCCTGAAGGATCTTCCACATCCTGCCTCTCTTGAGGAGGAGATGAAACTGCAGAGCCTGTTCCTGGCAGGACCATCAGAATGGGAGTCATGATCATTTCTTACTTACTGGGCGAGGGGGGCTCAATTGAATGGCAGGAATGTGCTGAGGGAAGGAAGGGGGAGTGCAATCCTGCTGTAGAAAAGGCTGATGCCACTGTATTTATAATGAACGTGAGTTTCAGTCGAGCTGGGACCTGCCACGTTCAGAGCCTGCAGCTTCTGTCATTCGCTCAGCTTTTTCCTCTAATTTCCATTGCTAGGTATAAACAGTTTGACCCCAGCTCCTGACCGTCCAGGCAGGAGTCCCACCCTCCTAAACATTAATGAAAGATCCCTGCTCTCCATTGGCTGATTCAGGCTCCACACAGCGCCCTTTCCTCCGGGTCACTCTTCGGTTCCGGTGGAATTTGGCGTAACAGCGAAGCCCTACGGAAAAGACATGTAGAAGTGAGGAGGGACCAGGGCTCACTACAGCACTAACACCAACTATCTCTCTGCCTCAGATCCTGCTGCACTGGGGACTGTCCCAGTGCTGTGTCAAATAGGGTGGCAGAGAAATGCCTCACACAGACACGGGATATTGCTCTCTGGGCACTGGCATTCTGTTTGGCTCACTGTTCTGGTTTGAGATTTGTTGGTTCAGGCAGGTTTCACTGGCTTCTTGAAATACTTGGAATGAATTATTCCAATTGTTTCCAGTGATTTTATGGAAGCCTTGCTTGGTTTCCCCCTATTACTTCCCATTATTGTCTTAAGTGATCTCTCCATTGGGAAATTACCATAGACTTAATGTGCAGCAGGAATGACTAGGGACCTCCCCTTGTTATTTATTTCCTTGAAGCTTCAAGAGAGAAGGGAAGAGACTTTGAAGTGTTACTACTGGGAGGTCTGATCCAAAGCCCACTACATCTCCTTCAATTTCTCTGTTTTAGATGCTCAATGTGCAGAGTCTGAAGGAAGCTAGCTAATAAAGCATTGGTGAATATGAAGGGAAAAAAAGGCATTTTATTTATAAAAACCATGAGTACATATTCTCCCATGGCAGTGGAGCAATGGGAGCCTCTGGTCATGGTAGCTAGTTGGTTTCTGGCACCAGTAGATTGATTTTATGGTGTTTCTTGCCTGACTTTGTTACACCAGAATGCATAGTTAGTTGGGCCAGACAGGGTACAGCCAGTGGGTAAATAATTCTCATGAAAACTCTGCTTTTCAGTAGTGCAGGATCTCATCAGTGGGGTTGGCAGGAGCTGATTTGATCATTCTAGAAACTGCAGCTCTTTTAACTTCCAGAGCAGGCAGCAGATATCAACAGTGCCAGCATCCCCAGAGCAGGGGAGGCTGAGGATTTATAGCTTTTGTAATGAGACAGCCCAAAACTGTCCTTGGTTGTACACTGGAGACCCAGATGATGTCATAGGTCACAGAGCAGTCTTTTGGAATCATGTCGCTGGGCTACATTGAGATCAGCTACCTTAAAAAGGTACCCCTCATTACCAATCACTCCAGGGCAATCTGGCTGCCTAGGAGAGCATGCAAGATCAGAGCTCTGCTCTTATCTTAGCCTCTTGTCTATCTTACCAGATCTTCCATCTCTGGGGATCTTTTTTATGCTACACAGGATGCACATTTGCTATCAACTTATAACTAGCTTAAGGATAAAGCAGGGCCTGGGGCAGCCAGGGATTGCAGAAATAATTTTCTAGGCTTATCTATCAGAAAGTCATCTCTGATTAGGACCTTGAGGTGTTACACAAGACGCCCAACTTGAAGACTATCATTTTACATTGCACCTCCAGGAAAAGCTGCCCCTTTAACTGGGTAAAAAGTAGGTGAACAGCCTGGTCAAATCACTGAGTACCTAATGCAGGTCACAAAACCTGGCAAACAGAGTTTTGTTTTGGCAGATGAGACTCACTGCTTGGAGCTGATCCCAAATATATTCAGACTAGAAGAGTGGCTTTTAACACTTTCCTAATGCACCTGCCTAGTAAGGGCTGCTGTGGATTCTTCAGAAGTAGTTTTAAGAAACAAAAGCCTGAGTCCTTCCCACATCTACTGAATTGCTACAAGCTCCATTGAAATTAACTTGGGAAAGTCACGTTATGCACAAGGTCATACAAAACAGTCTGTTTTCATAGCCTGTGATACTTGAAAGAACCACTGAAATGTTAACATACTGTGGCTTCTTCTGTTAGGTTGGTAGACATCAGGACTTTTGTTTTCAAGAGGGAAAACAAGATATCCTAGAAGATTCAATAGTGACACTGTGAGTCAGTGGCAGAGAAAGGCTAAGAGCAGCAGAGCTTGGCCCCCACTTTCACATATAAACGGCTATTCCAAGTCAACGCTGCCAACTACAAAGTCGGGGAGTGTCTTGGGGATGGTTTATATTCCATAACCATGTGTGGTTTTGTTTTTGTTTTGTGTCCGGAATGGTCACTGCCTCCCCCAGCTCCAGGAATATCGTGATGAATGAGGGGCAGCCTGGGATCCTGCGGGCGTTGGGGATCAGGGGCTGCACTTCCTTCTGGTGGGGGTGACTGGCTTGGCAGCTATGTGGCACAGTGGGCCTGACCTGAGATCCTGTTTCCCTGTGGTTTTTGCCTTATCTTCCCTCTTGGATTTTTTTTTTTTTAACACTGTGACTAAGGCTTGCCGGCTTGCTTCTCTGCTCCTCTGCTGCTTGGGAGCCAGGAGCCAGTGTGTGCTGTGCTGGGACCCTGGCCAGGCCTCTCCTTGCCAGTGAGCTGTGCAAAGGAGCAATCCCCCCTCCAGCCCCTGCAGTTTCTTGCCACTGCTTCGGGGGTTTTGCTACACTTTACCCCAACACCTAGCATCCACCAGGACCCCCCGCTGCTTCTGCTTATGCCACAGCTTGGGGCTTAGTGCTACAGTTCGACTCGCCGCTCCGGGGGGTCTGCTCGCCTCTGCTGTTCCAGCCTGCTCCTCCGAGGTTCCTGCTGCAGTCCATTTTGCCATCCAGAGGGGCACTGAGACCAGCTGCCCCCCATGAGCTTGCAGCGGGAGCCCCTCTTTTCTCTCTCCCGCCAGCTGAGTCGCCATTGCCATGTGGAGAGGCGGCTGAGCTCAGGCCACAGCGCCCCCTGCCACCGTGGGGGAATCACAGCACCTGCCCTGCCTGGCCGGGAGCCACCAGCGCCCCTGCCGGCTGTGGCCGGAACTGCACCAAGGGGAAAGTGCCTGCGGCCGAGAGAGGCTGGCACTGGGCTCCTGGTTCTGTTTGTTGTTTCTGCCATAGCTATTGTTGTTTGTTTGCCTTGTTATACATACTAGTAAAGAACTGTTATTCTTTTTCTCATATCTTTACCTGAAAGCCCCTTAATTTCAAAGTTATAATAATTTGGAGGGAAGGAGGTCATATTTTCCATTCCAAGCGATGTTCCCACCTTCCTTGGCAGACACCTATCTTTTAAACCGAGACAGGGAGCAAAGAGCTGGACTCACCTTCAGTGCACATACAGTCATCATAACACTTGTTGTTAAGGCCTCGATTGTGTGGTTTGCAGAGGTGTTCACGCAAATCACAGCAAGAGCCTGCAACACAGGACCAGGGGTCAGCACAGCTCAGGTATCCCCTTACCTGTAGGGCTACTGGCACCCATGACAGCTCCATCGTACAGACATCATCTGGTCCCACAACACGCCTAGAGAGCCTCTGCCCTTCCCTTGCATACCACTTCCTATCAGTAGTAGAAATCAGGATGCATGTCTTAAAACCTGGGCTACATTTCAAACATCTCATGTTTGGAGAAATTACTCTGTAATTTCTGATCCTGACCTGGGAGGCAGTCAAGGTGGTGATCACATGGCTCTCCTTCAGCTGTCATGGTTTCATTTCCACTGCTGGGGCTCTTACTGCGGCGTTTTTCTATGGAAAAAAAAGATGCTTATAGAAAATGTCATGCTAGTGTTTTCATTTTGGAGAGTATATTGTTCCAGGGTAAAAACAGCCTCAAATTTCAAGAGTTTGAACTCTAAACCTTCATAGTCTAATCTCCTCCTTATTTCTCAACTCTCCTTATCATTTTTCCTCTGCCCTCCAACTATGCATCCAAAATGAGAAACATTTTGAAACTGAGCACAAAACACAATCAGCATTATGCTGCTTCTCTCTTTCCCCACCACTATGATCTCATGTCCTTCAACACATCTGTAAATACTAACCGTAGACAAGCCTTACAGGATGACTTTTGGGAATGAGGACAGGGAGGTTTAGCACCTTTCTTTTTAGCAGATGGCCACATTTCTGGTTTGAGATCCTCATAATCGGTCCAGTCAAAGAGTGCCATATCTAAGGTGGGCATCACATCCCCATCTTGCCTGAGGCGGGCCTGCAAACCACAAAAAGACCAGACAGACAACGGATTACACTTCTGTAGAGACACTAAAGTCTTTGCAAATTTCCATGGTGCTTTTAGACATTAAAAAGGCTTTATGATTCCCCCTCCCCTCCTCCGCTCCTGTCTTATCCACTGGGGATTCCTAGCATATCATTTTCAAAAGGGAAGAGCTTTCCCTTGTTGAGGTTGAAGCCAAGAGGGAAGTTTCCACTGCTTCTGTGTGAGAACAAAAGGTGAGCAGTGAGCATTAGGACATGCTGGCTCTTCAGCCAAGGGCTCCTACTGTCTCTCTGGTCCTTGAAGCTCAGTGAAGTTGGATAGCTGAGGGAGAGGCAAGGCTTGGAGGTACAGAACAGTTCCCAGCTGTCTCTTTACCTGTGACCGTGGTGAAGTGGCTGGAAGAACAGGAGGGTCTTCTGTGGAAACAGCTGTGTCCAGTGCAGCAATGAGGAGCATGGTGGGAGTCAGACTTGTAGCTTCCTCTGCCTGAAGATATTGAAACTGTTCTTCAAAGCTTTTGGGTTTCTTGTACAGGGAGCTTGGCCCAGCATCAGGAGTCTTCCCTGCAGAGGGCAACAGGTACAGTGGCATTACTGTTCTCATCCCTTTTCTCCGTGTGACAGATTCGAGTCAAAGGAATTCACATTTCATCCAGTCACTGCCCACTGTTCCATGACCCTGAGCAGCTGTTTAGACCACTGTAAAACAGAGTAATGAGCTATTACAGTGATAAATCAGGTCCAGAGTATATGCAGCTTGATTTTTACAGGCTTAAGACATACATAATCACACCTTCCTGAAGATACGTCTGTCTCTTGCTTAAGAAGCAAAAGATGTCTTTTTCTGGTCTCAAGAGTACAAAATGTACCTGTTTAACCATTTTTAAACCAATGGATTAAGCTGTTGCAAATACCTGTGAATACATTCTGATTTGATTTTAGTAGTGAGTTATTTCAATTTAGCTCAAGTCAGGACTTACCTAACTTGAAATTATTATCTTCACAGATATATCCCTCTTCTTCATAAGTATTAATTTAAATATAGACCTTAAGTTAACCTCAAGAAACAAACCCTGTTTGTAGTCTGCAAATATTGCTTCAAACCAGCTTTGTTGCATACTCTTCTATATTGCTAACACAAGCTGTTTAGCTGGTCCTCTGAAAAAACAATAGAGCTCTTCTTACTGAGGCAGGGAGGAATGGATAGATGGAACTCAAGGATGTGACACCCAGCTTGTCACATACCGTAGGATTGACACAAATTGCCTCGCTTTAACAGAACTCAAGGTTTACCACACTGAGCTCATACCACAGAGACACACACCCACAACTTGACCTGCAAAGGAAAGCAGTCCCAGTCAAAAACAAGCAACATTTTAAAGTTATCAGTGCAATTTCACATATGCAAAATCTGAATTTTTTTTGTAGTTCAGCATAAACATAGAAGAATACAAGCTCTGGTGAGAAGAAACTGGTCTTCAAAGCAAAATAAGGAGTTTGTGTTCTTTCTAATTCTGGTCATTTTTTGAAGTCAGTGGAGAGATTGAGCATGGCTTGGACATACTTGTTCCTAAATTGGGCCATTTGCTAAAAAGGAAAAAAAAATCCCCAACAAAGCAGGCCACCCCAAAACAACCCCTCAAGTCTTAGGGACTCTCAGAACTCCCCCTGTAAGACTAACCATGTCATTTTCACAAAATTGCAGCCAGCACTATAATTCTCTGGTTCTGCAGTTCCCATTTTTTCTTGTGCCTCTTTTGTTTGGCAGATTTCTCCCCAGAGGAGGCACACACTCCACACCCTTCACACACCCATGTGGCTCCACCACAGCTGCATCTTCTTGCCCTCACACAAGAGACACTCATTTCCAGCAACACAACAGCCCCAGCTTCCCTTGGAGCTCAAATACCTCGGTGGTGTTTGAGCCTGTCCCTGCGGCTATGTCGACGATGCTCTCGGTTCTGTTTCTTTCCTTTCTCAGAGCCCGGGGACTGGTTTTCCCTCTCAGGATACAGCAATTCAGATCCCAGGAACACATCCTTATTCTGTTTCAGGGCTGCTGGCTGTCCCTCTGCCACCAGCTCTTCCACAGCTGAAGCTCCACTGCCCATCTTGAGGGTCTGTTCCCCAGCCAGCTGCCCTCTTGAAGGCATGGCATGGACCCTCTCCTTCTTGGCCAAGCCTTGCCTGTGATGGCGCCCAGTTCTGGGCTGCTGCAGCCACATCTCTTGGTTTTGAAGGTGGTTGTTGTTCTCTGGGGCACTTTTGAGCTTTGTGCCAGGGTTCAGGGAGACTGCAAGACTGATGTCAGAAAGAACCAGCACACACAGGAAAAGGAAAGAAGAGAAGGTGGAAAGAGTTTCCATAATCATGGGTGCTCTGTCTCACCTGCAATTAAAAAAGAAAAAAAAATAAGCAACCAACACTTAGGACCTGTAAAAGCCATCAAGATTCAGTCCTAGGACACTTAGATGAAAACCATTATGGTGTCCTGAGCTGGAAGCAAGTTATTGTCTCTTTGCTTATCTCCTCTTCTCCCAGCCCTCTTTATAGCAGCTGAGACACATGTGCAGGGCCTGCAGGGCTGAGAGGTCCCAGTTTCATGTGCAAATGAGGCCATTAATCAGTAGGACACTTCTCTTTGATTCCTCACTAATCCCCCTACCCTCCTATTCACAGCCCACCATCTGAGGGGCTGGGGGAGGCTGGCTCCTGCCCACAGCTCCTGAGCCTGGCACAACAACACCAGCTGCCTGGCCAGGGCTGTCTGCTGCCAGGTTGGCATCCTGGGCCAGGGGCACTGGCCCCTCCTCAAAGCTGGTTTTCTTGCAATGAAGATGTCAAAATGAACAGAACTGGGGGCTGATGGTGGCCTCACAGGACCAGCAACAGCCCTGAGCAGCTCAAGACAGAGACTTCCACACGTGCTTGCATACTGCTTCAGGGTGGCTGAAATTGGTCAAAGGAAGAAAAAACACTAGAAATTTTGTGCTGATATCTCATGGCATAGCAGGGAAATAAAAAGGCTGTCAGCAGAGTAGGGGATGCTGGCCTAAGTACCAAGGGGCAGAGAGGCAGTCTGAGGTTTCTTGAGCTTGTCCCACTTTCCTTCCTTGATCCTGCACAGATCACCAGGCAAGGTTGTCACTGGGAGGGTAAGTCCCAAGAACATTGAGACCAAGTTTCATTGAGTCCACCAGCACAGCAGCTGCAGACTATTCTCATTCATTCTGCTTCACTGTCATATTTTTGAGGGTCTTCTTTCATCCTTGTGTTTGTGTTACAAGACATGGCTTTGGGATGTTGCACAAGTCAGAGCATTCTCTAATTAAGTTATTCAGTCATTCTCCCCTGTCCTTTCCCACAAAATGGGCAAAGGGATTTGCAGCATTTCTAGTGCAGCTTTTCCAGACTGTCCCTCTCTCTCTGGACAGCATGAAGACATGCTTAAAAACAGAGTTCCCTGGGATACTGACTGCCAGAAAACCAGGCCTGTGCTTACATTTGAGAAATACTGTCACAGAGTTACAGCCACAGCTTTTCACTCAACCTCATCCCAGTCTTTCCTGCATGTCAACCCTTGGCTGCACCTGATTTCCATCTGTTCACCAGGAGATCCACTTTGCTGCTTAATTACAGGGGCTCATACTCCCTCCTCCAGGCGATTTTCTACTTTACCAGCCATTGTCACCTGTGAAGGGCAGCAGGTAACAGCCTTCGAGGCCAATTCTGACTCCATTTTTTGTGGAGTTGACGAAAGATACCCTAGGAGTAGCCTGGGCTCTTCCTTTCCTCTTTTCTTTCAGCCTGAGAGACAGATGTGGAGAATTTTGAGTCAGTGAAAACTCTGCCATCACAGCAGCCCAGCATCCTGGAGTTTAGAGAGAGATGCCTTCATCCTGTTTACTGAAAAAAGGCTGCTTATGCATTCACCAGCCAATCCTGCCTTTCCAAGATTCCTCTCTGTTGCTGCTCATAGCCTGGGAACAAGTTTTCAGTTCAGCCATTCCCTGGAAAGAGGCAGGCAGCACAGGAGCCTTCTTTTCATGCAGTTTTCAAAAAGCAGGTCTTTCTACTGGCCATAAAAGACAATAAACTGTTCCTTGAGGACTGATTTAGGAGGCACTGGGAAGCTCACTTGCTGAAGGCATAACACTAGAAATACTATTTTATTGGCAACTACCTGGAACAAAGGAAAACAAGACCAACAGCTAAATCTATTAAAAACAGCATTTGAAGTTCTTCTTCAAAACCAGTAGAACAAATAGCAACACTCAGCCCTGCGTGGGGTCATTTGTTTTTTCCCCAGACCATGGGATCCTTGTTTTTTTCCTAGGATTTTCTCTTTAAGAACCAGAGCAAACCAGCTGGATTAAGACATCACTCAGAACAACTCAAAGAGCTAGAAAGAGCATCTTACCTTTTCATCTGTATGCAAAATACCAAGAGAAAAGAACAAGTGCAAAGAGAATGCAAGGGTGTCTCCAATCTCACTTTCACAGACATAGCCCTTTGATGGTGAACTGGACAGACACATTCTGATTTTCAGTGGGAGCTGGGAGGCAGCTAAATGCTGCAAGGCAGTCAAACAGAAGGTCTGCTTCAAAGCATAGGGGACATTTATTTAAGCTGCCCAGCTGTCTTGTTGGCATGAACCAGGATGAAAATGCAGGTAGAGACACAGATTGCCTCATCTCTGCACTGGCAGAGTGGGCAGGTTAACATGCTGCGTTACTGCCACTGGGAATCTTGCATTAATAATGTGGATAAATACCTGTATTACACTGTTGTCAGAGGAGATCTGAGCTGTTTGCTAAACCAAACCAGTGCATGGACAAGTTTTGGGTTAATGCAATACTGCTGTGCTAGAGGCAAAGCAGTCCCAGCCTTCTCCTAACCACTTGTTTCCATATCCTGTTCTATCTTTAATTCCAGAAACCTCTTCATACCTCCTTCATTTTTCTTAACCTATAGAATTCACACTTATTGAAGACAGCTAGATAACACAACAGCATCCCTAGTTCTCAGTGCTCAGGTTCCTCAATGGCTAAGCACCAAAGTAAACTTCATCCTCTTTTCTAGCAGGACCACAGTCCAGAAAAGAAGCCTATGCTAGCCTTGGGCTCATTGATGTAGGTGACAGCAAGGTTCTCACCCTGCTGATGCAGCCTGCAAAGGACGAAAATCTGCCTGAGACACACACCAGGCAGAAAGAAGTCTGGCTTTGTAAGGAGATGCCTTTCCTAAATTGCTATAAACAAACACACGTGTTACAACAAAGCCCAGAATTCATCCTCTTCTTAGGGTTCATATATTAGCAAGGGAACTAGATGGAGTATTTGCCAGGTTAAGCTGCCCCTGTAGTTCTTCAAAACACCAGACCTACATCCTTACTGCTCCACCCCTCTACCTGCACTGCCTTTATAGACTCTCAGAATTACAAACCACCTGAGGTTCTGCCTCTCACAAGAACATCTGTACAGCAAAGATAAGGCCTTAGAGCTGCCCGGAGTACAGACTCAGGGCTGAGGAGTGAGTTGCAGTGCTGTATTCCAGCCACTAATACTGATACATTTTGGGTTAGTAGTGGACGGTTACAATCCTGTAAGAGAAATTAGGGGAGGGGGGGTTGCATCTTGGATAACTTTCCCTGTGTGAAGTCTCCTTCTCTGGACTCACTAATATAATTGCTATTTCTCTGCTCATAGTCCTGCAAGGCAGCCATGCACTAAGCAGGTACACAGAAATACACACGTTTTTCCCCTATAAATACAGTTGTGTCACCTTGGCTCTGAAATAGACTCTGAAACTGCCCCTGGTGTATTGGTTTTGTATTTGACAAAGCAGGAACATCAGATCATCTACATTCATTTACATATCTCACTTAAAAAATGATATCTGACAGTCCTAGCTTTAACTTTTCACATATGTTCTTCATGTCACAGCCAAGAGGAACAAAGCCCTTGAACCAAGAGACTTTCAAGATCCTTGATGCAGTTAGTATGCTCAAGGGCTGAACCAAGCTGGACCCAAGCACGTGTGCTGGGCCAGATTTCTTTGGCTCTTATAAGCTCAGACTTTGGCAGACATGTGTAAAGATTTCCTGGACTCCAGACAATCCCAATCTGCAGCAATACACAAAGTGTATGGGCATCTACATGGGTGTTGTGTGTATGTGCCTGTGTGGCAGGGATGACAGACTATAAACGCAGCTTTATGTGTGAGGCTCCCTGTAAGTAAGAAGCCATAGGGTGATGGATGGGCTTGGGAAGGCCTGGAGCAGAATGGATGGGGTAGGCTCTATGGTAGCTGACATGCAGAGAGCTGGCTGGAGCCAGGAGGATGGCATTGTGCAGATAAATGAGATTTCACTTCCCTGCTGGGTCTCTTTCCATCTGTTTTTCTGTTTCTGGAGGCAAATGCTGGGAAGCTTCATAAACAATCTGCCAAGAGACTTTCCCATTTCCAAAGGCTCAATCCCAGCTTTCTAGGGTCTCCCAAAGCAGGCAGGTAATATTCACCCTTCTCTTTTCCTCTCCAGGGCAAAAGTACTAACACTTTTATTCTTTCCAACACTTCTTGCATACTCAATTTGTAAAGAATTTTAATTGTTTTTGCTGCTGTCCCAGACATCCTTGGGATGACAGAACAGCAGAATTCCCTGCTCACAGATCTTCAGTCCTTTTGTGTTCCTTTTCAGAGCTGCCCTGCTTTCTTAGGTTTCCCGTTTCTATCATCACCATTCCTGCCTACCTTGCCTTTCATATTTACCAGACTCCAAAGTTTCTCTGTCCCTCATGACTGTGATGCAAGACATTTCCTCTCTGCAGATATTTAGGCTACCTGAATCCCGCCCCCCTTGCCCTTTGAAACATCTGTTTTCCTTTACCTGTGTTGTTTTCTCTCGCTTTTGCCATCCCCAGGCAGCACTCCAGCATAGAAAGGGCCAAATTCAGTAATATACCAATTGCATTAGTGGCACAAGAGACAGGACATAAGGATTCAGGCTTGCAGGGGGTTTAGTAGTAGCTGTAGCTGCCCCTGTGCCTTCACAAAGCCTCTCCCTGGGGCAGTTTGTATCTAGTGACCACTTGAAACTTGATTCACTCAACATTAGTTGAAGGGCTGGAGCTGGGACTCCCTCACCCATCAGCTCTGGCTGACAGCCTGTGCTCTAGCCTCCTGATCAGGACAGAAGTCATCTGTTCACACAGCACAACCCAGGGAACTCCCTCTCCTGCAGTCCAGGCTTGTGAGCTGTCTGAGTCCCTGCTGAGCTCCAGCACCCCAGTTTTGGTAGACACTGGACACCTTCAAGTCACTACATGCCCATAGCCACAGCTGTGCCACTCTCTCCTGAGCCTAGCCCAACCTACCCTGAGAGCTTCCCAGCACAACATCCGCCAGGGACAGAGCAGCCCAGCAAGTCACTGCATTGAAGGGGAAGAGGGGCCCATGAATGAATATGCAGTACCCTCTGTTCTGCTTCCCTCTGGGACTTCACGGTGTGGGTGACACAGCCATCACAGGCAACCTGCTATCAAACAGAGTCTACTCTCTTAATAATGAGATTAAAATAGCAATGAGCCTGAGATTAGCATCCAAGATATAGTTGCTTCTGTCAGCATGGCAGAGAAGACTCTTCAGTTTCATGCACAATGCCAGGTGACAAATGGGACACAATCAACAAGGAAAGGTTATTGCTCACCCGGCCGGAAAGTACTCGCCAGTGTGACAGGGAAGAATGGGGCAGATTTGCCCTGATCTTCGCTGGGAAAGAGTCATGGATGTGTCCCAACTGGCAGAACAGTTAGGCTGTGCTTTCAACATTCTTCCTTGCATGGCATTCTCACTTTGAACCATACGTACAGAATTAATGCCTCCTTCTTCAAGGGAGAGGAGATGACAATACAAAACCACTTCCATTAAACCCTCCAGTTGACAGAAAACTTCAGGTGTGAACTAGATAACTTAAATTCTACGTGATGAATTACTAGCTGTAATAAGCCATTAAGTGATGCCAAATTGATTTAGTTCAGAAATGAGACCTCACTTCTATCAACAGAGGAAGAGCAGAGAACAAGCTGCGGGTACCCAGGGGCTCGGTGCATGGCAGCGCACGGCTCTGTAAACACAATGACTCGGTGGGAAAAGCTTCCGTCACCCCTCGGCATCTCTGGCTCGGAGCCGGGACATACCCCTGGGGTGCGCGAGGGGCTCAGGCCCTGCGAGAGGGACGGTGCCTCTGTCCAAGGCGACTTTGCTTCCAAGGAAGGGGAGAGCGATCTGGGGAAGGAGCTTGCAGGAGTGACCCGCAGTGGGGCGGTGGGACGTGAGCCCCAGAGCCCGTACCGCACATCCGTGCGAGGCACACAGCGCAGGGCACAGAGGCGACTCGTGTGGCAGAACCCGAGTCTGCTCTACCGCGGCGGGAGCGGTAGAGCCCAGAGCCCGCTCCCCAGCATGGGTGACAATAGGTCTGGCCGAAGGCACCGCGCCCCGGCACCGGCGCTGTCCGAGCTCGGTGCTCGCTCGCACCGCTTAGCGATGCCGCCGTTACCGGGGCTCCGCGCGCATCCCGACGGCGGCAGAACCGGGGATCCCCGTCACCCCATGTCTTTGTCTCCTCCAGGGGGCACGGAAAGCGGGAAATTGTCCCCCACTCCTCCCCAGTCCTTGCGACAGCAGAGGGGAATCAGCTCGGCGGAGCATCCATCCCCGGCCCCAGGGCGGGGTGAGCACGGCGCGAGCAGCGCTGCCTACCTGTCCGGAGGTCCCGATCTGGAGGAGCCCGGCAGGCAGGGCAGGGCAAGGCAGAGCTGTGCGAGCAGCGGAGGGGAGGCAGGTCTGCAAGGAGCAAGGGGTGTTTAAACCTGAGAGCAGGAGGAGGAGGAGACAGGGCGAAGGCAGTGGGGGAATGTGGAGAGGAACCGGGGACGTCGGGAATCCCGGGGGACTGGGGTGCATGGTGCGGGAGGAGGTGGGGCTGGGAGGGGC
>VZTE01006029.1:655077-669045 GCA_013397775.1 Eulacestoma nigropectus | reverse complement strand
TCCGTGTCTCAATCACCAACACATGACCACATTTCTTGTTGGGAGTAGGAACTGTGAAGTGACCCTAAAATTGGGTATCACTTTTGTACTTACAAAATATGGCAGTTGTTGCTAAATACTTCTTTTACACCCCTGAAAGGTGTTTGGTCTTTAGATCATGGAACAGGCTGATGAGGGGAATTTTCATCTGAAAGGTGCCGTGTAGAAGTTTAGCAGAAACATTTAATAAGTAAGGTGATGGGAACATTAAATGCTAATTAATGGTGTAAGTTGCATTTTGAGGTAAGTATTGCATGGACTGGCTACCTGGTGCAGTATCACCATCCAGTGTATGAGGAAGTGAATCATCTGGCTTACACATTTAATGCTTAAGAAACTCTAAATGTGAAAGACCTCAGGTAATTCAGCTATGGTATAAATGTGATAGGCAGCAGTGATTGTGGACTGTGTAGAATTGCAATGGTTTCTACCAACTAGAAATGAATTTCCAGGAAAGCACATGACTTACATGGTTCACTTTACTTTTGCTGATAGAAAGAAACTGAGAGCTTTCATCAGCAACAGCAAGTTTTGCATTGAGTGATGATCCTTGTCTCATAGCAGATGTACTTATTTGCATGGGAGTGAGCTAATTACCAATGATCAGCTCAGAATGGGTTCAGCTAATTCAGCTACTACATGCCATTTCCTGCTGAGAAGTGTAGAGGGAGCTGAAATTATCTGCTGTGCAAACACAGAGGAAGGACAACAGGTATATGTTGAGAGCTTGGCAGAGTATGTTTAAGCATCTTGGTCTGGTGGGATAACTTCTGATAGAATGAAAAGTTGCCTCTTAAAGCTGTTTAATGAGAATTCACTATGAAATTTGACGTCTGGAAAAAAAAAATAACCAGCTTTCCCATGTCTTGGTCTTCAGGTGAGAAGATAATCTTCCTTATAACCAACAATACAGGATATCGGATGCTAGATTTTTGTAAGGAATGTGTAATACTTTTGTATCACTTAAGAGTTGCCATTATTTGTGCAGAAGATTATCAGTCATACCAGTTGCTGTGTTTCAGCTAAAGTGGACTTTGCCAGGACTGTAAAAGGGGTAAATATTTTTAGTGGTGATGAGACCCAAAGTTCAACCTGAAAGGTTAAAGTGCCTTTTCAGAGTAATGTTCACCTAAGTGCAATTTGGTTTGCCTTTTTCTGTTAACCAAGGCAGAAGCTTGGTTACATTGAAAGCCCAGCTTTCAAAACATACTACATCCGAATTTCAGTGGTTGGAAACAAAAATAATTTGTGTGGTTCTTGTTCTTTTGGAGTGTGGAAGTTACGGCCTGCTTTTCCTCTAGGATGAGTCACTGAAACACCCCTGCTCCTTTTATGGTGGCATTCTGGCAGTCCCTTGTTGGAGAAGCCACCCAGGAAAGGAAATGCTCTGCCTATAAGTGAGAGTGGTGTGGCCAGTACAGAAGTTTGTGCTTTGTGGCCAAGTAGACTTCCTGTTTTATGTTCACAGTAATCTTCCACTGCTGTTTTCCATTGCAAACACTAGATGTTCGGGGATCAGCATCAGGAATATCTTAAACCTTATCCATATTTTAAGTAATTTCTAGTTCTTTGTCCCTGGTATGCCATGTGTGGTGTTTCAGTGGACATACCTCAAAGAACAGATGAGGTTTTTTAGCAGAATTTAGCTGTGCTCTCCAGGAAAAAAAAAAAGGTGGTTCACGTAACAATAAAGGTGCAGATGTAGTTTGATACTGTTCTTGTCAAAGTAAATGTGACAACCAATGGGTCCTCAAAGAGAGTTCTAACTCATTAAAGCAATTAGCCTGGGGTGCTGCTAAACAGAAACTGATAAAAAAAACAGATATCAGAGATTCGTTTTACAAGTATGGCTTAAATTTTAATTGCACTGCTCCCTGTGTTGGTTAAGAAAATGAATGTTTAGCAGAGTAGAGACTGACAGCTCTAGAGAAAAGTCCTGGTGCAGCATCCTGCTCCCACTGACAGTGCTTTCAGAAGACACGAGGTGGCAGTCAGGGAAGGTCTGCACCCAGTGGAGCGCTAGCCAACAGTAATCAGGAAACAGGCATTTTGCAGAGATTTTTGGATTTTCTTTCAAATTTTGATTCTGTATGACTCAGTCTAGTTTGACACTTCCAGGAGACAGGCTGAGGCCATGCCAGTTGCAAGATGCCACCTGCTGCCACCCTGCTTGCCGTGCTGGTACATCAGGCCAACAACAGATGTGAAGTGTGGGCTGCAGACTTCACAGGGATTGTGGTTTCTAGTGAGCCCTGAAATCTGGCAGGGTAGTGAAGTCTAGCACACAACGTTACAGCCTGGCCATCCTTGTAGATACTCTCTAGCACCCTCCCTGTGTTGTTCCAAGGGCTGTTGCCCAGCTTGCTGTTGTGCTCTCAAAGCTGCTGCAATAGGTGATCATGGAGTTGATGGTTTGATTTTACTGGGCTGGAGGGTTAATGACTTGCTCACTTGAATACTTTAAGGCTGGAAAGCCTGCAAGGGGGATTTTAGTTCTGAAGGCTGCATGTGAACTTGTGTGTGTTGCCAGGCTTGAAGAAATTCAATCTCTTTAGTCAGAGGCTAAACCCAGAAAGGAAAGGCTGTGTAGCAGGAATACAAAACCATAATTCAGGGCAAAAGGAACTTGGGAAATTCTCCAGTCCAACCTCCTGCTCTAAGCAGGATCAGCTTTGAGATGGCATCAGGTTACTCCGGTCTTTATCTGGTTTGGCCTTGAAAACCTTTTAGTAAAGAAAGTGAAACATCTCTGGGCAATCTGTTCATTGATTTGTTGGTTGTAATAAATTTGCCTTTTATTTGTTATTATTGTTCATTTACTTTCTAGCCTTTAGACTCATCTTTCATGTCTCTGTTTTTACCAATAGAGACAGAAAGCTTATTTATGGCTTCTAAGCAAGTTCTGGGGAAGGAGCGGGGATTAACCCATGCATTTCAAGAGTTTCAAAGTGAGACAAAACAGCATTGCCATTGTGAAGCACCTGGCTTACATCAGCCTAGAGATCATGTTCTTGTGGCATATTTTTCCACTATGTGACAATAATGGTGTAGACATTGCAGCAGTAGTGTTTGTTTGTGGTGGAATATTGTATTAACCTGGCATGTGATGTGATACGTTTGTGAATACTGTCTCAGGCTGGTTTGTTAATGGGGAGCCTTGTTTCATTTTGGCTGCATCATAGTTGTGTCAGGCTTTTCCCTTTATAACGTACTCACTCTGTGTAAGTTACATTAAGGAAATAATAAATAAATGGCAATGGGCTTTCCCTAACTGAAATTAGCTGTTGACCTTAGAGTACCATAAACTACATCTGCAAAAAGCCCCTGCTGGTTTTCCAGGTGGGCTTGAGGAAGCCTCTGAGTGGCTTTTTGTGAGTTAATGTCCGGAGGAGGAGTGGTGGAGATGTTGTGAATGTTATGTGTTTTGCTACAGGAGCCGGTGATTGCTTGAATGAGTGGACTTCCTGATTCAGAGGTAAAGAATGAATAGTCTCTCCTCATAGTTTCAAATTTATTATTTAAGGTACTTTAACAGCTCGGTGGTGTCTGCAGCCCCACGCAAGTGCAGCCTAGACAATTGTTTCCACTGCTTGAGAAAAAGTCCATCTGACGCACCAATGGGAAGTTGACACTTTCAGTTCATTAAAGCAAACATCTATGAGTGCATGTACTCAGCTGAGAATGTTTCAGCTTCTAAGAAGGGTCTGAAAAAGGCTTGAACTTCAAAAGCTTTATTGTCCGAAGGCACAGACTGTTACTGCTCAGCTCCCTCCTGCTGTAGCTCTGGGAATAAGTGTGTAGTTGTTATTTGATTGTTGCAGCAGTCTTGCCTTAGTGCTTGACCTTGCTTTATTTAAAAATCATAACTAAAACAGTGGCTTTCTGTGTTTGCAAGGTAACCATGAAATTGGAACATGTAAAAGAACTTGCGTGGCTGATAGGTCAGTGAAGGGACCTTTACAGAGACCTGGTAATATACTGATGTTTTACTTATTTTCATAATATTTGTCTGGTTTGTTGTCTTCACAGAGGTAATATACTTGTCTGTATTTTTTCTTCAAATTGGCTGTTACTGTGCTCCACTGGAAGGTGCCCCTGTAGGGGCTTTTCCCCCTCTATTTTGCTCTAATGGCTGTTTTGACATGCGCTAAGTGCTTGGGGACCTTTTCATATCAGAGTATTATAGGATTAGATTTCAGCCACCAAATCTCTGATGACAACCCCTTGGTAATGGGGGAAGCAATGATGTTATCAGCTTTCTTGATCTGGTTTAGAGGGCAGCACTATGTTTGGCCCCATCTTGTTCTCACCCGAGATATTGGTGTCTGAAAAAATAACTCTGGACATGTCAGCATCTGACAGAGTAGTATATATGGATAAGAACTGTTAGTGAAATTAAAATCACCATTTTGGGTATGCATTGTTATGTCTTTTGTCTTGAAATACAGCATCTTTTTAGCTTTGGCATAGTTGTGGTTAAGATGATAGACTGAGATGACGCTTCTACCTTGTTTTTTCTTTGGATAGTAAAAAAGTTAATGGTGATCCCCTGGGAATTTTAATCACAACTAATTCAGGTTAGAAGGGACCTCCGCAGGTCATCTAGTCCAGCCTCTTGCTACCTTTTGTGATGCTTCCTTTGCTGAAGTGGCTCCTAATCTGCTTTTTTTCTACTTCGGGTCATGCTGCACTTTCATAGACTCTGCCCCTACCTTCAGGGAGATCTGAGAGCACACTTTCCCAGCCAGGTAGATGTTTTGTACCTTGGTGGGGGTTTTTGTGTTCTTTTCCCATGGATCAGTGTATTCCTTGCTGTTGAAATACTTCTTCTTGCATTCTGCACACCTTCCATGTTTCACTCCAGATAAGCTTTTATTTTCCTGCCTTCCTGTGTGCTCAGGCATTGTCTCCATACTCCTTCTAAGTAGCCTGTCCCCACTTCCACCTCCCATACACTTCCTATTAGTGTTTGAGCTCAGTCAGGAATTCCCCCTTGGGCGGACCTGGCCCCCTGCCACATTTACTTGACTTCCTGCACATCAGAACGGTCTGTTCTGCTTTAAGTGGTTGTTCTTGGAGATCAGCTGGCCTCCTAGGTCCCTTTTCCTTAGCTCCAGTGGGATCCTTCCTGCCAGTTCCCTGCACAAATGTAGATCTGCTGTTCAGAAGTGCAAGATCTCTGTTCTGCTACCCACCTACCTCACTTCTTTCAGGATCTTTAAATCACCCTCAGGATTGCTGCGACCAAGGCTGTGATCAACTTCCACAGCTTCAACTAGTTCATTAATGAGTAGCAAATTGAGCAGGGGGTGCCTCTCCTAATCCATTTGTCTATAACTTTCATGAAAAAAAGTGCCCTTCGGGATAACACTCTTGGATTACTTACACCCTTCCTTGTTGCCCTCCCAGGCAGATACTGGCATGGTGAAACCCGTTAGAGAGAATCATAGAATCATTAAGGTTGGAAAAGACCTCCAGGATCATAGAGTTCAGCCTCTGACTGAACACCACCATCAACTAAGCCACTGCACTAAGTGCCACATGCAGTCATTTCATGAACACTTTCACAAATGGTGACTCCACCACCTCCCTGGGCAGCCTCTTCCGATGCTTAACCACCCTTCCAGTGAAGAAAGTCTTCCTGATGCCCAGCCTGAGCCTCCCTGGCACACCTTGAGGTTTTGTCCACTTATCCTGTCTCTTAGAGAAACAGAACATCCAGTCAAAAGGCTTCTCCTCCCAGCTGATGACAGCTGATTTCATCAACTTTCTCCTGGTTTTGGTGGCCTGTAGCAGACTCCAATCATGCTATTATGCTTGTTGGTCTCCTCTCTCATCCTGACCCTTAAGCTTTTGATCAGACTTTCAGCTATTGCTTTGCAAAGCTCTGCACATTAAGGTCACTTCCTTGCAAAGAGCATGGCCCCAACGTCTCACTTTTCTCTTTTTACCTTCCTGGAGACCCATCTGTCCATCCATCCATCTCAGCAGTGTAATCATGTAAACTATCCCACTACATCTCAACTCCTAAAAATACCACAGCTTTGCACCTGCACATAGATTTTCAATTTCTTCCTTTTTGCAGCGTTTTTTTTTGTGTGCAGGCACTTCAGACATAGCCCGTGTGATACGCCTGGAGGGTGGGAGAGGGAGAGTGTTGGGAAGAGAGTAGGGACACTGGCTACTATTTCTTCCTTAATTTTCCTTTTCTGTGGAATGGGTTCTGGTGTCATGATGTTAATCTTTTTGTGAAGCAAAGAAGCTACTCCAATTGTGTAGGAAATGTCAGGAATGTAATTCCTGGGTACTGTTAATCCTTTGAAAAAACCTTTCATAACCCCTTTCTGGGATGAGTGAGTGAGCACACAGTAGGAGATACAAGCATTTCTTATCCAGCGCTTTCATACTCAACTTTTGTGACATAGATTTGTGTACCTGTAGAATGATGCTGGTCTACCTCTTAGGGATTGGTCACTCTTTATGACAGTTTTCAAATATTCTAAATGCCAGATGATTTACTTTAATATGTTCTTTCACCTACTTAAATGCACTTGCACAAACACACCTGTTCTGTCTCTGTGGTAACTTCTGTTCAGCCTTCTTCAAGCTGATTGTGCTTTTCTTCAGCATTTTTCCATATGGTGGACTCTGAATGTCCCACAGTGGATTTGAGATTTAGTCCCCAGTGAGGAAGAATGGAAGAAACCTCTTTCTTCCTCTCTCCAGTGCAAAGGAGCAGAATCAGCTGGCATTGGCCCTGTACTTCCTCCTCCTCTTCTCAGAAGCTGGAAGATTGCAGTTCCCTCCTCCCACATCCTCATCTCTACTCAGATGTGTGCAGCTATTGATGATTAGAATTTTTTTTCATGTCCAGGGTTCCTCAGGTGAATTCCACCCAGGCTATGATAGCTCCAAAACCGACTATCTGAAGAGGAACTATCCTAGAACAATTGCTAGGATCTCAGTGCGCACTTCCCCTGAGCACTTCTCCATAGCTGTGGAAGTTATGATGTGCTCATTGGCTGAGGTGTCTTAGTAACTTCTCCTTGAGGGGATTTTACTGTACGTAGTTTGAGAGACACTTTCTTAGAGCTGTGCTGTGTTGCTGGGCTATACAGCTGCTGTGAGCAGATTGCTCAGCTTTATTCTCTCCTTTACTGTACCTGCCTATATCCAGCAGGGTGTGTCTTGCGAGGGTTGATTGTGGTGAAAACATTGCAATAAAATGGATCAGAGTCTGGTGGCAGCTGTAAAAGCTTGGGATGGAGTGCTGGCCTGTGTCATGTTATTGCATGCAGCCTGTCACTAGGCAGACGTGAAGATGGAAACAACCTGTTATTAGTGGAATCCTTTTCAGGAAGGAGTAGAGCTTTTCACATGCTTCAACAGGACAAGAATATCTTACTGTAATTTCCTCATCTTGCCACTTATCTAAGGGCATGTATGTTTTGATGAAATCATAGTTATGTTCTTTTTCTTGTTTCTGTTGTTAAAGATTACCAGAGTAGTGTTTTGGGCTCATTTTCTGGTCTGTGGTGTAATGAATGCTCTGTCCTTATCTGTCCTTATCCTTATCTGTTTGTCCCATGTTCTATATGGGCACTGAGGCTTTACATGCGAACCATGGTTTCCTTTCTTCTTCTTTGAGTAATATTTTTCATCTATTTTATTGAACTTCTGGCTCCTTAAAACATGGTCTGAGAAGTCACAGAGTACATTAATGGTGACAGTATTGTGGTAACAGGGTATTTGGTCCAAAGTAACTTTAAATAACGAGGTCTATCAAAGCAGGCTTTGACTCCATTCATTCTTGTGCACACTTATCCTTCCACACCCACTGCTAAGTTAAGCTTTATCCCTGTCCACTGCCAAGCCAGCTTCACCCTCTGAGCTACACTGCATTCTCTGATCCCCTGGAGCATCAGCTGTGATTCTCATAGCTTGTACCTCCACTCCTGCCTGGCACATGGGGTGCATCTGCTGTGTACCTCTGATCCCACCTTGCACATCGGTCTCTCTGGAGGAGCACAGAGGTAGAGCCTTGCTCCCCAGGATGCTGCTGCTTTGTCCTGTCTCTTATGACCCCTTGTCAGGGGCCAAGGAAGCACAGCTGCCAGAGAGCATATCTGTGTCGTGTAGAAGTAGACCTGAGCCACAGCGGGAGGCCAAAGGAATAAAGAGGCAGCCCAAACCCAGATGGCTTCCCTGCTGCAGGCACAATATACCTATGCTTCAGCCATGCTTCAGCTCTTCCTCAGTTGAGGCAAATACAGAGTTCCTGTATTTCAGGAGATGAAAGATGTGGTGTACCAGCAAAGGAGGAAGGATTTTTCCTAGGATTTCTTATTTCTCTGTGGCATGCCTCCATGTGGAGAATGTCTGGTGTCCAGTGTCTCCTTCACTGCAGCAGTCTTGTCCCAGCTAAGTCCACTTACACCTCCAATGAAGCAAGAATCTCCTGGTTGGGATATAGTTATAAAAATGCAGCTATAGCATGGGTGTGAAAGAGCTGAACTGATGCTTTGCTGAAGAGTCCTTTCTTAACTTGTGTGCTTGTGCTTGGAACTCTAATAACCTTTCAGTGTAATTCATGCTGGTAAACAAGTACCAAAAAAGAAGTGGTCTGGTAAGATTGTTCTGTTCTTAGATTGCACTTTTCATATACACATTGATGCTGAGGGCATTCATGGCATTTGTAAGGTCAACAGGAGGGTAAATAGTGTTAAATGACTCGCTGAAAGCAGTCGTCAGTCAGTGTCAGAGTATGGAGCATCCCTATCTTACCAATGGATTCCTCTTAGTGTTCAAACCAGAGACCCATTTGAACACAGACTAGATAATTTTGTAGCAATAGTGAAACACAGAGGTTGCTCATGTATCAAGTGTCTGTGTTAATATGGGCTAATCATTATTCCTAAGGAGGGTTTTCCTGTTACGAGACGAAAAGGTACTTTTCCTTCTCTCCCCTATAGCTTTATTGTTTCACTTGGAACAAAAGATTTTTTAAAAAGCAGAGGTTACCTTGCTACCATTATACAGTTGTGAATATGAGTTTAAAACAAAACTTTATGCGATTCAAATGCAAAATGTGAATCTATTTGGAACTAAAGTCACTTAACTGAAAGACTATTATGTTCAAAATAGATGTTTAAGAAGTGTGTTAGTTATGCTGAAAAATGCTCTGTGCTTCATTTCTTACAGCATAGATCTGTCATCTGCTACAGAGGACTTCCTGACTTAATATTTTGACTTCATTATGTAGGTGAGCTTTTCTTGTTTAATATTTTGAAAATTATGGGGGAAA
The DNA here is from genome assembly GCA_013397775.1 of Eulacestoma nigropectus. Lineage (NCBI taxonomy): Eukaryota > Metazoa > Chordata > Aves > Passeriformes > Eulacestoma > Eulacestoma nigropectus. The sequence continues at coordinate 659,702 of VZTE01006029.1, read as the reverse complement.
GCTTTCTCATAATTTCCAGCAATGCACTGTTTTGCCATGGTCAGATGGTCTTGAAACCAACTGATATCTCTCAATTTTTAAGGTTGGATTCTGCTCCAATGCTTAGTAGAACAAGCATAATTTGAAGATTGTTAGGTGCCTGTGGCTTCCAGAAGTGTAGGTATAATTTAAAGCTGGAGTTCAGCCTAATGAATGCAGTGTTCTGTGTTTTTTCACTGTTAGAAAATGAATTTGAGCTATGAGGCACGGCAGAGGAAAAGGTCAATTCATTGTCATTTAAGAGCCATTAGTCTGATAGAAATGCTTTCCCTCTTCTAGCTGATCTCTTTTTGAAATGTTGCCCAGTTTTAAGTGTTAAAACCAAATGAAGCCGATGAGCCATACTCCCATGTTAAATTTTCAAGTATATGTCTCTCAGTGACAGCTTTTGAGCTGGAGCAGATACAGAACATCTCTGCTACAGGCAGGGTTGAGGCCAGTCTCCGCTCTTGACTATTTGGCTTCCAAACCCTTGTGGCGATGGCTTGTACAGCTAATGCACAAATGGTGTCCCAGTAACGATTTCCACACCTCTTTTGTCTTCCCTGCTGTGCAGAAGACCTGCTTAAAATAACAGCATTCCTCAACCACAGTCTGGTTGTGGTGGCCTAACTCTGCGGTCGCTCAAACCACCTTGGTAATTCCAGCACACCGTTCATGCGTAGCTTGCTCATCTCAACAGGGGCATTCCCTTACATGGCTCCGGTGCTGACAGTCAGTGTCTGTCTTTGTTCCTGTCTAGAAGGATTTTCATCCTCGTATGTGACCCCAGCTCCGTCAACCTGCTGCTGAAGTTCCCATTGGCTTCAGGAGGGTTTGGCATTCCCCAGTCGTTCTTTCCTTTGTGCCTGTATTTGCTCAGCATGTGTTCAGCTCTGGTTTCATGCTCGGCTCTCCTCTCTAGCTGTTCCTCCTTCATTCTTGTCTCCTTAAAAGATAAAGGCACAGAAATAGCACTTCATGCAGTCTTCAGAGGGGTTATTTTGTGGTTTCCTGGAGAGTCCAAGCTTGCATCTTGCTTGCTTGTCTTTTTTTTTGGGTTTTTTTGGTTTTCTTTTTCTTCTCCTCTCCTCTGAAACTTGTATGCTGAAGGCTCAGCCTCACAGGAAACCATCTTTAACCAAACCACAGCAGCAGAATTATTACACACCCCCCTCCCCAAAGCCATCTCAAAGATCACATAGGTGGCACAGTTTCACAGCCCTAAGAATTTCAGTGCTTTACAGTGGGAATGCACACGCTGGGTAGGAAATCCCAAGATGTTCCACTGTCTCTGCCTCAAAAGGGACAGTGCTCTTAGGCTCATATCAATTCCTCTTAGATTGTTGAGGTAGGTGTTTTTTCTGGGGTGAGGAGACAAGAGGTATTGCTTCTACCTTCATCAGAGTGAACTCCAAAAGGGCAGGAGTTCTTGTTCAGGTTGTGTGTGTGCTGCAGAGGTCACATGTCTATCATGCTGGGGTTTGATTAGAGTGGACAAAAATTCAGCTGCCATCGGGAACCTTTTTGAAATTGCCATTTTTTGTCTGCTGTCATCATCCTTTTCTTTCCTGTGCCTGGTGGCTTTTTATTTTTACTAGGATGTCAGCTCATCTAACATTAGTGCAGAACTGGGGCTTCCTTCCACTTATACTAGTGATGCCTGGCTTTGGGAGTGTGCCAGAGAGCCATAGTTACGTTCTGTATTCATCTTTGTCCTCCACAAGCCTTTATGGTTGGATGGGGTTTTTTTCTGCTGAAAGTTAATGCTACCTGTCAGGCATCCTTTTAATATGCTTCTTCTGATTTTAGGTAATGCTGTTATATTGGCTAGTAATGTACTGAGCATAAACAAAAGATCACTGAAAATACCCTTCTCAGTAATGGTGAGTTTCATATTTGATCGAACTATTTCATTTTCAATACTACTTTTTAACAAAAAGACATGTATCACTGATGTTAATGGTAACTCTCCATGGGACCAAGAGAAACAACATTTTATTTTTTCCCTGTCCCATAGCAAACACAAGTTGTGTTGAATTCACTCTTTAGGCTATTAAAGGATGGCAGTCAGTCATTAGCTCCCTTTCATGGTATAAGAAATCATTTGAACAAAACCCAAAAGAGGTACCATAGTAAGTTAGCACCAAGTTAAAACTGGAACTAGGAATTATGTAAAAAAAGTCTACCCTGACTTGTTCAGAAGTTAACAACCATCTTTTTTCTTCCCCCTCCCTTGCATTCAGGAATATTTGCACAGAAATTACAACATCCTCATAGAACAGTGACATAACTTTTTCTGATAAAACAATGAGATTTTAAGAAACTGGCTTTGTGTGACACTCCAGCTTATCCATTCAAAGTCTCTCTTCCTGTGCTGTCACATTTGATTATTTGGTTTTCTCAGAATTTTCAACTTTATCTGAATTTTCCAACTTTCCTCTGATTTATCCAACTTTCACAGTTCATTTTCTGAACTGATGACACTCTCTCCTTTATTCTCAAGATCTGTAGCAAGTTAGTGGAAGGCCAAATTCTGCTTCTTGTGTTGGCCACATAAGAAATTACTTTTTCTACTCTTTTTAAAATTAGTATTTATTTCCTATAATAAATAATACCTTTTCTATAATCTCTTAAGTCCTGATCACTATGACACTGCATTTTTTTCTGGTATGCTGAATAAACTACATTTCCATAAAGGGATTTATTTCCTCTCCTCCAGTGTCTATTCTGTTGTTTCTCCATACCTTCTTGGAACCATGACTTTTTTTCCTCACATTCCAGCAGATGGGAAGGAAGCTGTGTGTGTGTTGCAGGGCTGCCTTTCCTGCTGGTGCTTGTCACAGGCAGAATCTCAGGTGGAGAGGTGGTTTGGCTTGTCTTCTCAGGGCAGCAATGAGCAGTGATAAGCTGTGAGCCCATGGACAGACCTTGCTGACCTGGAGGACGCCTTTCAGCCCTCACTCTTTCAGGGCTGGGGCACGTTTGGAGACCGATGTTCTCTACACACAGTGACTGCAACCTCCCCTCTCTCTTGTGTTGCCATGGCAGCAGGTGGGAGCTCACCTCTGTCACGTTTGCTCTGGGGTCTCCACCAGAGTTACCAGTGTCTTCCGCAAGCTCCAAAGTCTCATTCTCTCTTCTGCTGGTGAGGAAAAGGACCAAACCAATTGGATTTAACACTTGTGGAGCAAAGAAGCTTAAGAGCTATGATGCATGTGAGGAGAGAAAACACATTCTTTCCTATTTTTTTCTCCCCCTTCCTTCCCCTTGACTTTTTGCAGAGTTGGTAGTTGTTACCATGTATATTTCTGTCTTGGACTAGTGGCTCGTGCCAGAGTGAAAAAGGAAACTCTGTCAAAGTATGAGAATCCTGAGGCAGGAGAAAGCAGAGATTTGTGGGGGAGAAGGGTGTTTTGATGTAGTGAATGTAGCGGCCATGGTCTGTCATTTGTTCATGCTTCAGCACTGCCCTGCATCTTTAAAGTCTTCACACCTCTGTCTCTGGGGCTCAGAAAGATGGTCTGAATACAATCTCAGAGAGATGATCTGAAGCCTGTTCATGGTTTGTACTTCTGCTACATGTGGTCCTGCATTTTTCAACGAGCAGTCCCTGGTCACAGAGAATGGACAAGCAGCACCAGAAGTCTGTTCAGGAGAGGTGACACAACCCACATGGCTGTGTGATGGGGCAGACTGGCCACATGACTGCAAGACGATGTCTGACACATGGCAGCTCTGACCGCAGGTACATAATTCAGTTTCTGGATGGGGAGGCTGGGGGGAAAACCCAGAAGAATTTAAAAATCTGCTTAAAAGGACAAAAAAACCTCTTGGCCTTCTGGCTGCACACTGAACCAGAAAAAAAGCTGTACATGTAAGAGTTCAAGTAGCAAGCCATAAAAGAGGCCACTCTGTGAGATGAAAGATTTTTTTTCTCTTTCTGACGCGAGGTACCAGTGATGAAAACTGCCAGAGGATGTCGCAGTCAATGACTTAAGGATGGAATTTCCACATTTCTTGTGAGTCCCCTTGGTTATACAGAGTGACGCCAGCCCTTTGGGTTTACATGAATGTTGATGGTTTTGTAACACCCTTTAACATGTAAGGATTTTAGTTTAGACATTACGTATCCTACCTTGGGAGCAGATTTGAGTGACATTCCATGTTCCTTTGCAGGAAATGTGGGAAATCCTCTCCTGTTCCTGTATAATCAGAGGAGGGTGGTGAGAGGAGGAGGCTTGGTTAGCTCTCTGAATGAATTAAACTGTCCCTGCTATGTTATGTTGCCTTGGTGTGTTTAGAGATGCTCTTTGGAGCACTTCCAGAGGTGCACTTTCTGTTCCAGGAATGAAAAGCTGTATATGGCCCTCTGTGTTCCCAGTAATGCTGCTGAGATTTTGTTCTTGATTTCTCTGAGCAGACATGAGCAGAGCTACTCAGCAGTAGGTAGCAGGGTAGTAACACAAGCAGATGGTATTTCTTCATGAGGTTCCTGTGGATGGTAGTTTGCTTTTTAAAGGTGAACGCCTCAAGATTCCCTCCTGCTCTTCTGATTTGCTGTGCAGGTGTGCTTAAAGTTGTTTAAATGGGACAATACTCACCCC
>VZTE01006029.1:610531-644924 GCA_013397775.1 Eulacestoma nigropectus | reverse complement strand
GCACTCGAGCAGATGGGTGGAAGGAAGGCAGCAGAAGTCTGTAGTAGTGGCGAATTCTCTCCACAACGACAGCACCTCCTCTCCCCCTCGAATGCCGGCAGGACAAGAGACGGAGGGACCCCACCCAACCCCTTTTATCCAGTTCAAATCTCACGACCTCTCTGCCTCACACGAGAAAACCTCAGGTAAAAGAGGCTGGCCAGCTAGACTCTTCCCCCTGTGGCCAGGTCTTTTGTCTCTTTGGCAGCTTGTATGGGGAAAAATTCTTTGAGAGAAAAAGAAAACAAAAGGAGACCTCCTAAAACCCCAACAGGGGATCTTCCAAATGCATATAAATACCTGATGTGGGGGTAGTATAGAAGATGGATCCAGACTTTTCTCAGTGGTATCCAGTGACAAAACAAGAGAGCAAGGGGGCACAAGTTGAAATACAAAATTCCATTTAAACATAAAGAAAACCTTTTCTACTGTGAAGGTGATTGAACCAGCAGTAGAGGTTGTGGACTCTTCATCCTTGAAGTGGTCAAAATCTGAACTGGCCACAGCCCCAGGCAACCTGCTCCAGCTGACCCTGCTTTGAGTAGGGGATGTTGGACTACATGATCTTCAGACCTTCCTCTTCCCAAGCTCAACTATTCTGTGGATTTTGAAAACTTTCCATAGACTGTGACAGTCATAAATTTGGCTTAGGCAAATAATTCATGCCTAGACTTGTTGTCTTCGTTCAGAAGTTCCAGTAAGTTTCTTTCTGTGTTTCCTTTAGGTGCTGGCTCCATGCCCTTGTCCTTTTCTCTGAAGTACTCTTGCATGCACACAGAATTTTCCATTATTGATTTAATGGATGCTTAAAAGCTATTCTACCGTTTATTTATTTCCTAAAAGTCCCTTCCTTCATGGTCAGTCTTGGCTTCCAAATCCATAAGCTTTTATAGCCTTTTGTTGTGTTTATATTATGCTTTTCCCTCTTTGACCTCTCACTTGCAAAGAGCTGGAGTGGAAATCCCGAACTTCAGGACACACAAACACAAAGTGGTATTTTCCAAACCTGTAGCCCATGGATGTTACTTGGAAGAGATTCTTGCTTTCCAAATGTGAAGGATCTGCTTACCCTGGGATCTGAATTTGTTACCTGCCTTGACTGTCAGCCCCTTGTGTAGATCAGACTCATCTTGACTCATGAGCCATTGCATCAGGAATTGGAGTAATTGCACCAACATAACTTTGTAACTACAAGTTGTACTGGTTTGGTGCATCGAAGCCCTCAACAGTTTGTTGGTGACTTGCAGGTTGTATTGCCACTACAAGTGCTCCCAAAACTCTTTGGAGCTGAACTTTCACTATTCAAACCTTGCCTGCTTGGAAATAGGTGTTAATGATGTGTTGACATATATTGAGTAAGGTGTGTTTTGAACCACATCCTGTTGATGGACAACAAGTAATGGGATGGGGCTGGGTCTACTGGAGACTTGCTCTGTGTTCTATAGCTGGGATTTTTAGTCAATAAAGCTTTCAAAGGTGGTGGGGGTTTGTGTTTTGTTATTTATATAGTGCACTTAAAAAGTTGCATGAACACTGTAATTATTTAAGTATGTTATTTCTGAATGTGGGCACAGCCTTAAACTACAGCAGTGCATCAAGCCCCAGAGTAGCCTCTTCAGCCTGGGCACATCAAATCTATGGCTGCCAAAAAATGCCAGTGGAGGGAACTTGCTGCTCCTGGCAAAAACTGGCTAAGAGAACTCAGGTACAGAACCAGGGGATGATAACAGTTCAATAATATGGAAAACTATGGAAAGGAGAGCCTCAATGGAGTCCATAGCCTGTGACAATATAAAGTGTTTGTACAGGTGATCTGAGGCTGAGATTTTTAGTGTATCCAGCTCAGGGCTTTTTCCATGACATTACAGGGTTGTCTCATTGGAATGATGTCAAAACAATTGCACTCTTTGCACAAAGCTTGTTCTGGTTTGTGTTAGCACCATCTCTAGAAACACTTCAGGATTGCCCCTGTGTTGTCACTTAACAAGTGACAAGGAGAGCTTAAACGAGTCAGCAGCCCTCTGCCTTCCTTAAGTAGAAAGCTGCATAGAGGAGACTGGAACTTTGAAAGTCGGTCAAACATGAGCCATTTTAATATTAAGCCTTATAACAATATGAACCCCTGCTTGTTGAAGGCTGCTCAAAGGTTCAGAAGAACTGCTGAAGAGTTACACAAGCCCAGCTTCTTATTATAGGCACTGGGGTCCTTTTCTGTGGATGCTGGGAACATTATGTGTCCCTCTGGTTACAGAAGCAACCTAAGAGATCAGTTTCGTGAACACGTGTTCCAAGTTATTGTCTATTCACACTATTTGTTTTTGCATTATTGCAGCAAAACAGAAATACTTGCAAGTACATATAGTGCAGGCATCCTTTTGGGGCTTGGCTCAAAATCTCTCAGTTGCCCAGGCTATGAAAGAGGTCCAGGTATAGATGTTGGTGACTGCCTGATCGAGGTTGTTTGCAGCTGCTGGGGACGCAAAGGCACAAGCTGACTGCAGGGAAGAGTAAAAGGTAGCACTTGCCTGCCTCTCCAGGCTGTCAGAGTGGCTTTTACTGCTCAAGTGTTTCCCAACCTTGTTACTGCCCAGTGTGTGTAACAAGTGACATTAGTGCACGCAGGAGAGTACGGCAGAGGCAGGAGGGAGAGTGTCCTCACACCCTTTTGCAACAACTCCACATTTCAAGTTCCTCAGCTGTGCTAAGAGGAAGTGGTTATTCAGTCTTGCTGCCATTTCAGGAAGATTAAAGCTCCAGTAAACTTTCCCTGAGAGAGTCACCTGGAAACCACAGAGGTAAAAATTAATATTTGCCCACTGTCTATCAAAGGAGATACCACCAAGAGGAAACTTAGGACAAGGTGGGTGCAACCTGAGTTGAGGAGAAAGGCCAGACCAGTGCAGTCCCCACTGCACAGAAGTTACCCTGGCCAGCACACACTATTTTCCCCCTCAGTGGTTATTGTTAGGAGTTGAAGACTGTGACATTTTGAAGGAGGGGGCGTGGTGCCATGCAACCAGTGTGTGTAGGTGCAACAAAACAAAGCCTCAAAACAGTTCACAAAATAAGTTGTCGCCCATTCTTTGGGTGATGAGGTGGTTGTGCTCATCAATTTTTTCCACTGTCCCCAGGAGCTGTCACCATGCTAAGAGTTTAGGGGATTCCGTACCTGGTTATCAAAGGATGGATCTTGTGTGGGAGGGGAAAGCCTGCCTGCACCCCACACTGGTTCCTAGTCTCAGCCACAGATTTTATTCTCTCGAACACCCTGATCTAGTCCATATTTTTGCCTTGGTGTTTCTTTAGAACAAATTCTACCTTATTCCCCTTTCCAGATCCTCTTCCCAGTGGCAAGTGCTCCAAAGCCATCCTCTCCATTCCTGGCTTGCACATGGTATAAACCCCCTGGGCTGTCAGACACCCCTCCCCCTTGGGCCAAGCAGACCACCAGGCACCACCTGTGTCCTGTTTATTTTGGAGTGTCTCTCTTGCAAGAGGACTGGCCCTGAAAAAGTGTAAAACCTTCCAGGTGCCACAGGGGAAAGTGATGATGTTACTGCTGGAGCTGAAATCCCTGTCAATGACCACTCTTTAATAGAAGAGGTTCTTGAAGAAGCAACAGGGGCAATTGCATGGTGCTTTTGGGGCCAAGCTTGGTGATTAGAGGCATTTGGCTGGGCTGGCCAGTGTCACAGGCTCTGAGTGACATTGAACTGAGAGTGAGTACCCCAAGAACCATTTTTGTGTTTGACTGTGATTGGAATAGGGCAAAAGTGGGCTCTGATAATCAGTAAGTGGACTGCTCAGGAGAGAGATGCTGGAGTATAGAGATGCCCCTTAGGACAGCAGCCAGGATCAAAGGAAGATCTCTCTTCCTCCAGAGATGCCTGCTTCCCATCTGCCTGCTGTCATTGGGAGTGACACAAGCTCTGTCCTTCCACCTGGGGAGGTAAGAATAGGCCTTGCAGAAGATGGAGCAGGTGCTCAGTGCTGAGGTCAGAAGAGGAGCTGAGAATGACTAAATTAGATCTGCACCACTGAGGGCAAGCTCAGGTGTTGGGAAAGAGGGGTAGGATGCTCTGTTAGAGTGTGCTCAGCTGTGTGTGCATGAGTCACTTCACATCCCACCGGGTCCCACTTTCTCTTGGTAGGTGATATTTTTTCCTCAATTGTCTGTGGACCTCTGCATGCCTCTCTGGAGGTCTGAATTTCCCTGAGATGTGGTAGTAATAGAATGAGGGCTGATGCTTCTGTGGGTGTCTGAGCTCCTTTCTTTGCTCATTTTCCCTGTTGTATAAGCTGGGATCGATTGGTCCAAGATCTGAGCATTTCTCATCTCCCCACTTGTGAGTCCTAAGAGAGATGGAGACCCTGCCCTGTTGTAGCATGGTCTGAGACCTCCTTCCTGCTTTGCACTGGGCAGGGAAAAAACGGGGCTTTGTGAGTGGGACCAGTCACAGTGGGGCTGCTCCCAGCCCCGGGCCCAGGTGCTGGATGCAGGTGGCTGGCTCCTTTAAATTGCAGCTGGCACAGCCCAGGGAGGGCTGTGGGAGCACAGCTGGAGGGAGATGACATCACCTTGCCCTCGGTGTCGTCAAGGCACTGTTCCCATGGTGTAGGATCTTGTGTCGCCAGAGAAGGTAACTGGGTATTGCCCAAGTCCAGACTGCTGTGGAGCTGAGAAACCTACTGTTCCATTCAGATGTGCCATTTTGGGCTGTGCAGGGGAATTTGGGGATGTGGCTGAAGGAAGTCTGGCTGCAACAGGAACCAAGAAGCTAAGCAAGGCATGGGGTGTGCCAGTGCTGGCCAAAGAGATGATGGGGCACACACTAGGCTGCCTGGTGCCCCTCTTGTATAAATGACCTGTGATATTTGTGTGTAACTAAGGTGCCTACCTTTGAGAGAAAAAAAACCAATTGAAATGCTTCTTACATGAAGACAGATTTGACAAAGATTTGCTGAGTGCAGGAGTGAGGCAGAGTAGGGTCCCACTGCTCTTTCCTCTCTCCCACTCCTTCAGAAATGAGAGGGTGAAAGCCCCAGGCAAGGTGAGCTCCTGTGACCCTGAGGAGGTGGGGGTCAGCACAAGCAGCCAGCTGCCCTGCTTGGCCCAGCTATCAGCCAGGTCTCCAGAAGATGTGCTGGAGTGTTGGTCTGGGGAAAAGTGGTGAGGCAATGAGTGTGGTTAAGTACACACTTGTAGAAGGCACCAAAAACACCTATTTGAAATCAGCTGTCTCTTAACCCCCCATCTAATTTGGTGCTCTCCTTACCAGAGCCCCATGTGACGTGGAAATATCTCAAGCTCCTGAGGGAGGCTGTTGGCCACTATCGACACCATATATCCTTCACATATTGTGAAGTGTTCATGCACCAGCAGCTTCTTACCAGCAAGTGTAAAAAGAGAGGTAAAAAGTGGACTAACGAGAAAGGGGAATAATGCACTGAGCAGCAGTGGGAGCAGAGACACAAGTGCTGTGCCTCTTGGGATAGCTGGTGCTTCCAGGAGCTCCTGTGTGAGCAGTTCCTGCAGCACCCTGTGAATCCCCACCTGACCTTGCTGGAACCTTGACCCCCACGACAGGCTGCTTCAGGGATGCTTCAGTGAGAGTGCTGGGCTGTGCTCTGCCCTTAGAGAGGAATTTGAGGTAAGAAGGCAGGAGTGCTTAACCTTATATCCCATTGCTCTGCTGAGATCCTGCTGGGCTGACCTAGTGCTTCATAAGCATTTCTTACGCGTTAGGTTTTTAGCTGAAACACCCTCTGTGCTCCAGTTGATAGCTCCTGGATGATACTATGAAATATGACTACAGCATCCTTTGAATTCACATAGATTTTGTAGAAAAAGCATTTGAGACTTCCCTTTTTTAGAATGAGAAGCACTGCTGTTTTGAGTATAATGGTGGGGCATCTTGTTTGGAATTTCCCTTGCTTTCTATATATACACATGCAGCAAAGCCACAGGAAATGGTAGTTTAAAAAAAAGCCATAGAGCATAGGTATCTGCTTCTTGAACAAATTTTATTCTTGTAGTTGGTTTTATTATTAGTGAGCACTTAATCTTGAGGCATCATTTAAGGCTTATTTTAAAAGATATGATATCCTAAATCGTTGAAGGGGAAAGCAGACATTGCCTTAGAAGTTGCACATTATTTGCTAAACCTTTTAGGCTCTGTACTGCCCATGCTAAAGGAAAGAGCATTATTGTTGATCTTTTCTCCCTTGGGGCTTTTGGGGTAGGGACCGAGTTCTGAGGCTTCTTGCATTTGTATTTTCTAAGATGCAGTGAGTCAGTGTTGCCTACAGCTACTGTCGTGATTGTGTGCTAAGGGCCCACTTCTGCATGGCAACCAGCGTGGTTGTTAGTAAACAGCCTTTACCTTAAAATCTTGAGCAAAGTACATTATAAATAGGTCCAGGAGAAATGAGAACCAGCTGGAGATTATACAGTGTGAAAATCTCATTACTGGTGAGGCAAGACAGCTCCTCAGGAGCTGAGTTGCCCTGGGCCTGGACTCAGGCTGGTTTGGAGAGCAAAACTGAGGGACGGTCATTTGGTGAAGGAGAAATTTTAGGAGAAGGGACTAATCATGAAGGTAATTGGACAAATCCATCTCGGCAGCTGTTAATATGTTAAGACACATTCCTACAAGTCCCAGAAGAGGTAGTTATCCTGCCTGCTCTCAGCCTCTATGGAACTGCAGGGATACCTTTGTCTGCTTTCTGTCTGGTATTGGCATGCCACTGCAGTACAGGCAGTGCTTACCTGAATGAGAGATCTACGGAAGCCTAAACAGGCATTAATGTTGCCTGAAAACAGAGTTCATTTCTCTTGGATGCCTTTTGTTAACAATACAGCAAATAAGGAACCGAGCCACATACAGTCACACAGTTTTTCTGTATGATTTCAAGAGTCTCTTGTGTGAGAATGTGTTTCTGCAGTGTTACAGATGATGTGTTTCAGTGAATGAGTGTAGTACAAATGGATAATGAAAGTTCACAAAGTTTATGCTATTGAAGTTCCTTTCACTGTATGCAGTTACTTTCTTACTCATTATGCTTTTATTGCTTTCTTTTAGGAAAGGAGCTGGGTTGATGTTACCATTCAACCAAGCAAGACACTCTATTTGGACAACCATCCAACAAGAAGAGAGCACCAGTGTGAGGCCAGAAGGAGCTTTCCTTAATTTAAAGAGTTCAAAAACACTGGAAACTTACAACCACTTTCACTTCAGTGTTGGGATGGTGGAGCTGACAGGTTTTAGGCATTCTGGTCTACAAGTTGAGAAATGTGACTTGTGAAGGCAGGGGGTGGTGGCAATTGCTGGGGATGCCTTGGTGTGTATGCTTTGCCTGGTGAGGAGGGGGCAGGTAAAAATTTTGTAGTGTTTTATCAAAACATCTACCAGTGAATTTGGTGTAAAAGTCAAAGCACTGCATAACAGACAACTTTTCTTAGGAGCAGTAGTTTATGACCCATCATCTGAAGCAAACATTTGCATGTAAGACACTGGTAGTTCTTCATAGTGTAATGTTTCTTGGTTAAGCCAGAACAAGAAAGAATTACACTTTTTACTAGCTAGGGGGAAAAAAAAAAAAAAAAAACAACAACAAAAACCTCAGTAAAGTCAAACAGCTCTGAAGGGAGGTATTTTTGTACCAAAAACCAGCAGATCTGTCCTAGATTTATGCCACAGATAGTCAAATGCCAGTCCTCATTTATTGCTCTTACTGCTTTATGTGGTAGCTGTAATCTGTGCTGGATCAGTAACTTCACCTGTTTTTGTTTGTTGGTCCAGTGTTGTCCTTGCTGTAGGTATATCCAGTATACCAGCACTGAAGTGCTCTCCTTACCCAGGATTAGTGTAAAACTAACCTCTGCTTTGACTGGGGACTAATTCACAGAATTTAAATCCACAAGGATAGGCACTATTAATTTTGTGTACTGCAGATTCACCTATCTAACTCCTGCATCTATTTCTTATTAGAAATGATTATTTCTTATTGTAGGTCAGTCTATCCAACTATACCCACAGGGATCAGCATCAGGGGAAAACTACAGCAGACTTCTGCTTCTGTTATATATTAAAGCAGTCATCATCTCAATGCAATTAAAAAAAGGTACTGCCAAGATCTAACTTACTTTACTGTTGTGTTTTCTTAAGTGTCTTCTAGTGTGAATCAGTACAAAAATCAAGTTCCTATTTTGCTGTATCAATCACTGGCACTATCATATTGATGTACACTGAAGCTGTAAACCAGGCTTGTCTATTGAGACCAGTCAAAAAAAGTAAGATTAGCTTATGCCACAGGAAGTTTAATGATGTTTCTCAGCTTATATTCTCTGGGCTGCATCTGATCTCTAAGACCTTAAAAGGCAATGTAAAAAATGGTCACTAAAAAAAAGAAAAAAATAAAACTTTCTGCATGTTTGTGCATGTTGTGTTGGGAAGAACAAGCTAGTAGTGAATCACAGGATTGCAATCAGTTGTAAATGAGATTAATAGCAACCACTGCTGCAGGCAATGGCCCAGGCATTGTTTTTGATAATATCCCACCTAAGACAACAGTGGCATAAACCATCATCTTCCTTTGGGGCTGCAACAGGATCCTGAAAAGGAAAGAGCCAGAAAAATATCCACATTCCTCCTGAAGTGTAGAACAGGGAATGAAGCAAAGCAGAAGACAGGAGTGTTGTCACAAACAGTAAGTTTTCTTTAGGTATGAAGTGTGATGGTTGCACTAGACCTTACTTTCTAACCCTTCCTTAACTCCTGCTCTGACACAGTGAGAAACACCTGGAGCCAAGGCTGCAAAAACCTGTGGCACTCTTATTTGTACACTTTAATTGCTGATACTCCTTCTCAAAACAGTCTCCTGCTATATGTTGAGGTTCTCTCCAGTGCAGACAGGATAAGAAGAAATTCAAGGTAGCATTGGCATAGGCACAGGTGTGTGGTAGGGTAAGGGGTTAAATGTGTTCCTGTGCCTCTGAAAGGTCAATCTTCTGCTCAGAGATGAGGAGTGATTTTTTCTTCAACATATTTGAAAAGAGTCTGAGAAGCTGGTTATCACTAAAGTAATGAAATAACTCATATCTGAAACCATGACATTTAATTAGCCCTTAGTATAGTTACTGGGACTATTTCACATTTAAATACTTACACCAAAAGAGATTTTTTTGACCCCTTTACTAATGTAGTAAAGCAAATGCACAATCACTTTTATTATAAAAATAATCCTTACATCAAATAGGAATACAATCAATAATTACACAAATATACATTTACAAATCTGTAAGATAGACACTTATGGCACAGAAAATATAAATATCCCTGTACCTTGTTTCTGTGCAAAAAAGGCAGGCTAGTTTTAGTCAATAACCAGCCCTTTTATGTTTTCTTCACTTCTTCTGATTTCAATTAAACAGAAAGATTTTCAGATGAGATGTCTGAAAGTTCAGCCTCAAGTGTCAAGAAAACACTTTCACTTTTAATCCAGATAAAGCACAGTAAGATTTTTCCTATCTTCTGCCAAAATGTTCCTTCCTGTTCTTCAGCCTACATTTTTTGGAAGAGGAGGAAAATTTCAAGTTCAGTAATTTTTTTCACAAGCCATCAAACTGCGGTAGAGAATTAGACCCAAATAAAGTCAAGCTGCACTCTGAAGCTGAACTACCACCGTAGGTTTCAGTTTAGTTTGTAGTAGAATCTGCATTACGCTTGCCTTCCTTGTAGCTGTCAAAAATAATTCTTCAGAAAAATGCTTTGCTTTCTCTTGAAGCCTTTCACACAGTCCAAGAGAAGGCACAATCAAGCAAGAGGTAGATATTGTTCATCCTCCTAATTCCCCAGAGCTCTCCATTTGAATTATTCTCTTTTAGGACTGTAGGAGATATGTATAAAGCAAGTTTTATGTCTATAAAAGTAGTGATTGACTTACACCCCTCACATCCTGTGGTCACTGACAACATTCAGCAACATGCTTGAGGAATTCATCACTGAATTCATCACTGAAAAACCTCATGCAATGAGGGCATCTGAGTTCACCCTGTGCCGTGCCTTCAGATCCCACATTTCCATTGTCCCCAGGAGGAGAAGCTTGTTCAGACTGTGAGTTTGTTCTTCTCGTGCCTGTCTGGCCCGGGCTGTTGCCTCGTAGATGTTCGACATTTGTCTGAACGTACAAATGATTTTGGTTACCAGTGTGAACTCTGAAATGACTACTTGTGTCTCTTGAGTCCTAGAAAGAGAAAGGAGAGCTCTTGAAGAAGATGCAGTAAAACTATATTCTTTAACAGGTGATATTTTATCACTTTTATCTGAAACACCACTCAAATATTTATCAGAGGACTTGTAAATAAATTATTAATCAGTTTTGTCAGTGTTGTTAATATGGTTGTAAAGAAGGTTTGTAGAAAACACAGAATACAGCCAGTGTGCTGCTTTGAAGATGCCAAGAGTCACGGCTGTCCTCGCCTTCTAAGAATTCACCCCTTACTATGTTGATCCAAAAGTAGAAGGAATATGGACTGGAAAGGGGTATTACATCTGAACTGGAAAGCATCTCCACCACAACTGATTATGAATCTAAGTTTTTGATAGCTGCACTGAGCTGAAACTTTTAGAAATACTGAGATACTTTTAAAATATATTTAAAAGTATATTTTAGTCCAGAATCCTGTTGACATGTTTAAATTAAAAAAGGAGCATGTTGCTTTCTTACCTGTCTTCTTGCTAGCTGGTGTTGCAGACATTGAACTTCTGCCTGAAGTTCTTGTATTTTACTCTGTGCTCGTTCTCTGTCTGACCTCTCAGATGTGAAATCGTCTTTATAAACCAGGACCTGAAATAGAATTATTACGTTAATATTTTATTAATTAGAGCATTGGCAGGTTAAATTGAAAAGCTGAGGCTATGATTCCTTGGTTACTTATTCCCAGAATCTCAATATTATCTTCTCTATCATATCTGTACTTCAATGCTGTTTGTATTTCTTTTACAGATCTTTCATATTCTGTATTAAGGCCAGCAGAACTGCATGGGGTTCTTTAAGTAGTGAGTTTCCTTTAAATCTGTGTTGTTAAGTATCTGCATAGCCAAATGTGCAAAGACAGGCAAATGTCCGAAAAATAAATCCATTTTTCCCCCTTGGACTTCAGTGGTCTGGGAAGACACTAAGAATTCCCGTCTCTAGGAAAAAGAAACTTAATGACCTGTTGCTCCAGCATTTGTATGCGCTCATGATCTCCTTCACTAGCCTTCTTCATATCTTCTAGTTCTCTCTTGGTTTTTATGCACTCATTCATTTTTTCTTCCAGTAGCTTGTTTAACCGGAATATCTCCTTGTGCATCAGGTCAGAATTCCTTTGTGCTGAAGTTCCGCCGTGGTGCTGCTCCAGCTGTGACTTCACCTCCTTCAGCTGTAAGTGGAGTCGCTTCACATACTCATCCCTACTCGCATCGTACTTCTGCCATTTTGCATTTAAATCTTCCACCTGAAAGTTTATCCGGGAGAGGCATGAAGAACAGGAAGACACAAATTTCCAAGGTTTCATAGGCTGTCTATATGTGCAGGACTAAATTTCTCTAGGGGATAATGCAACATGCTGACTCAGCCTCTGAGGGTGGGTAGGTCACTGTACAGGAGAGCAGGAGATGATTGTGCACATTCTTCATGGGCAGCCTTCCCATCTCCCAGTCCAAAGGGACAGAATTAAATAATGTGGGAAGGGAGGGGTTGGTGGTCACCCTGGCCCTAGTGCTGTTCTTCTGGGGTGGAATACTGATCCATGGAAGGAACATGAAAATTTTCTTCAGCGCTGTGTTTTTAACAGCAAAAACCCACTATGTTAAAAATTATGTAACAAATTGTTCTTAGCTAAGGGAACAAAAACTATGTGCCATGTTGAAAGGACTAAGTAAACTGTCTTGCATTAAACTGCCATTTAATTAGATTAACCAGACCTTATCTATTCCAAATTTACTCTAATTTAAAATACTTGACAAATATTAATCTGTAACAAAATGAAAGTACTCACGTGAGCTACTTTTTGTTTTAACATCCTGTTTTCCTCTTGTAGATTGCAGATAAGAGCTTGAAGTGAAGTTTCATTGTCTAAAAGCTGTAATTTTCAGATAAAGTTAGGTGTTACTTTAACTTAAAAATCTCAGATGCTGTTTGGCTATGCTGTGAAACTGGAAGTAATGGGGTTTTTTTTAAGTTATGTGTAATGACATACATCTAGGTCTATTTATTCCTATATAGTTTATTTCTAAATATTAATTGTATAGCCTACAACTTTTATTATTAAGAAAAGCAAAAAATGTACTCGGGTTCTTATGACCTTGGTACTGCTTTTAAAGAGACCTGATGACAACAGAGTTTAAGAGTTTAGACAAACTCCTTAGAAAACTACTTGTCTGGAGTGGGAGAATGCATGACAAAGGCACAGATATGCCTTCATCTTGCTTTGTTGTTACTGTCAGTTTTGGCCAGTACTAGGAAGAAATTACTGAGGGGAAAAAACCCCGCTTGCTAAATAATTGACTAAAATGATACCGCTTTGTTACAGTTGTGACATCTGCTTAAAAAAACCCCAGTGTACATGAGTAATATAGAGCACTTTTGTGCAAAATTCCCTAGAATCAGCTAGTAATGGCATCTGAAATTTCTCCTCTTCAACAGGGAAGTCCCCACTGTACAAGGTTAGCTTCTTATTACATATATCAAAGTCAATCAAGTTTCCTGTCTATCAACTACACGTTAAATATGATAATGCCAAATGCTTCAAGTCCCTTAAAAAGTCCTTTTCTATCTACTCAACCCCTTTTTCTAACAAGTAACTTTAATGTGAGTAAGTTTTCTTTGGAAACACTTCTGGAATGTTTGACAAAGCAGACGTGAGCATGTGTAGAGTTCATCACAACAGCACAGATGAGTGGTCATGTGAAAAACAGCATTACCACTGTGTAGCAGTAAGAGAATAAGTCAGAATTATTCTTTTTCGTGAGAACTGTCTGTAGCATCCTACTCAATACTCTGATCTGTTACTAGAGGCAGCACTGCTAATGTTGTTTCCTTATGGTATTTTAATGAATTACGTAATGACTCCCAGCCATCAGGACTTCTGGAACAACAGAACAATGGTCTGCCTTTACCCTATGCTGAGAACTTCAACTGAAGCCTCAACAGCCATTAGCAAAGTACACCAAAATCCAGGTGTTTCTTTGTGCCCTACAGTAGCATTTCTGCCACTGTCCTATTATAAAGCATTTTTTTAAACATCCCTCCTGAAGAGAAACATTGCCCTGCACTCAGAGGCCGGGGGGAATCCCAGAAGGAAAAAAAAAAAAAGGTAAGACACCTTGACTCATATTCCCCTAACCAACTTTCTGTAGGTCTGTACGACGTGTGCAAAGCCAAATCCTGATCCGAGAAGACCACGTGTTATAAGTTCTTAATATCAATTCTACTTTGAAATATCGCTCCTTTGTTTTGTGATTTTGATGCTTAAACAAGTAATCAGGAGAGATTGGCTTCAAAATCACAGCACCACCTAGTGCTGCACAGAAGCAGGGGTGGTACAAGGTAGGTACTGTCTCCTGTGTATGAAGAACTCTAATTGTGGAATTGCTGAGGTTGGATGGAACCTCTCAAGCTCTCCTCTCCAAAAAAAAGCCTCTGATGATGAGATGGCCAAAGCTGAAGTGGTAGACAACTGGTTCCATCCTAAATTTCAGATATGCAGAACTATTTACCATTGCCATGGCAGTCTTAACACCCTACATGAAATTATTTAAAGGGCTGTTTCTCACCATTCCACAGTTACAGCTATCATATTATAATTAACACCTCAGAAGCTAATAAGACTTTAAAGACACATAGTAGCTGTAAGAATACCTGATTAGATCTTTCTGTAGGTATCTGGTCATCTGAATTCCCCTTCTCTTTTCTTTGCTTCTCTTCTAGACATTTTGCCAGATGTTGACACATTTCTGCTGTGGATGCTAATTTGCGTTGAAGTTGGTGAGTTTCATCAGTGAGTGAACGGCACAAAACATCACTGGTGGCCTGAGCCTTCTCCCTCTCTGCTAAGGTCTTCTGCAGTCGTAAGATTTCTCTCTCCTTTTCATATGGAGGCTGATTTATCATCTGCTGTATCTCTCCATTTTTCTCCTCTAGCTGCTGATTCAATTTCTGCACTTCCTAAACAGAAGGGGGAAGGGAAGTTATTTAAAAGCAAAGTAAACTCAAGAGCCAAAATATGTCTGACTTCCATATTGCAGTAATTCCTTATTGCTCCTGTACTCATTGCAAAGCACTTAAAAAGTAGAATAAATCCATTTCATTTCTGTATGATCACAAGACCTTGGAACGGATGGATCAATCAAAACTGCTCAGGCAGCCATGCAAACACTTTTTAATCAGTAGAATGGAGGAACAAGCAGCAAAAATTCAGGAAGATTTTATGACTATACAGCAGCAACAAAAACAAGAAAAAAGGAGTTTAAAATTAATAACTGTGGAGACTGAAAAATACTTATAGGTCCTGCACACTAAATTACCAGGTAGTAGAGATTTTCCTCAAAAAAAAAAAAGGAACTGTAAAGTCATCAAATCCAGTGAAGTGTATTCACTGCCTGGCACTGTCACAAGAACAAAGCAGAGGTAGCACACAGAGCAACTTTCCCACCTAGGAAAGGATGGGAGTGGTAAGGTAAGGACAAACAAGCAGAAAATAAAATCCATGTGGCAGCAGTGGCTTTAGTTTGGTCACAGCTGACTCCTAGGTACATGAGGGGGTCTGACACACCCCTAGGAAACAACTCTGGATCTTGTTTCCAAACCTCCTTGTCCTGTTGGAAGCTCTGTGGGATCATCCACACTGCATTAACATCTCTGCAGGTGTTTTGAGAAGGAAGAGGTTTGCTTGGTGACTGGAGCAAACCACCTGTAATTCCATGCACCTGAAAGGCACCAGTCCTGACTTTGTAAAAAACAAGCTGTACTCCACACCCTCAAGAAGTAGCAGATGCTGGTACCAGAAACCTCTGCAGCACTGCTCCTCCAGAATCGAGGATGTCTGGATGCCAGTGCAGACCATGAGACAGCTACAATCTCAGCTCTACCATTCCAGTTCTCAGGAGTGCTGATAGAGCTGTAAATCACTGCGATCACCCTTCTTTGCCAGCACACTGACCTCTGGCTTCACAAAAATGTCTTTTTAATTTGGTTATTATTCGGTGCCAATTATTTCAGCATTCTGACTGGGCATAACATTTTATTCTTTCAGGAAATAAATATTAACATTTAACATAGATAAACAGCACTTGTTCTTATACTGACATTTAAATTCTTTAGCATCATGCTAGATGCTAAACTTGCCCTTTAAAGATATTCAGCATCAGCCTTTCAAATATATTCAGATACCACAGGTTTGTCATCTGTCTGCAAAGTGTCAGTGAGATCATCTCTCATAACAAATTTCCAAACATGAACTTTTTAAAATGTATTTTAGGTGAGTGTCATATATGGAAAATGTTTTGTATAAGCATTAGGTCAAGAGATTACTTATGACAAAAACACTTGTTTCAGTTTTAAGTACTGCTGCTCAGTTTAGAAATTACTTCACACAGCTTTATCTAGAAATAAATGCTTTAAAAATCTTTGAGTATTTCAGACTGAACCTGGGAAAGTCTTAATGACAGTAACCAAAACAGCACTTGTGCTGGATGGTGAGGGATGCCGTTTTGAGACTTCTTCTGTCAAGAAAGATACTGATTTCCCTAATCTATCTCCTCACTTTTTCAAATATGAATGTGCTACCTCAGTGTCAATACAAAAATCCATTTCTAAGAGCACTTTAAACAAACTACTTTCATAGAAAAATTGGTGGCATCAGCTGATTATCTTTGAGAACAAAGTTGTTGCATCTGATAAATTTAGGGAGATTTTTACTATTTTTTCTTTCTCCTTATGAAAATAGTTGCATGAAGATCTATAGTGCCATGGTAAGCTTTTGGTTTAGGATTTTATGGTTTGCCTCTTTGAACTCAACGCAGGGGGAGCTACCGTTGGATCCAGACGGGCGAGGTGCTTTGGGCACCCGAGGATGGAGCAAGTCCTGTCAAAGGCAGCCGCATCGCTCGGCGGGGCTCAAACCCTCGCTCAGCCCCTGTCAGCGCTGGCTCCTACGCGCCCCCAGCTGTTCCCAGCAGCCAGCGAGCGCTCTGGGGGCAGAACGCCCGCACCCTCCGCCCTGCACCACTCCTGCTGGCCCTACTGCGCTTTCTAGGGAGCAGCGCGGAAAGGCGCGGTGATGCTGCGCCGCTCCCTGCGCATCCTCGGCTTTACCTGGCTCAGCGTCTCCACTCTCCGCGCCGAGAGCCGCTCGCTGTCCCGCAGCTGCTCGCGGGCCTGCCCCAGCTGCTCCAGCAGGCTCTCAACCAGCGAGCGGGCCGGCTCCGCGCCCGCCGCCGCATCCCCGCCCGGCGCCGGGGGCAGCCGCTGCCGGGCCAGGCTGCCCCGCAGCTCCCGGATCGTCGCCTCCTTGGCCGCCAGCTGCAGCTGGAGGTGCTTCAGCTGCTGCACGGACTCGTGGTACAAGGTGCAGAGCGCGTTGTACCGAGGCACTTTATTCTTCAAGCTCCTGTTTTCCCGGTGCAGCTTCTCTAGCGTCTCCTCCACCTGCCTGAAGCGGCTCACCAAGGGGTCTGTGCTGCCGGCCTCGCTTACCGAGCACATGGCCGGGGCAGGTCCCTTCTCTCCCTTCTTCAGAGCGAGCAGGAGCCCGGACAGGTGCATAAAACCCCGGAGCCGAGCAGGGTCGAGGCAACGAGTTCGCTCTTCCGCCTTCCCCGCCGGGGGAAGAGGCGGCCGCTCCCATTGAAGGGCTCGCAGGCCCCGCCTCTGCCGCGGCTTTTTTCTACAGCTGGGGCCGGGCCGCGCTCCGCCCCCGGGGGAGAACCCCGACCGGGCAGGGAGCGCTTTCCCCCGTGGCCAGCGCGGGATGCGGCCCCGGGGGCAGCGCTGCCTGGGGAACCCCGGCAGGGGCGAGCGGGAGAACCGGCATCGGGGGCGGGTGGAGAAACCTGGGGGCGAGGGAGCGGCGCGGGGCGAGCGGGAGGCTCCGAGGGCACGGGGGAAGTTCCGGCTGAACGAGGCGAATGCGGGCAGGAGGGGCGCTGAGGGGGAGAAGGGGTCCCGGCGGAGCGGGGGTCCTTCGGGGGGCTGGCGGGCGGTGCTGGCCCCGCGTTGCGAAAGCCCCGGAGCGCGGCGTCCTCCCGGCGCCGCTGCGGGAATTCCCGGCTCGGAGCGGGACTTTCCCCGCTGGCGGCGACCCCGGGGCTCTCCGCTCTCGCCGCTCCGCCTGCCCGAGCGGCCCCGGAGTGGCCGGGATGGAGCTCTCGCCTCTCCGACCGACCCCGGCCCCGACCCCGGGGCAGCAGCAGGAGAAGAAACACCCAGGAATCCTCCGCTGGTGTTGTGTGTGCATCGGTGGCGAGGAGATGGCTCCGGACACAGGCAGAGCAGCACGTCCCTCCTCACAAACCGCGTACCTGTGCAGGTGTAGAGGAGGAACTTCCTTGAGTCCAACGACCTCGAAGAGACCAAAATCTTCCGTCGTTAAAATCTGTATAATCAGCCAGTGTTTATACTCTCAGGACGAATCAATGAGGGCAAAACCAAGGGGCTGACACTGAACAAACCAGTGCCTGCTGGGTGCCCTTGCAGTGGAGAACTTTTTTATTGGCAACATAGAGACAGAACTTGTTAATCAAGAACACCATTGTCAGAGAGTAATGCTGGTGTAGTATTTCTCATAGGAAGAGGAGAGTATGGTAGGCTAGACTGAGAGAAAGAGTGTTTTGGATTGGTTTCGTTATGTCCACGTTACCATTCTGGTGGAACCAGGTGGGAGGAAAAAGCCTTAAACCAGTACAAAAATAAGGCCCAGGTCGCATTTGTTACTATTTGCAATAGTATTTATTGTGTGCACGTGTATGCACGTGCATCATAACGTGTACAGCACAGAGCTCCATGTGTGCACACTGCCTTAGTGCACAAGGTTCAGCACAATCACGGGAGATGTTTCTGGGCCAAGTGCCCAAAATATAGCAAGTGAAAATCACCACATGCTACTGGTGGAGGCAGCAAAAGGAAAAGACTTTAGACAATGTGATAGAGAGCAGCCTCCTGTGTTAGCAAGTTTCGGGGTAAGAAGACACAGCAATGAATAATTTGTGTGGAAGAATTTACAGGAATTGAGAACATGATGAAAGCAAAATATGGTGAGCTTCAGAGCTGAGACTGTCAGTTGCACTGGTGATGGATCAGAAGCCTCATGGTGCATATGAAACACAAGATAGAATATTTCAGCCTTTCATTAAGACAATGGATGCAAATTCAAACAACATAAGTTGCAATCAAGTACAGGGAAAACTATTTTTCTGTAAGGATAATCAAACACTGGAAGTGCTGGAGTAAGAGCTAAAGACTTCCTGATGTTCCTCCTAACAGGAATTAGCCTGTGATTCAATTAAGCTTTTTTGTGGTGGAAAGTCATTATTTTGTCACCTTAATTATGCTAGAAAGAATTATCCCAAATATTAGGAATAATAAATTCAAAACAGTCTGTTAGCTTAGCTGATTCTAAGAATAAAACTGAATTTTATAGAATTTCATTGCACAGAAGACCCTGTGTGATGGAAAAGGGCAAAGCACTTGTTTACGGTACACATCTCTGGCATATTTGCTATTTCATCTAATAAATAGTGTAAATATCAAATGATGGAGGACAATGAAAAATCTGTGTGGAAGTTGAGGGAATACAATTTTTGACTTTTTTCTTGTACAGAGTAATATTTTACAGCCTTAAGATGCTGATTTTGCTGTGAAGAAAGTTCCTCCTTTAAAATACCTGCACTATATAGTTTTCATATACATTAGAAAGAAAAGTGAAAAAACCACATAGACTTCATGTTATATTTTCATTATTGTGTTACTGTCAGAGCTCAGTGAAGAATTTGGAGCAAGATTGCTTTTGCTGACTGACAAAATATTTTGTAGAAACGTATGATGAAGCCCTGGTACTGGAGAAATATTTGGTTTCCTGCCAATTTAAGTAGCAAACTACGAGGAAGCTCAGTGATCCCATGTTTGCAGATGGGGCAGTGATATCCTTAGACCAAGCATCAAAGAATTTAGTTAGCTACCAAATAGAATCCTTTATAATACAGTTATGTTTGTAGTATTGCATTAGTCTATTAAAATAAGGCATTACTGAAAACTTGGTATTAATAGTGCTTTGGATGAAGCCAGCATTCCCCCAGGAAAACACCACTGACTTAAGGGAAATTTGACCTGCGTAAGTGCTGAGTAAGAAACTGATCCCTTGTGTTCTTGGGAATGCCCTTACATGACTGTTTCCTTTTGTCAGTTCTGAAATGTGGAGGAATTCCTGGGAATTCAGTCAAAGAAACTGTGCCAAAGAATGAGTCACATCTTAAGCTGTGTTTCATAGTACCTGGCTTTTCCTGGATTGCCTCTCATGTGCTGCTACCCTGTTTGTTGATAAAGCAGCTGGTTTGTGCTGTGGCACATTTGTCCTTTTTTGGCTTTGGACAATCATGAGGGCTTATTAAGTACTGTATGAACAACAGGTATGCTCTGTATGACTTAATATAAAGAAAAAACTTTATTTCCCGTACTGTACTGGTTTCAACATGAAATATAAGGTGAAGTTCACTTTAATTCTTTCTCAGTGTAGGGTGTAACAGGATATTAAACTCACATGGGAAAAATTTAATATCAGATTTTGTTAAAGAATTCTTAACAAAGTTGTTTTGAATAAGTAATTCTGTGCACATCAAACTTATTGTAACGTGTGAGACACATCATGCAGTGCATGAGCAGAAGTGATTAGATACTGCCTAGAAACAAAAAGGAAACGAAGCTGCTCCTAGGAAAGCAGGAAGAAAGGAAGGTGAACAGTATGGTTAGATTAATTAAGGGTTCATAGATGTAGATATATTTTAAATTTCATTTTTAAGCATGAGTTATTTTTAGAGGTGGTACAAATAATTCCTCTGAATGTAGTAGTTCTATTTCTGTAACATTAGTGAAAATCTTAGGAGTCTATATTTAAAAGAGTAATACTCTGTGGACATGACTATACAACATATTCGGGGGGTTCTGCCATTTTCTAAATAGTGGCCTCTGCTCAATTCATCAGAAATTGTATTTTTTACTTGTGGCTCCGGATGTTGTTCAGCCAATCAAGCTGTGGTTTACTCCATGGTCTTAAGTCATCACTAATTGTCCTGGAGTGTAAGTTGTGACATAATGACACTTATATAAAGTGTTAGAATTGCCTTGAGCTGATTTACCTAAACAGAACTGATTAGAAATTAGTAAGTGATCCTCTGGCTGCTGTAGGCTGAAAAAAGGCAGTAAGTTTGCATTTTCTTTGCTGTACATTGTGCAGTGCAAAAAGGGAAAAATAACCTGTAATGAGATAATCTGATATACTCCCTGCTACGTAAGATGCCTGAGAGCTCTATGTGGGTCCAAAAATCTGATTGTCATGCTGAGCAACTGAAGTATTGATGCTTTTGTGACTCATAGATTAACAACAATTATGAGCTGCAGGCATGTTTACACTTCTTCCATGGGCAGGACTAAACACCCTTTATATACATCATTCTATTGGGTGTTCTGATGTAATGTTCGACATGTTCTACAGCTGCAATGACAAACTCACTGAGAGGTTGGCCCGAGGCCTTCCAGGATTCCCGAAACTGGATGAACTCATTGCTATGATGTACGTATGTGGCCATCTCTGCATTGAGGCTCTGACTTGGAACACAACATTCCTTTTTCAGTCTTGTTTTCTGTTTACTCACATGAAAATATTTAGTTTAGCTAGGGGAAATAGAATAGGGTTTAATTATTTCTAATGTAAGATTTTCTCTGTGGTTTTTTTGCACACTTAGGAGGATGTAAAAACCAAAAGGATTTTGATGCAGAGGGCACAGTCCCAGGGCCCATGTTCTTAATCACAGTAAGGCTGAAATAATCAGGATGAGCCATACAAAGCCATGACATTGGTCAGATCCATAGCAGTCCCAACGCTTTTCCCTAAGAAGTGTTTCTTTCACATTTATATGGACTAAGGTGGTTCAGTCTCATCCTTATGGGTATTAGTAGATAAGCTGGACATACACTTGTATGGGTCTCTCACAAGGCCCTTGATCTGTTTGTATCCATATCCAGGTAAGAGGTTTCTGTTATGCCTTGTTATTCCTCAACGCTTTGGATCTTTGCTGCAGTTCAGCTTCCTATGCTTACTGGTACTGTCTATATCCCCCCAAATGTTCAGCCATTTCAGCCCTGCTTTAGGTTCCCCTGGATATTCTCACTTTTAGCAGTTTCTCTTTTGTCGGCCCATGGCGCAATAGTACCAGTTGGCTGTGTCTGACATTGCAGACTGGAATTTATTGTAGCGCTGATGCTGTCTCTGGATCCGAGAAGTTCAGTTTGCTTGATTCTTTAGAAAACCCTAGCATGATGTCACTGATTCTATTTACAGGAATGTAAAAGTCTCTCTGGTGAATGTAAGTCATCTACAAGTGGAGGCTGTTTCCTTACAGGCTTAGATCACTTCAGCTACTGCCGCTACTTAGAGGCAAGTTACTTCTTTGAGCTTCTACTGGATAAAACCTCGGGGTTTGCCCACGTCTATTTATTCCTATTATTGAGCAGCGCAGGATATGTTGGCTTGTAGTTGTCATAGGATTTTTTTTCCTAATCTGATGATTTGAAATACGGCAGACAAACTTTTTTTTGTGTTGCAGGAAACAGTCTACTAACTCTTAATAGAAGATCCATATTACAGACTCTTCGGGGATTTTATATATCCTAGTTGGATTTTCTGCTTTGGCTAATATAGAGTGCTGTGAGTTTTCTGGTTTCTGTTATTCACCTTTCCTCAAAGGCCAGATAGTTGTAAAGCTAAACTGAGGGGAAAAAATAAAATTATTAACTGTGACTAAATGCTTGGCATTCACTTGCAAGACTGGAAACAAAATGGTTGCAGTTTTGTTTGATATACTAACGTTGTGTAATGCAACTTCCTAAAGCAGTGTCCATGATGTCTCTGATCCAGACCACTCATTCCAACTAGAACAAAATCTGTTTAAACATTTTTAATTTTTAGCTTTTCTGACATAGGGAGCAAACAGACCTCTAGAGTTTGGTTAGATAAATTTCTGGTTTAAATGTCTTATTTTAAATGTGTTTTAAAGGATGATAGGGAAAGGTGATTTCCTAAGACTATCAGGAACCTCAAAAGAAATCATGGTTGAGTAGAAATTCAATTCTACTAGAATTCTAAATCAGGAAAAGAAATATTGGATGCTTCTTAGAATGTCCTTGGTACTAGATGGTGAAATAGTTTTCAGAACTATAATATTGAAGAAGTGTTGGGAGGAATTAAGTAACTAGAACAAGAAAGTGGAAATGTCCTTACCACACCATTCACTCTTCTTCCACAGAAATAGCAACATCTCCCAAAATTCAAACTAGTGTCCAGTTCAGAGGCAAGAAACAGCAGAGTACAGTAATGTTCCTCTGGAGCTCCATCTGTAAAGCAGAAAATCCATCAATTGTCCTGGCAGGAAAGGGAAAAGCAGTTTTCAGCAGAGTTTTAAATCCAAGTCATTAATGTAGTCTTTTGCAGACTGAAGTGGAGAAGTAATGCCACACAGATACCAGCTGCTGAAAACTTCAGCTCTTGTTCAAGTGTATTTTTGTTATAAGCTAGAGTAAGCAAATTCTCAGTCACAGATCATGCTTGAAGCAGATAAGCATTTTGACACTTTCTGCTCTCAAACAGAATTAATGGAACATGGAAAAATAGTATTTCTGAGGAGCCTGCATGACAGTACCTCCTCAGCCCTAGCACAATAAATGAGTCTAATGTGGACATGCAGGTAGGTATGGGTTGTAGAAGATTAAATCAGGAAACCATAAGAAAAAATAATGTATTTCTTAGAAGTGATAATTCCTGAAAAAAAGCCACTGCAGCTTTTATCATGGCTGAATGTGTCTGAGCCACCCAGTGGCACAGGAGCTTACACTCGTGGTACAGTGAAATACCTCTGTCTACAAGCATAAATATTTTCAGCTCTAAATTAAATGCTTTTCCCAATTAATTATATTAAATTTATGCAATATGTTATGATTACTGCTGGGTTAATGTACACTTTAGGGTAGGTGGCTGTTTGGCAAAGTCTTTACTATCTTAGTGCCCTAAGCTGTAGAGGAAATAATACAGGGGATTCTAGATGTATGATTTTCATTAAAGTTTCTGATGAGAGCTACTAATATACTTAACTGAACAAATAGAGAGGCCACCATCTAATGGAGTGAGTTTAAGAATTGATTGACACTGATCTCTGCTGTCTCTTCCCTTGAGTTTGCTGGTAGATTTTGAGTAAGTTTTGAAACAGCTTAGTTTGCTTTGCCATTTGAGTCTTCCACTACTTACAGTAGTGACATTGCTGTAGATGGCTTAAAGGCAAAAAGGCTGCAGAATATTAAGTATTTGATTCATAGAATGAAGATCATATCAGTCTGTGCTTACCCTTACTTAATTTTTAGACAAAATCTCAAAGTTTTGACTTCAAACTGGTTTAACAGAATGACCCGTTACGACCATTTGATTGACACACTTGCCTGTTTTTGACAGAAATGCTTAGAAGTCAGCTGTGAGAAAGTTAACTGTGTTAGGCCTTGCATAAACAAAATAAAAAAGATTCTCTACACTGGAGTACTCCACATACTGGCTCATCTGGGGGCTAGTAAGTCGGATTTAGTATAATTGTGATGTTCCAGTTTCAGGGTGTGCAATACATAGACATCTTTAAAAGGACTGGTTTCAGAAACAGTGGATTTGAACTTCAAGGATTTCCACCAAAGTCACAATTTCCATGTAACCCACTTTGGAAATACTCCCATTTCTCTGAGAGCAGATTATAAGATTGTCATAATCTTGTATTTACTGAAATTACACCTTTAAAAAACCTTAGAGATGTTGTTACAAGAGAGGATTTGGAGGGAGAGAGTTTTTGTTGGACCCTCTGCTGTATCTGGAAAAAGAACAAAGACCTTTTGAGATCATCTCTACTTCCTCAGATTAGTTGGTCTGTCTCTCCCTACAAACTTTGCTTCTATAGTATCTGTATATCACATTTGCACCATCACTACTGTGACTTAGAGATAAAACAACTCCTTGTAGTATATTTTTAAATCAGATTTCTGACATGATGGTGTGGCCAGTAGCTGACCCAACAGCTTTAAAAAAAATTAGACATCATCCCCCCCATCTCTTATTTCCTGTGAGCTATGCAGGAAGTGTCTCAGAATGAAAGAAAAGCTATGAATTTGCCAGATTAATGAATCCGAATCTTGGTTCATGGTTCTTTCCTGTAGGCAAAATTATAGGTTTCTTGTAAACTTAAAGGAAGTGGAGTGAAGGAGTTCACTTGTGTGATAATGAGAGTAGCCAAATGATTGATTAGCTTTTGAGAAGAAAACTGTGCTTTGGGCATTATTTATTTTCAGAGGTACTAGAGGAGTGTGATGAGTGGGTCCCAGCTGACAGGTAAGAACCCCCAGCCACTCAGTCCCCTCCCCAGCAGGGTGAGGGAGAGAATCAGAGGGGCAAATGCAAGAAAAACTTGTGGGCTGAGGTAAGGACAGTTTAATAACAGAAAAAAGAAAAAGAAACCAAAGAACTGATGCGAAGGCATCACTCAACACCTCCCACCAGCAGCCCGATGGCCAGACAGCCTCTGAGTAATGGCTTGTTTTGACACAACACCACCACCTCCAGTTTTATTGCTGAGCAATGTGCAATAGCACAGAAAATAGCTTTGGTCATTTGGGGGCAGCTGTCCTGGCCATGGCATCTCCCTTCTGCCCACTCCAGCCTTCTTGTGGGGGCAGAGAGAGAAGCAGGGAAGGCCTTGAGGCTGTGCAAGCACTGTTCAGCAATAGCTAAAGCACTGCTCTGTTATCAGCACTGCTTTGGTCTCAGATCTAAAACACAGCATTTTTCGGGCTGCTGTTATTAAAATTAGCTCCATCCCAACCACAGCCAGTGCCACAAGTGTTACTCCAAACAGAGGTGGGGAAAGACACCGATATTTTGCAGCATTTACACGGCTCTTGGAAGTTTCATTTAACAGAAGGAAAGCAGGCAAGGATTTCTTTTTTCTCTATTTTGGAAGAAGGAGACCTGAAGCAATGAGATACCAAGAGGTTTGCACAAAGTTGCATATAATATCAAAAGATTATGAGCTGAAGAAGCTAAAAATCCTCGAGCTAAAAACATTGAAAACACATTGGAAAAGAATTGGCAGTTTTCAAGGTGTAATGTCTGATAATAATAGGATCAGAATTCATTCATGACTCCTGCTGATAGAAAAAATTACATTTAGAACAGTCAGAAAACAAAATGTGTCTCTTTCCCAGGTTTACCCATGGATTAATGTCAATCTATACTAAAAGATTACACTTGAAAGACATTTTCCAGCCTCTCCTTTTCCCATCTTTATTAGGAATGTCTCCAACCTCAGCAAAATTCTCAGAAGTACATTTCCTGCAGAGCAATACAAGCCACATGGAATAAGTCTCTGCCAGAGCAGCACCTTGAAAATTTCCCAGCATATCTCTATAACAACTACAGGATGGCTTTGCCACAAGGGAACTGTGATACCTGTCATGTCAATGGCTTTTCTGTAGCTCTGACAGAGCACATGACATTCAAAGTGCTGTTATCCCCACGGTGGTCACTGTGTATTTATTCCTGCAGCAGCCTCTACAGGGGATTGCTACCCGAGAGGGATCTAATTCCCTCGGGCAGAGGCAAATGGAATTGAGAAGCTGACCTTCCTGTGCATTGAGAAAGAACCACGGTGATAAAAGGACTTTCCTGGATGCTCTGTGTGGGAAGCAGTTTGAGTCTTGTGCCCTGTTGGAAAGAGGAGATGCTTTTGCATGGAGCAGAGGAGTGCTGTCCCTGCGTGTTGTGCAGCTTGTGAACCCTGTGCTGCTGTTTCAGTCTGGAGCTGGTCAGTTCTGGAGCTTCAAGGGCTTCATGGGCTGTTCCTCACTAATGCACAGGTGCTCAAAGCCTTGTCAGAGGAGTCAGCCTGGTGCTGATTTGGTCCATATCTGTCATGCTGTGGCTTTAGTCTTACAAAGAAACTTGGAATCTTTGGGATCCATGAGGGCAGACAATGGAGAAGGACCCTCCCCTCTGCTCCTATCCTTGTGTACACAGGCTTTTCCGTGTGTGGAAATGGATAATGTCCATAATTCTCCCCAGCCCCCTGACAGTGTCAGCCTTGCAGTGACTATGCCTCATATGGCTTGTCCACAGACTGGATAGGTTTAGCTAAATACAGCATGAGATGTGATAGAATGGGGAAGTGATACCTTTCTCAAAGTGTAGCATGCTCAGTATGATGGTGAGTGGCAAAAGTGCATTTTTACTGTTATTTCTGAAGGGTGATGCTGACTAATTTGGATAAATGTCTGCCATTTATGGTTCTTGATTTCAAATTTGTGTGAGATGTGTTCTTCATTTTCCCGGCATGTGCCTCACTGCTTTTAAATATGATGTTATCTGATTCTTGCAGAAGATGGGAAGACATGTACGTGTAGCAACTGGTATGGAGACAAACAGGGAAATACCTGCACCGTGTGTATTTGTTGCAAGTTGTGCCAAGGAAAGCTTGGACTGGATACTAGGAAAAATTTCTTCACCAGAAGGTTTATCAAGCACTGGAACAGGCTGCCCAGGGCAGTGGTGAAATCAGCATCTCTGACGGTATTTAAAAGACGTGTAGCTGTGGCACTTGGAGATGTGCTTTAATGGTGGACTTGGCAATGCTGGGTTAACAGCTGGGCTCAATGATCTCAAAGGTCTTTTCCAACCTAAACAATTCCATGGTTCTATGTAATATGTGCTCTTGGCTGGTGATGACCCAAAGTGTGATGTAGTTGGTTAACATGCAGAAGTCATCCTGCTGCTTACATGAAGCAAACTGTTCAAAAAGACTGTTTTTCCATATTTTTACTCCTTCATTGAAGCAGAGAAAAACACTCCGCAACACTGTGGGGGCTTGTAGTGATGGGGGTCATAACAAAAGTGGTTGAGAATAGGCCCCTTTCACACATATTTTGCCTGAGGAATCAGGCTGGCAGATCATCCTGCTTCCCAGACTGTGTGATGCAGCATCCAGCTTAAAAACTACGTATGCACAGCCAGTCTTTGGTTCACATCCTAGTTTCTATGCAAGGAGCTTTTAACTTTCTGTATTTCAAGCAGCATTGCACGTGTAACCTGCGATGGGTGGACCAAGCAGCTCTGCAGCTGCTTTTAGCTCAGGCCTTGGTCCGTGCCTGAGCACCACTGGGATCCTGGGACAGTGGCCATGGACCTTGCTGACCCTGACCCTCCCTTACTGCTCCTCACCTCCCTCCCTAGGGACTCATCTAGGAAATACCCAGCTGTTGGCTGTCCCTGGTTCCTGCCCGGGGAGCTGCTCTGCGCTTCTGGAATGACTCTTGCGGGACCGTGGCATTCATGGGTAAGGATGCTGCCCCTGCCTGCATTGCTGTCTCCTTGTTTTGTTAAGGTATCCAAAGTTATGGAAGTACTGCTTTGTATCCTCCTGATTCTCGTCTTACTAGTCTGAGGCACATAGCACATACTCTGGCACATAGGTTTGGGCATATAACTCCTCCTTGCATCACTCTCCTCCTTCAGAGCAGGCTGCTAGTGAGGCTACTGGAAGAGGAAAAAGCTTAGCTGAGTCCTGTGCATATTGTCTGACCCCTGAGCAAATAGTCCCCTTACTATGCTCTTAACGATGTAGTTGTTTTATCCCCCAAAAGGACACCCGGGAGCTCACTAACACACTGGATAGCAGAGATCAGAATGTAGGAGGAAATGAACTTCATAATGGAATAAATACTCAAATCTCTATAGGGAGCTGGCCTATCACGGGGTCTGAGCTGCTGCTAAAAGCACAGAATAACAGAAAGGACCTTGTGGCATTAGTTCTGTTTTATTTTCCCCAAGAAAAGCTTGGGTTATTTTACTTGCCACGTGCCTGCTGTTGTTTTTTGTTTGAAGTCTGTGTGCTGCATTGTACTTGGAAGAAGTGAAAGTTGAAATTTTGCCATACGCTTGAAAATGGTTAGCCTGTACATACTGAAAGGTTCAGCAACATTTGTCACTGTCACTCTTGAGATGTTTCCATTTAAAATTCTAAAAGCTGATGTCAAACATCAACAAGCTTATGTCAGGAGGTCAGAATATTTGCAGTGACATCCTGCTGTGTGCAGATCCTGGCATAAATGATGCCAGGCCCCCTTAGCACATCTCTGTGAAGAACATCTCCACTTGGATACACTTGACTTATATATTCATCTGTGGGCCATGTTAATGTTTAGCTGAGTATCTCTTCTTGTATGACGCTGATTTACATACAGTCAGGCCATTTAATGTCACGACACTTCCTAGACACCTCCTGGGAAAATATCTGATTTCTTCCAATTTGCATAGTTCTGAACTTTGTTTCTGGTTGTATTTATTTAATTAGGCACAGTGAGTACTCAAGCCCGTGTGCCAAACAAGCAAAAGCAGAAGCTGTGGCACTGCAGTTTGCGTTATCAGGGTTCAGTGCTCAGGACTGTCACGTTTCTTGTTCTGGAGGTCCCCAGTGCAGTCCTTGATGTGTCAGCCAGGAAAGTGGCTGTCATGGCTGTACTCGGGACTTTCTGAAATTTTCTTGCCATCAAAAAAAATCTGACTGAATCTGGACTTAACCATGTTAGTGCAACTAGAGGAAAATTTCTGAGAACATTTTGTTATGGGTAGGGGCAGAGTCTGAAACTGAGACTTCATCACAAACCCGTGAAAATCTATAGGATGCAGTTTGTGTGCCTTTCCCCGTGTATGACACTGCAAACCAAGAGGAGTGATTCCCCTGTGTGCTGTGCATGACTCTGCACTTATGCAATTGCTTTACGGTGTGAGATGGCCGGGGATGTAAAAATAGCTCTGCTTACTCAGATGCACCTGATGCCTGCAGAAAAATACAACTGGATGGTAAAGCTGGAACACCTTGTGCTTCTTTCCCATAACCAGCAGCAAACAGAAAGCAAGATTAAAAAGAATGAGGAGATAATGTACAGTTGGTTTTCAGCATTCTAGGGGGGTTTTTCAGCATTTTTTTCAGCATTTTCTTTTTTCTCATTCCTTTTCGTGGGTTCAGTTATTTTTTAGGGCATGGAGGAACCATTCATTTCTTATTCCTTGGCCAGGGTGATGCCAGTCCTATGTTTCTTTAACTTGGGATCTTTGTGAAAACAAGTTCTTAATTTGTATTCCCCTTTATCTGTCCATCTGAGACATCTTTCATAGGCACTAATGTGCTCACTGGGGTTGTTGCAAGGTACAGAAGATCCCATTGCCTCAATGTGTTATTTCCGTGTAAATACAGATTTTCCCTGAAGGCTAATTACAAGGCTTTTAAAAGAAAAAACTTTTCATATAAGAACTCTGGAGTAAGAACTTTTCTTACCTGGTATTATAAAATGTTGTATAGAAATAGAAATATTGCATATCATAGGAGCTGTTTATATATTTTAAGTTCACCCTTGTGTGCATGTGTAGACACACACATAGAGCCAGCGCTGTACAGTCTTGGCAAATATAGTTCATAAGTGATGCATCATACTGGAAAAATCTAGATTATAAAGGACAGATTATGTTCAGTTGAGTCCCTCCCTCTGTTTAGAGCAGTAATGAGCTTTTTTGATTACTCTGGATCCTTGACTGTCGAGCTTGGGCTGTGGGGTTTATTTTGTGTGTCTCGCAATTTGACCTAAGGCAGTGTATTTCAGTGTGCTGATAGTCACCTAATCTTGTTTGAAATAGTCTTCTTACCAAAAGATTATGGATTGCACCCATTTACTTCAGAAATCCTGTGAGTCACAGCATTGGAGAGAAACTGAAACTGAAATCACTCCTCTAGTTAATATGTTTTTTATCAATTTTTACTCTAGTAGTACCCAGTTTGCTAGCAGGTCAGAGCTCCAGATGCCCTTGACATGTTACTCAGGCACCATAGCTCAAAGTTTTAACACCACATGGCCAAGATAAAAAGGTAACACTACGATCAGTTCCATTTTCTGGTTATGTTTCTCCATTAAAAAAAAAAAAAAAAGAAAAACAAAGCAAGCAAGCAAACAAACAAGAACCCCACCCAAGAAAAACAAACCAAGAAGTACAGGAAGGTTACTATAGGGTTCAGCAGGAAAACGACAAGTGAAAAATCTTCCAAGTAAATTAATCCCAAGTAAGCAACCCTGTGGGGTCTATTTAGTTTCAGTCAACAAGATTTTAATATTTACAGGAGCATTTCTGTAGTGGTTCTTAGTGGAGAAAAGTTCTCACTGGGCTTCAAGAAATGAAACCAGCAAATTCTGGTAATGTATAGATTTGTGCTGCACTGACATCTTTCTCAAAACATAAGTTATTTCCATCTTCATTGCATCATAATACAGCTGTATGAAAGCTGTAATACGAAGAGGTCTAAATCATACTTTACAGTAAGATTTGTAAACAATTTCCCATTACCTATTGTTCCTTTTCTCTGTTCTTTTGTGATCTAAATAGGGGACTGTGACATGTTTGGTTTTCAGTAAAGTAAAAGGAAGTGCACGCAGTGAGTTTACCAAGTTTGTCACCCTGGGCTAATAAATTTATTTGCCTCATCTTCATAGAAGCCACAAACTCACAAGAATTTTCCAATTCAATACAAAAAGAGAAGAAAAATCCCTGTAGCCTGATCAATAAATGTATTCAGTTGAGCCCTTTCTAAAATGTTGAATAAAGCAAAACATTCATCAGAACGGGTCCAGTTACTAGGAAACTGTTGCAGATTTCATTTAGCATTTATTAAACATTAATGTTTCCTCAAATTATTGATTTACATCTAATAAAAAATATAGAATGTTTATCTGGCTCAGATAAAATACACTGCAAATTGCTATTTCTTAGCAGCAATAATGTTACCTTGAGTCTTCATCTGCTTTTTTAACAGTTTACAGAGCTAGGTCAGTATTCTTATTCCCCTTTTAGTGACAGGAAACTTTGGATGAAGATGAACTGAGGGACAATTAAAAAATATAAGCAGAGAAAAAACAGGTGTATTTATTAATATATAAAGGAGCCCAAATAGAGAAATGTAATGGGGAGGGGGAGGTGTCAGAAAGAATATGAGACAAAGTGAAATCTGTTCTAATACCTGTTCACCGTAAAGACACAGTTCTTTTTCATAAGCTCGTTCTGATGTCATCACTCATTTTTCCACACTACTGCCAAGTGTTTTTCTCTAGAAAGAAGATAAAGGTGAATCAAAAATGCAAAGCTAAAAAGCGCTTTCTCACCAACAGGAGAATGTGCTGTTTCACAAGTTTCATCTGTGTCATCGTTTTCCCATAATGTACAGTGCAGTTTACATGCTGCCTCTCAGTTTCCTTCTGTGCTACCAGTAAAGCTGCTGTGGTTTTAGTAATGCTGTTTACTGTGGCCAGTGGAGGGAAAAAACTCCAGCTCTTGTTCTAGAGAAGGAGGCAAATTCGATACCAGAGATTCGGTTCTTCCTCTCATGCCAGATTTTTTTCTCATGCCACTTCAAATAAGCCTGAGCCCTGCTTCAGAGCCAGCTGACTTTGACCTACCATGGCAAGGCCATTGAAACTAAGTTTATCATTCATCTGAGTTTGCACTGACAGCATGAGTCTAATGTCCTTTCCCACAAATGTTCAGGTTTCTGTTTCTGTCCTGAACTCTTTCATTTTTAGCTCTCAGCCACTTCCCTTCTATTATTATGATAGTACCAAACATGTTGATGTGCATTCAGACTTAGTATTGATTTATTTTTAAGAAGAATGGAAAAAAAAACGTCCATCTGACTGCTGTGAAGTCAAACAGGTTATGGAAGAAGCTGAGAATTTATGCTGTTAAAAAAGAATTCAGCTGCTGTTCCTCACTTCCAACACAATACTGGACACTTTGGTGGAGCAGTGCCTTGAAATTGGCAGTCACTGGATGTCTTCATTTCTAAGTGGCATCTGTCATATCTTTAATAAAATATCCTGTACAGTAATAGATTGACACTGAAGAGCTATATCAGATCTTTTCCATATTTTTAGTAATTTTGTTGCTTTCCTTGTTTGGTGTCATGGAAATGGATGGTAGCAGAGGGAAACAGTGGAAAATGTGACTCTTCTACTCCCTTTTCACAGCATTTTCCCATTCTTCAGTGTTGAAAACCTAGATATTATATCACTCATTTCCTTCCTGATTTGTAGAGAAGTTCTAGTCTGTGTCCAGGTTGTCAGGTATCTATATTCAATGGACTCAGTTTTTTGACTCCTGCTTTTGAGGGGAGCTGCCATCCCCAACAAGAGCACAGCTATTTTGGATCTTCTGCTCAACAGTAACTTGATCTCATCAGCTTTGCAAATGCAGTGGTTCCTCTATGGTTCAAAGTGATCCTGGGCAACATCCTCATATACAAAAACCACCTCATCAATATAACTCAGTAAGTGAAAGGCAGAAATTCCTTCAAAAATAAACTGACAAAATGTGGAGAATGAAAGGATAAAATCCTGAGCAGATGACACCTTCTTTTAGATCAGCTTTTGCTTGTTAGTGGCTGAATGCTGATTAGGCTTTCCATGCATTACACTTTCACAATTTAATCCTCCCAGGAGAACCACATCACCAAGCCAACACTCTCTCTCAGCTAGTATTGATGATCCACCCACCGTGTGGATATGTGAATATGTGAATATGTAGATCATCATAGTCCAAAGCTATAAAGTGCTGTGTTTTGCTCTGCTTCAGGACATGTGGATCCATCACCCCTGCTAACAGACAAACGTCCTGGATAATTCTGCTTCTTCCCACATGCTGGGAGTGCCAGTGGTTCCTGTTGGCACCTCTGCAGTCCATCTGCCATGCTCAGTCATTCCTTACTGTTCTGTGCCTCAGCAGGACATCCAGGACAGCCTGCTGGGCTAGGTGCCTGTCACAAGCAGGGCTCCTTCATATATCCAAATCAGTTTGTGCTATCCACAACATAAAATTAATAGTTCCTGTAGCTGAAGATACAATATTATAAGGCCATGGTATTTTTGCTGGTATTGTTTAGACAGATGAAATTATATTTCAGTTACCCTGAATAAAAAAAAGGGGAAGTAAAAGCAGAGGAGGATTAAATGTACATTTACATATATTTTCTTCTACGCTTTCTTTTCTACTTAAACTGCCCATATATTAAATTTACCTCTGCAGACTGCTCTAGAATTATCCTATCTTTGACAACAAGTTCTCTGTTCTTTCCCCACTCTTGTGCAGAAGTTTACCTGGGAAAAATGCCAAGTTTGTGAGCTAGAAGGTCATGTAAACACATCCTTCATCATGTATGCATACATATGTATGTGTAGACAACAAATATGTGTATATATTTATATAAATATATTTTGTGTATACACATTTGTATACAACGTGTATATATATGTGTTTATATTTTTTATATATATATATATATATACACACACACACAACACAGTAGTGATTGGACCACACACTTTTCCCATTTTTACTTTCCAGTATGAGACTTTGGGAAAAGTAACAAATATAGCATTTGGAAAAATAGAAAGCATGTGAAAATCAACACAGAAAAACTGGCAAGACCAGTATTTTCCCATGCTTCTAATCTAATCTGGTCTAATTGTTATCAAAAGCCTTATTTCATAGCCAACCAATGATCTTTTCTTTCCTTCCTGCCAGTCCCACATTCTCCTGCAGCCTGACTGCAGTATAAAAAAATTATAATAACTCAGTAATAAATAAATACCACTTATCTGTTTTAGAAAGAGCAGTGGCTGCACCTGGAGGGGAGGGGAGGTCACCCAGCAGGTCCTGTGCTGAGAGCTGAGGGTGACAGCAGGCTCCACCAAACGTCACAGTTATTATGAGCTTGCCTAAGTCCATAACTGACCTTTCAGTCTTCTGGCTTGTAATCCTTTGCTGGGGGTTGTAATCACTAGAATTTTGCTGTTTCTGTGGGTTATTTTCACTGGCAAAATCCAAGAGTGAGACCTGCAGGCCAAGAAATGGGGGAAAGGAGGTGGGATGGCAGGGGAGGGAAGGAAGGAAGGAAGGAAGGAAGGAAGGAAGGCAGGAAGGGAGGAA
>VZTE01006029.1:578785-610447 GCA_013397775.1 Eulacestoma nigropectus | reverse complement strand
AGGAAGGAAGGAAGGAAGGAAGGATGGAAGGAAGGAAGGAAGGAAGGAAGGAAGGAAGGAAGGAAGGTTGGTTTCTCCACAGCACAGTGGTAGGGAAAGAGGAGGGGTAGCAAGAGCTGCATCTGCAGCCTTGTGTTTCGTGTGTTGCAGGTTGAGATGGGCACCTGGGGGGTGTGAAGCTGCCAGAGTGTTTTGATTCAGGATGGAAACCCATCCCCACATCCCCCTGCCACTCCGGGTCTCAGCTAAGCCTCTAGAGCAGTCACAGGTGAGCAGCTGCGCTGTGTCTGTGCGTGGGGGCTGTAAAGAAAGGGACATCTGATTCGTGCCGTTTTCCCCATTCTTACAAAGCACAGCTGCTCCTTCCCGGCTGTATCACATCCCAGCAGCAGAGGCCTTTACCAGTGGGATATCCCTGGTAAAGGATAAGGGAACTTCCCTGTTCCCTTCCAGCAAAATGCAGCCGTGTCCTAACCAACGTTTTCACGCTGCTTTGCACAGGCATTGCAAGAGCTGCTAGGGAGGGCTAAGGCCATGCACTTGTGGGCTAAAAGCCAAAATGAGCAGGGTTTGGTTATTGTCTACGTACAGAGGGTGCAGCTGGAGATGGAGGGGATGCTGCGCTCCCACAGCTTCCCGCTGCCAAGGCCCCCCTTCCCCGCGTCCTCTGGCCCAGCCCATTTCGCAATGTCAGGATTTGAGGGCGAAAACCATTATCTGACCATCCTGCCTGACTCACACTAAAAGAGAAAAGAAGTCGTTCCGGGGAAGCCGAGGCTTTCAGGGAACCTCTGCCCTGCTCTGGGAGCCTTCGTTGCCCTCTAGTGACAAGCCGAGAGCAGGTGACAGAGCCCAGCGGTTCTCCTCTGGCGGCAGGGCAGCGAGGAATATAAAAGTGAAAATCATTAAACAAACATGCACCGTTAACCCTCTGGGCTTCTTTAGTGTTCATCCCCAATAATATTTTGTAATGAGCTTTTTTATTAGTGTCATTAATTTATTAGCTCTTTAGGACGGATACCTTTTTTGCTTGGATGACCGCCTGCTCTGTTATGTCTAAATATTTACAATATTCTTGCTGAAATAATGAATAATGGAACAGTAATGGGTTCACTGTTAAGAATTCTGTTGTGCTGGCTGACACAGGTGAGTAGCTGAGATCAGCTGTGATTGAAATCCCCCTTATCCTCTTACCTCCCTTAGGAATGCTTCACAAATACAGCTTTCCCAGCACACTGATAAGAGCCTGTGTGGAAGCAAGTGATAGTCACAAAAGGAGGCAGAAATGCTGCTGCTGATACAATGTTATCTGAATTTCTGAAATATCACCACCTTTACCACTGGTTTAGGTGGTAGTTTTACACCTTTATACCTATGCAAGCCCTGGGGCTGATTTCTGTGTCTTAAAAATCACAGGTCGCAGTTTAGACAAACTTTTTTTTTGTTGCTTATTTGCAGATTTTATTTTGTGTGATGAAGGAATAGGCTCGTGTTCACTGGATTTTCCTGTGTCATCCGTAGCTTCTGATTTCAAGTCACATGTAACCACGGACGGCCGCGCTCCCCTGGAGCTGTGCCACGTGCTCCGTCAGAGAGAGGAGCTCAGTCCCTGGTTATGTTTCTTGGCCGTGGAGCTCTCAGGATAAGATGCTTGTAACTCTATATTGTTGCTGAGGAGTGATGACCTGCTATAGTCTGCTGGTGAATAGTACTGATGACCTGCTAAATGAGGTAGAGTCAAATTTTTGGCGATAGTAACGCACGCAGCACCAGGTGTTTCTGTCCCATCAGTATGTGTGCCACCCAAAAGCTGCTCATGTCTTTTGTCCTAGAAAAAAGGGAATGCAACTGCATTTAGAGGCTCTTTCAATAGAAAATTAGCCCACAAATATTGGAAGGCCCTTGGTCCTTACATTTTCATTGTAGATTACCTACAGAGCTGGAAAAAACTTACAAGAAGATAGTTCATGCTTTATTCTACTAAGAAGAATTCCTTGTCTGCAACAGCTTGAATTCCTCCTTAAAAGGCTGATCATAGCCAGAGGTTCACACCTTACATCAAAAATCTTTTTGTTGCCTTTCTCAGTCTTCAGAATATTTACTTTTATATTATCATTAAGCCAACTCACATAAAAGAATTTTCAGTTCCTGATGAGTCATAATCATCAGTACAGTGCTTCCCACCCTGACTGTGGCCATAGTAGTCATTACCAAAAACTCTGCAGTTATTTATGATGGAACTTCTTGGAACACTGCGTCCCTTTACCCTTGTCTTGGTGTTTGACTGGTGAGAAGTAATCACCCGAGTACATAGCTCCTTACAGGTCATTCTGTGTGTCTTTGTCTCTGGGTACACTGAAATGCCACAGTGCCCCAGTTCAGAAGTTCATGGGCACACAGACCTATGTTAGCCAATGTTTACTTCTACAGTAATCATTTGCCAATGCTGTAAAATCCTGGGACTCACCTCAGCATCTGCTAATGTGATTCTGCATGTCGGATTTGCAACAAGCCCACATGCTGTGCTTATCCCAGTTACACGTCATAGCAAGTTTCATCTTGTCTCTGATGATGCACAGCGCTTCCTAGACCTGCCTGAGGAAGCTTTTCCTTTCACCAATCTTCCCCAGGCTAACAGTGATGTAAGTGCACAGAGCCTGGATTTTCTGTACAAGTTCTCAGGTCACAGGATGCATGAACGTACTTGAGCTCTAGACCATGAAAAGTATGGGTTGTACATTTTTCACTGCATCAAAAGATAAAATGTACAGGTGCTGATAGACTGCATCAACCTGATTAATTGCATGGTGGATAAAAAAAAATGGGCTAGTACAGTATTCCTGTCTGTCTGTGAAGAAGCTGTTGATCTTTGGATCATGGATTCAGAATTAGAACCATCTGACAGCAATTTATCTCGCAGCTGTCCTGAATATGCTGGCTCAAAATTCATTTTTTTCTTCTAATAAAGACGAAAAAAACAAATTACAAAAGGGCAGATATTTTTCATGGTCTTACAGGAGACAGCAATGCTAAACTTTATACAGAACAAAAGAGAACAGAAATTCCATATTATGATGTGAGTGTAATGGGGTTTAGAGCAGCATAAATCTTTTCCCTCACATGTAGTAACCAAAACTCTCACTGTTCATAGAACAGAATGTTCAGCCATGTTGGTTCAAATCCTATAGTGCAATAGGTGTAGGATGTCCTTTGTTTCCAGGCAAAATCAGAAATGCATCTCTCACATTTACCATATCTCAATAGAGTGAGAAACTCTGTAAAGTCCCTTGCCCATTTCCTTCTGCTTTGTCACTCCTGAGTAAACTTCCCAATTCTTGGTGTTCATACTTCTGTATAAATACAAAAGTACATATGATGCCAGTCATATTTGCTGACAAATATTTTCATTGTAGGCATCAGAAAGCTTCCTAGTCATCAGCAGATTAAAGGCTGCAAATGTGAAACAGGTGTGGCTTGGTTTACATATGCCTTTTGCATTTTGTTAAATACACGAGTGACAGAACCAGAAGGGAAATTTAGAAGTCAAGACTCATTCTAAACCTTCTTTTGAAGTAATCCAGTTTACATAATATATAAACATAAAGTAATTCAGCAGCTTGACCCCAAAGGTAGGAGCTCTGATCTCTTAATTATAATATGGAGCATTTTGCATATGTCAGTTAAAGTTTCCAGATCTCATTTTCCTGGTTTGTCAAGTAGAGAAAATAGTAATTCCCCTCCTCGTATGGTTGTTAATCCCTTTTAAGGATTTTTAAGCACTATAAAAAGAAAAAATACCCTGTGATGTCATTCCTAGTAGCTATGTGGTTCGACTGTCTGCAGCCTGGAGGGCTTGACTGGTTACCAGGGGCTGTAATAACAAGGGTTTCAGCCACATCTTGATGAGCTGTTAATACTCAGGGCACGTCTTTGGCCTGTTGCTGTGTTATGAGAACTGCTGCTTTCACCACTGAGAGTTGTGCAACTTCCTTCTGGCTTCTAAAGTTGTTGGTTCCAAGGAATTCCTTTCTTCTGGTAACTGGTAAAGGTTTCTCAGGCAACAAGTCCAGATGCTGGTGACTGTTTCATCTCATCCTGTTTTATTTTAACGTTAATGACACAATAGAAACAGTCAGACCACATCTTCCTTTTTCCTTCCAGAACTTTTATATATAAAGATCTTCCTTCAACTTAAAGTGTGGGTGCTTTTTAGAATCAACCTGGAAAACCAAGACGTGTCCTTCATTGCTCAGTTCTTCTCAAAGGAAAGATGGAAGAAATATCCGTGGGCTGGAGGAAGAAGAGGAAGCTAAGGCCAGCCCTGCTCTGGCTAGGGTAAGAGCAAATAGGGCAGCAACTGGAGTGTATAGGGAAGATACGGCATTAATTTTTTGGTAACAGTTTTACTCCCTAAATCAAAAAACCTCAAAGGCTGATCTTCTCAAAAGAAGGAGAAAAATTTCACTCATGTTCATGTCTTCCTCTTAGCTCACCTCCCTCAGATACTCAAACACAATGTATAATCCTGATCCCAGTAAAGCTTGTGGTGGACGCCTTTTCAAAAGGAAAGAAAGACTAGCATTTGCATTCCTTAAAAGCAGTAATGGTAAATAAATACTATAGGCAAAGGTGGCTTGGAAATATGGGAGCCAGTTGGGTAAAGCAAGGCTTGATCTCCTCTTGCAGTGTGCTAGAGTGGAAAACTGATTTTTCATGTTGTACACAGAAAGGCTTTATCCTGAGTATAGGCATGCCCAGCTGATTAGTTGAGAGTATTTAATGTAATTATTTAATCTAACAATCTAATTATCAGTCACCAGTTTACTGCTGTTAATCAATCATAAATTTGCTATTTATTGGTTCAGCAAACGATACTAATCTTTTAATTAACTAAACTGATTAGTTTCCCTGAATGGGCTGTTCTGACCCTTTTGGGGCCTTGAGAAGTACAAAGTGCAAGAAAGCACAAGGGGAACAATTTGCTTGTACCCTGTGGTTTCCCCCACCTCCAGCTGCCTGGTGGGATGGTGCCGGGGGCAACTGGGGCAGGAGGAAGGAAATAGTATCCCAAAGAGAATGAACGGGATGGAGAGGTGCAGGGACCAGGTGGGAAGGGCTGGGAAACCACTGAGTGAGAACAGGAAAAGCATGGGGGAAATATATATACATCCAGGAAGGAATATAAATGGAGAGAGTTGTGTCCGGTATGGCTAAATGGGCACAGGAGGAAAGGAACAACCCTGAGGGAGCTCGCTGGTTCGGGGCTGCCCGCCTCGCACACCCGAGCGCTGGAGCAGGAGCGGCTCCGTCCCGGCTCCGCCGCTGCTCCGAGCGCAGTCTGCAGGTGGTGCAATTGCCCCGAGAAACGCGTTTCTGGTCTGCTGAGGATTTCCCGGAGTGGTTTAATCACAGTCACGGAAACTTTCCCTCTTGGCGCTGATTTGATGGCAGAACAGGTAAGAGGGTTACCCTAATCTTGGTTTCATCCTAAATGCTTCCTAACCCTTTGATAAGCATAGTAAATCCCCAGGTCATAGCACTGAGAACTAAGCCATCGTTTTGGAGATGGTGATGTAACTGCTGGTGTTCTCCTTTATCTCATCTATATTTTAGTTAACAATTTCAGACCCTGCAGTCAGACTTAATAATCTGTACAGACGTCTCCTCTTGTAGATAATGATCAAGTCAATTTAGCCTGAGGGATGCAAGTAGAATCTGCACACAGATTCATGCAATATGTTACACAAGCAGCAGAAAGAGACAAAAATAGCTAAAGAAATAAAAAATTCATGTTACACAGTGTTCTTTCCAAATCTTTTAGTCCCCACTTTTTTTTTT
Source organism: Eulacestoma nigropectus (assembly GCA_013397775.1). Lineage (NCBI taxonomy): Eukaryota > Metazoa > Chordata > Aves > Passeriformes > Eulacestoma > Eulacestoma nigropectus. The sequence continues at coordinate 604,609 of VZTE01006029.1, read as the reverse complement.
TTAATATGCCACTATGAAATAAAGTGAGTAGATAAAATTATTTCATTGCTTTGGCATTTTATTGTTCCTTCTGCAGATTGCCAGGGCCTTTTGGACCTCCTGTTGTGTTCCACCACATATAGCTCCATGGCCAAAATGTCAACAGCTATAGGCTTGCAGTAAAATTACATATAAGCAGCCTATGTTATTGACGACTATGGCAGAGTTGTCTTTCAGAGGGTGAGCTGTTGTCTGGATATCTCATGAGACATTGCTAAACCTTCTGGAGTAAGAGCCTCCTCCCTGGCACTTTGAAGTCCATGGGACTTTTGATGTTGACTTCATTAACAGTAGGATGAAGCCTTTATGTTGCCTATGTATAGTATAAAGCTGACCTTTTACTGAATCACTTTTGCTATGTGAGTCAATCATCTATTTGATGCATCACCTCCTCGCTCTCTTTAAGGCAATTCAAGTAAATGTCACCTGACGTGCAAGCTGAGGAAATTCCTGAGACAGAAAAGCAACAAGTTCATGGAGCACAGTTCACTATCTTTTAATTCTTCTTGCCCCTTTGTACCAGTCTTTTCCTACAAGCATTGCTCATTGTGAAAATGCATTCCCCAATGCTTGTAAAAAGATTGTAATCTGTGCCAGTCAAGAAGTGCAAGTGTTTACTGAAATGAAAATCCATGTTTTATAAATATTGTAGGATTTTTTAGGAAAATACCATGTGAAGTTCAACAAGGTGAAACAATTCTTCCAGCCTCAAGAGTTGCTAGATCTTGTAGTGCAAGGCACTGAGTCATGTCACAGGGGGCATGGAGGGTGGCAATAACCTCTTTTATGTAATGAGATCATAGAATCCTACAATGGTTTGGGTTGGAAGGGATTTTAAGGATCATGTAGTTCCAACCCCCTGCCATGGGCAGGGACAATTTCCCCTAGACCAGGTTGCTTAAAGTCTCATCCCACCCAGCCTTGAACACTTCCAGGAAAGGATCAGCCACAACTTCTCTGAGCAACCTGTTTTAGTGCCTCATCATCCTCACAGTGAAGAATTTTTTCCCTAAATCTATATTTAATCTAAATCTACCCTATTTTGATGTACAGCCATTCCTCCTTTTTTTATCACAATGTCTTTTTGATGTCCTTGTCAAAAGTCCCTCTCCAGCTCTCTTATAGGTCCCCTTTAGGTCCTGGAAAGTGCTTCAAGGTCTCCCCAGAGCCTTCTCCAGGCTGAACAACCCCAACCCTCAGCTTGTCTCCATAGGAGAGGTGCTCCAGCCCTCAGAGCATCCTCCTCTGGATGTGCTCCACCACACAGAGCTCCATGGCCAAAATGTCAACAGCTGTAGGCTCCATGTCCTTCTTATTCTGGGGGCCCCAGAGCTGAACACATTCCTCCAGGTGGGGTGTCATGAGACCAGGGTATAGGGTGCTCCATTGTTCAACTTAGTAAGCAGAAGAAATTATGGAATTGTTCTGAGTCATAGTCATTAATGAAATAGACTTTGCTTATAATTTAGCTTCGATTGCTTTGGTAATGTTGTGAATTTGTCTGCTTAGTTCTTTATTACTCATATGAGAAGCATAACGAATGTGCAGCAATCTTCTCTAGTGCTTAATTTAAAAGCAGGATGGAGAAATAGCATAGAAGGAAGTTTCTTTGATATTCAATGGCACTGACTCCCTAGAATAGAGTGATCTATAAAACATGAATCTTCTCTCACCTGTACTGGTAACCTGATGTGACTGGAAAACTGCAGTTCTACTCTTCTCTGATTCCCTGGGAAATAATATGTCTTACTTTATGGAATAAACAGATTCAAAATCTCAAATATAGCTGGAAAATTTAATATATGTAATCTTTGGGCTCACTTTCTTTTGTCCTTAATATTCTAGTTGCCATTGCCCATATTTGCCTCTATATATATATATGTATGTATGTTGTGCAAGCTTACCTTATATCACTTACCTTTCCCAGTGCAACTGTTCAGAGGTGTACAGCAGCCTTTTGCAGTCAGTGGTTAATACATGTTTATAATTGTTCACTTTTTGGTATCCTTTCATCCATCACACATTCAGTAACTAGTGAGACAATCAACTCAGGTAAGCATTTTTGTTTCCTTTGAAGGGATAAGAATATGGAGGTGTTATATAAGCCAAGAATATCAGAAGTGACTTGAGATTTTGGGGTGACTAGCTGAGTTTGTTGGTGTCCGACATAAACCACAGACCCGATTATCCAAAGCAGGTGAGATACATGCTCTCTGAAAGTCAGGTGCTTCTAGAGGAGCTTGGACTAGACATCTAAAGAATGAGTTGCTGAAGCTACTTTTGGAAATCCTGACCAGTGTGCTTGGTCTGAAGTCACACAAGTTCAAGGCAGGGAAAAATTAGTAACTGACTCTTGCTTTCAAGTGACCTGCGATGCTTCCTTTGCCTACTCATTAGATTTCTGAGTGGCTTTTGTCTGGTCTACCAGTTTTCCATCTTGTAATTACTTACCAAGATTCATCATCATCTTGCTGCTGGTTTGTCATTAACATTCCTTTCCTGTGCTACCTCCCCCCAGAAGCAGTCCAGTCCCTATGCTGGCCTGCTGATGCTGTCACACCAATCACCTATTTATTTTCTCATATTTCCTTTCTTTATCCTTCAATGTTCCACGTTGCACTTGCCCATGAAACTCTTTGACACAGGAGCCAATATTTTTCATTGTACAGCATCTAGAATAATTATGTGTCAGTTTAAAAATGAGGTTCTTTGAGGTTCACTATACTACTACTATTACTACTAAACAATTACAGGATTTGCTGGTCACCCACGTTGGTTTTTCAATTAAAAATAAACCAAGTACATTGAGTTCAAGGACCTGATGCTTGAACATATAGGGTGGGCTTGCTGCTGAAAGTTATTTCCATTTTTTTGAGTCAGAGCTACCGAATCCGTGTATTAGGGTGACAACCCACCCTTAAGGGGAAGGAAGCACCCAAGATTCTGAGCATTTCTCAGATCATAGACCGGCCTGGGGGCAGAGGGGAGGCACCACCACCATCCATCCCATGGCTAAACTCAGCTTCTCTGGGCCTTTGTGCTAAGGTAGGTCTCAAGAAACTCCACTTACTCTAGAGGACAAAATTTACCAAATATTTCCCTATGCTACACTCCTATTGCTTTTTGCCTGAGTATGCTCTCACATGTCAGAATTGCCAGAGCATTTTGTGTGTGAGGCTCCGGAGCTACCTCTGTGAGGTTTATAGTAAAGAGTTTTCCATGGACTGTGCACAACCCTCATCCTTACAGTCAGTTGGAAGGATGAAGAAACTGCCTATGTCTAGAACATTTTTTATCACAGTAACTAAACATATAATTTCTTTTTCTCATTGATACATTTAATATTTATGGACATATCAATTTTTTTTTCTTTGTAATACACAGAAAGTAAAAATTCCTAATACACTCCCAACTGCTCCAGTTTCTGGGTCCAGCTGGAAAGCTGTGCCTCTGTACATTTTTCACAAACATCATCCATGCTCAATGCTGTACTTTGCAGACCCTGTCCTTCCTCAAAGCCTGGTTTAATATCCAACACATTCTGTAGCTTTTTGTTATTATTTAATGAAAAGTCCTGTGTAAATCGTAGTCATAAACCACTCAGGAATTCAGTTTTATTAAGCAATTTTCTCAGTCTTAGCAGAATTATATAGCACATATTAATTAGTCCTTAGAACAACCACTTACAAGAATAGGGACCATGAATGTCTCATTGTCCTCACAATGAGGCACAGAAGTTAAATCTTACTTAGATCAGACATAGTTGCTTCTCATAGGTATTGCTGATGCAGTGTGGTCATATGAATGACTGACATGCCTGTTTGATCTTTTCTCAAAGAAAATTACTTTGTAAAGGACTGTGACCAAGAGTTCTCATGACTTCATGAGTGTGTTGGCCTGGGCCCATGGGTGAAGTGAGGCATGACAAGCTACAAGTGCTGGGCACTGAAGCATCTCATCTGAGAAGGTGCTGATGTCACTAATGATGGTGTAAAAATGTGCCACAGATTCTGTTATTTCCACTGAGTCCTTATTCAGGTCCAAATTCAGCACAGAAAATGAGCCTGTCTTATTTTAAGCACACAGATTGTCTCAATGCTTTATTTTTAGTTTTGATTTTTTTTTCCTGGTTGAGCTTGAGTGACTGGTTACTTATGTTGACATCTAGATTTCTTTTAATATTCTTTACATGTTTCCTGGAATAGTCTTTTGTCTTTTTTTTTTTTTTTTTAAATAAGATATCAAAATACCTGCACAAAGGCACGTAGGTGGGGGTTTTAAATTCTTTTCTTATGTGCTATTTTCCCCCATCAGATGAGAGAGTGTACTTTGTCGGTATTTCTTTCAATATTCCTCTTGCAAACATATTTTTTATATATCCAGCTCAATATTGATGTATTTCTTTGCAGGCAGTCTTTTACTTGTGTCTTCATGATATCTGAATTAATCTGCATTCACCAGTTGAAATGAATTATCTTCACAATACTCTTGTGATTTCGGGTAGTGCTGTTATCTTTGACTTACGGGTAGTGTCTCTGATCTGGACATATTAAGTGTCAGATGACCATAATTTTAATGATTTGATGACTTTAGTGAGTAAAGTGTTTTGCATGTTCAAGTTCTCTATTTTCTTTATTGGTGATGGGGTTTTTTTCTTTCTTTTCTGGAATAATTTTCCCCATTTACCAGATATTTTACAATTTTTTCAGCTTCTAAAGTAGGAGCCCTACTAATTATACCATTATTAACCACCTCTCCCTGATACATTTCTCCTTATGCTGAGGAGGATTATTCACCAAATGTATTCAATAACACAAGCAAAACCACTATGCTGTCATGCAACTGAAGTCTAAACTGTAATGCACTTGCATGTGTGCACTTAATTTAATTAATTAAGTTTATTTATGTTTACTAGTTTTTGAGGCCTGAATTTCATCACCTTTGTAATTTTCTAAGTAATTTTAAAATAATATTGCAATTATTAAAAAGAGCAGATGTATTCTGTCACTTAGATTTTATTCCGAGGTGTTTCATGGGGAACTTTATTCATGGAGTTGTACATGCCTAACACCACAAAAGAGGCCTTTAATGATCATGGCCAGAAACATATAGACTCGTGATTTCTGGGTTTGTTGCCTGATTTTGGTAAAGGAGATGCTCCAGCAGCTGTAGACTGTCCACCTTACTGGAATCTCTTGACTTTTCTAGCCCCAGATCTGAAATTAGTGATGCAGCCTGGGTTGATGCCAGACAGATTTCTGCTGGAGTCAGCCACAGATTGAAATCCTTGGTCCTTGCTGCCCAAAACTGTGATTTTGACACCAATCCTAAACTAGCTTACCAACTCCTTTCAGACACCATGGGAAGTCTGTCATATCAATCCCACTTAACACTGGGATCTCGGGCAGGCAAGAACAAGTAAGATTAAATTTAGTATTAACTTAAACTGGTTTTTGGGTCACAAGACTGACTATGATTTAGGGATAGGATAAAAACATGTCCTGGAATTAAATTTGCCACCCAGACTGAAATAGGTTTGGATGTGGGAATAACTGAAGGTGTCTGGGTCTACTGGAAGAGAGCTGGGCTTAAGGTTTAAGTGATGGAAGAGGGCGCAGGCAAACAAAGTCAGTGAGTTTTAGTTAGTTCTGGATCTGACAAGGGTTGGAAGGTTTGATCACAGGTGGGGCCTCTTTGGTTTTTATGTGACTGGAAGGCCTCACTGTGTAAAAGCTAAGCAAGGATGTTGTTGGATGCATGCTTCTCTTGGCACCAGCCCTAAATTTAGCAAGGGCTTCTTCTCAATCCAGTACTGAACTTTCTTCATCAGCCCCTGCTGGCCTAAGCTTTTTCCCAATAGAAATCTTGCTTAATCTTGATATTGAAAGTTCTGTAAGAGCAAGTCCTAAAATTAGATAGAGATTTCATATTGGCACAAGCCCCACCTTAGTAAAGCCTTCCACATCCACTCTTAACCCTACCTCATAGCCCTTGTCAACCTGAACCTTAAACCCCTGTAATTTCCTAACTCTGACTCTTGCCAACCCAGCTCTTGAAACTCCAGCTGAGAGGCTTTACATCTCAAAAATTCAAAACAAACAGCTTTAGAAACAAAGTGGATCTTCTTTCCATTGCCAGAAAAAGTGCTGTTTAATGTGCAAGTGCAGTGTTTGTGTATGACAACCGTGGGCATTTTGATATACGGCTCATGTGCTCTTTTTCAAAATAGCATTTATTTTGAGCTGGCAATGGAAGCTCTCATTAGAAAATCAGTAAAGGTGCATCATTTTTCTCAAGAGTAGGATGTGTCAGTTCTGTCCCTTCTGGTAATCCATACCCTTCATCAACAAGAGACGTGGCTAAAAATTGAAAAAATATATTAAAAAAAATTAGTTGTTTCTGAAATATCTCCTCACCTCCTCTCTGCTGGATCAGAAGGGCTATCCTGGGATTCCCCTTTTGTGGAGAGACTTTCTGAGGTGCTTAGCTAAGGTCTCTTGTGAGTTAGATGATTCCCCTGTGGATACAGCAGAACACTCCTACATTTCAGGTGTGATGGGTTATCATTAAAGAGAGTAGGCAAGGTCCTCTTGGTGCCTCCTGGTGCAATGCTGCACTAAGCAAAGCTCCGATTCATCAGGATCTTTAACCATCTTTTTTTCTGACAGCTTAGGGAAAGAAACGAGATAAAATGGCAAAAGTATGTAGTCCACGTTTAACAGGATTTTGAGTGTTGGGAAGAACTGTGAAGGAATCCAGCTCTTTGGGATGAATGGGCTATGCAATAGGCAAAGAAATAATCATGTCGTAACAGGGAAAGAAATAATTTAAACTATTAATTTATCCCATTAGTTCCTGTACTCCTTGTCATCGCTTACTAATTAACTCCAAATGTTTCCCTATGTTGACTATGGAAAATGCTGTCTAAGTGTGGAGCACCAGCCAGAAAAACTACCTAAATCCTCGGCTGCATAAAGAACTGGAAGATACAGTGCCACAGACAAAGGAATGACATGTTCTTTGTAGCTATACTCACGTCTAAAGAATCCAAGCTATAAAGAGGGCTCTAAAGCAGGCAATGGAAATGATTAGTCATGGGGATGGTGTTCATGGGGACACGGTGTGGAGCAGGTGTTTTCTCAGATTCCTGTGCTCGTACGTGCCTTGGGACTTCGCTGAGGCCAAAAGTGCAGCAGGAGTCAGTGCTCAGAGTCCACAGTGCTGAAAACAAATCCCAGGATATTAGGTGGGATAGAGGTTTTTTTTCAGAGATACACAAATATTTCAGGGTGTGAAAGAAGTATCTAGCAAAGGAAATCTCGCTTATGGGGAAGTTATTTTTTAATTTTCCATCTGATGTTCTGTTGTGCCTTCCTCAAAATTCTTTTAACACTGAGCACTGCTAGGGAACTCAGTGGAAAATCCATGTGCTCTAGGCAGGACAATCCCATGTAACAATATGTATGACTCCTTTGATTTAGATAATATTATTGAAATGAATAAACTTCCCTTGCACATCTATTTCTAGGACAGGACTTGACTGCTGTGAAGCACCGTCCTGTTGTTTGCAGTGTGAAACGAGGAGTCACAAGCTAACACGCTTGACTGAACTTCCTCATATTAACGCTGCTAACCAAGATCTGGGCTTCTGCTTTGTATGTCTCACTGATCTTCACAGAAAACTGACTCGGAGGATGAGAGGTGTAGGCGGAGTGAGTGATAGGAGGAAGGGTCATAGACAGTTTTGTGTACTAAACATTCCCCCTACACAAATGGTACTCTGGGGGTGGCTGCCATTCTTAGTTCCAAATTTAAAAGCCACAATCCAAAAATAAAAAGAGTGTCACTACAAATAGTAGAAGTGAGGCCAACAAGTCAAATCTGGGCTGGTGCTTTTTTATTTTTTTGAAAGGTGGATGTGTGTGGGCTGTGAATATTGTTTGAGCTAGTCACTTTTGAGAAGGAAGAACAATATGGGAAACAAATGAAAAGTGTTTTAGCTGTTGATAATTTCCTTTTTCATAATAACAATTGAATGGAACATATTAGTAAAACTCACTTACTGTACGCCCACATTTTGTAATTTTTAGAGAGTATGTTGGGTGTTTAATCCAAGATGCCAAAGAAGGATCTAGTCCTTTTGACTTAATCACTTGTTTAAAAGGTGGTTTAGAATGGCATGTATTTTTAGACAGCAAGAGGGACTATTTATGTTGGTCAGTTAGTACATGGTAAATTAAGGAGTGAAATTACAATCTGCTCTTTACCTGCATTCATTCCCCATGAGGACACTTCTACCCTTACATGGAGAGTGGAGTAGCCAGTGCTACCTCCCAGGTCCAGCAAAGCTGCTGTCTCACTGCATTTTCCTCCCTTCTGTCCCAGTCTTTCTCTCCCTGTATGGTTTGCCCCGTTTGCAGCAGTTTGTCCCTGCACCACGATGCCACACTGCTCCACAGCCCTTTGGCAGGGATCTTTCTGGCACAGGTTTCTTTCGCTCTTGCATGAAGTGAGCTCTTCTAGCTGTTCTGGCAGGAGGAGGCTAAGGCTACTACCTTAAGGAGTGGCTGGCAGCTACTCCCAGCACTGCCCCTAAAGCCTGTCAGACCCTTCAGTCTCCCACTGTTTCCCACTGTCAATCCCATTGCATATCCCTGTGTATGGCTGCGGGATTATTTTTGTGGTCTTTCACCTACGTCTGTGTGTGTGCTCTTCTGTTGTTATTTGTCTGCCTGCAGACACAGAGACCTGGTGTGGCCTCACCTCGAATATTGTGTTCAGTTTTGGTCACTGCAGTATAAGAAAGACATTAAACTATTAGAGAGTGTCCAAAGGAGGACAACCAAGATGGTGAAAGGCACTGAGGGGAAGGCTGAAGGCGTGTGAGGAGTGGCTGAGGGCAGTTCGTCTGTTCAGCTTGGAGGAGACTGAGAGGAGACCTCATTGCAGTTACAGCTTCCTCACGAGGGGAAGAGAAGGGGCAGACATTGATCTCTGCTCTGTGGTAACAGTGACAGAACCTGAGAGAATGGCCTAAAGTTGCATCAAGGAAGGGTTAGGTTGGATATTAGAAAAAGGTTCTTCAACCAGGAGTTTAATTTTTTAAGGCTTGTGTGTTTTTTCTGGGAAGAAGTTCAAGACCACCAAATAATTAGGGGTTATTACTGGCCTTAACTTGAACTGAAACAGAAGTAAGAATAAAAGGTGCCGGTCTGACTCTCTGGTTATAAGCATTTTTGTCTAGGAAAAAAATTCAGGAGGAAAGACAGTTAAAATAAACATGAATTAATAAGGGAAGGATATCATGTAGTTTCTGCTGACTCTCAAGAACTTTTCCGATGTTTGTTTTGTTTGGCCTCTCTATCTGCATCAAGATGTGAAACCCTACAGCTTGAGTTTCAGTGATTTCCCTTTGAAACAAGATAGTGTTTCAGCTCTCCAAAGACTGAAGGCTGAACTCCTATCACAGCTGTGATGGCAGAAGTGTGGAATAACTTCCCTGACCTCAGTCTCAGTTACTGTAAATAATTTTATGAGGTGTGGTTTTAGCTAGGCTTTCCTGTCATTCTTATACGTGAGGGGGTTTTACTGAAGGTGGGGCTTTTTTCCCTTAACATATTTTTTGTAATGATAGCAATGCCGTCTGAAAAGCCTTGGATTGACACTACATATCAAAGACTCTGCCCACAGAGCACATACTGAAATACTGCCCAGATGATGTTGTTGAAGCATAACTTGAAGGGATCATTTGTTAAGAGTTGAGGATAATCCAGTCTCTAAAACTACTCAGGCTCTGGCCCTAAGCAGCTGAAACAAAGATCAGTTTGTCCCCAGACTCCTTCACCTTTTTTTTCTCTCCCCTCTAACTCTGTTTAAAGCATTTCCCAATGTCTTATTCTTTTAGATAATTTGACAGTAGACTGAGTAAGTTTCCCCTGTCTCATGGTCATAATTCTGGTCATTTCAGGTAAAGTTGCTCTTTGTGTAGTCTGGTTAATTTGGACACCCAACTCATGTGGTCAATATATAGCTCTTAACATCCTGTAAATACATCTCATACCTGGTCACCAGGTGGATTAGTCATGCCTGGTCACCAACATTTAGTTCTGAATTCTCTCCTACAGCTTTTCTTCACACTTTTACTCAGATTTTCTGTCTTTTGATTTCCAAAGGGTCTTGGTTACAGCTGGGTTCCAGCTCTGCAGGATGTGAGCTGGCTGTGTCACACCTCAGCACGCCACTGGTGTCACCGGACAGCACACATGGGTCAGGGTGGCAGCACTGGCAGTTGCAGCAGACAGGAAAGGTAGTGCTGAGAGGAAGATTTAATGGTTTCTGTCAAGGCAGATGCTTCCATGCAGGGGACATGCACTTTTCTTGGTGTAGCAGCTATGTTATCTCCTGTCCTATAAGAAAACACAGATTTACAATTGCTTATCTCAGAAGTGAGGGTGTGTCCTGACCTTCATGTCCTGCGTCTTGTTTTGTGGCATTTTCAAGAGATAGAAAACTTTCAAAATCTTCAAGGGCTGATTTCTTCTTGATAGAAATACTTCTTTGTGGTTTTTTTGTGATGTTCTCTTCTGGATGAAATCAAAGATCCCTGTATGCGGTGAGTTCTTGCAAAGCCCCTCAAAGGCAAATCTGGGGAATTGGTTTCCTCTACTCATTATTGTTGCAGAACATCAGACTATCATTTGGTCTGCTCTCAGGAAGAAAAAAGCCAATAATTAGCAGGTACTTGAATTCCATTTATATATTTGTATTGCTTCTTAAGTTACACATAGATAAAAAATCTAAGTTTCAGTGGATGAAGCTAATTCATAAAGCTGAGGCAAGTTTTATGTTTTAACAGCATTTTTAAATTTTGTTGTCTGGCTTGAATTTTCTAAGTATATATTTTTACTTGATCTCTCTGGAGACAGGGGTGGTTTCAAAGTAGCTTCCTAATCTTAATTTTAATTTTAAAGAAGTGGTGATCCTTAACACCAGAACACCTCAAGCAAGTTTTCAGCTAGTCTGAAATACCCAGAGGGTAAGAGGATGTTGTCCACAGGAACTGCACAGGCCAGTTTGAAAGCTGGTGCTGTGGAAATCAGCAAAGGCAGCAGCGTGTCCCAGTGGCTGTGAGGAAGCTCTCTGGCATGTGGCAAGGTGAGGACAAACCTCACCTGAACCCCAGTTGTCCCTATGAAGCAGTTCTCAGCTTTCAGGGACAGTCTAGGTGATATTGCAAAATTGGAAATGTCAGCCTGAGCCAAAGCATTGCCCAACGCCAGATTGCAGGGAAATACTTTCACTGGCAAACTCAGCACTGCTCTGATTCCAAGGAATAAGTTCCCAGCTCTGGGAGCACATGAATTGCTCACAGTAGCCAATAGGCACATCTCCTGAAACACCTCTGTCCTTGGGCACCAGTCAGTGTTACTGGGACACAGCTTCTTCCATGTGGGATATGAATCTGACAGCTTTTTTTCCCAGTATTTTCTGTTCCAGTCATAGTGGTGGCAGTGTTTGCAGTGACACTGTGGGAAATCCAGGTTCAAGTCTTTTTTTGTGTGTCTGTGATGGTACAAATCCCTGTTGCCTAGATGTTCATGAGAGGAGATGCTGGGAAGAAGAACCGGACACTTGGATTGCACTTTTTGTCCATGGGATTCTCCATGCACTTCGTTGTCTGACACTGCATACGAAACATACCATCCTCCTGCAGCCTCCAGGCTGCATTCCCTCCAATAAAAGGGTTTATAGCCACTCTATAAACCTCACAGAGACTTGCTGTGCAGCAGTAAATGTAGGCTTTTGTGGCCCAACAGATTTTCAAATAGCACAATCAGAGCTGGCTCCCAGAGAGCAAGCTGAGGAACAAATCCATATGAAGAGTCGTAGAGCTCTGAGCCAGCTGATTTGGCCTGTGTATTATCTGGACTAAGTGGCCCAGGTGGAAAGCAATACTGATGCAGCCACTCTGCATCTGCTTTCTGAGCCAGTTTGTTCAGAGCCAGCTCGGATATATCTACACAGTAGTACATTGTCTGTGTAAATACCTTCTCCATGCTGCCCACAAAATCACTCTGTAGCACTTTCACTGCTTGCACGTGCCATTGCTAACCCATATCATTATGTGTCCCGGAGACCCCTTGTATAGGATATACAAGTGAAAAGGGCCAGATTTTCCCCATGTTATTTACTGGTAGTGTATTTCCTACCCTAGATGATCTAGATCACATGTATTTAATGACTTCTAATATTAAAATTACTTAATACCGCTCAGAGATGGCTTTTATTTTGCAATACCAGCATTAAAAAGTATTTTGTATTGCTTCTAATATAGCTTCCAGTGTTGGCAAACATATATTCCAGTGGAAAGATTAAGCAGTGTAGACAGCAGTGTAAAAAAGCAGACTATAAAGTAGGCTAAAGAAAGACATTTCTAAGTGGGTTAGCTTCACATGGATATAAAACATAGAGGAAAGAAAATGCAATGCTGTTCATCAAAGCTATGATCAATTATATAAGGGTTGAACAAGGATCAGTACTTATGAACAATTCTGCTTCTTTTGACTTTTAGTTGTCCTTTAAAAATACAAAATACAATTTAGAAACATATTATGGACCACTGGAATGAATGCATGGGAAGATCTGCTGAAAAGAATAAAGTATATCAAATCAAGCTGAAATCGTTATGAAAAAGCATAATGAATGCTGGTAAACCTGAAGCCTAAAGGAGCAGTGGTGGAGAAACTCTGCACAACAGTCCTCAAAGAAGAGGATGTCCATCTGCCATCTGGGAGAAAGAATGCCTTTGCAGGAAATAGGGGATGTGTCCTTTTGGGTGTTTATTTGCCAGTGGTGCTGTACCCTCACCAGGAGCCAGGATGCTGTGTGGCTGTGCAGACTGTTCACCAGATGGAAGCCTTAGACTCAGATCCGGTGGGGAAAAGGATCTGCTGGTGCCAAAGCCTTGTTACCATGACACCTAATCTGGTTTAGAGAAATCTCTAGCGATCTGTAGCAAACTGCCTGAGAGGTGATAAGAGGTTTAGATTTACTCAAGGAAATTCTCAGAAAAATTTCTCAAGGCCTTGAGTGCCACACCAAGGATAACAAATACTGGAGGACAGAAAAGAAAACACGTTCTAGGGAAGTTACTCAGACTTTTCAATCATAGCTGTAATGCTGTGCAAATGTTCATGCAAATGCCAGCACTCAGTCAGAAAGGTGTGTAAGCAAAACTTGTGTTTGTCTAAAAGATAATTGGTGCTAGTGAAGTGTAGCATATTTTGTGCTTACCTGAGGCATCATTACCAGAACAGCAACTGGTCCTAATCTCCTAATATCAACAGAAGGAGAATTTGCTTCCTTAGCTAGTTTGTTCCACTCTGTATATATTAGTGGTCCATACCACTAATCTAAATATCTCAGGCTCATCTTTATTTAGGACTCCATCTTTGTGTCATCTGCAAATTTATCCATGGTTATTTTCTTTTTATTTCCGTACCACTCCATGATGAACCTCACTGAGGACTTGTTGAAATCTTTCAGCTGGTTCTGAATCTGTGAGCTGTTTGGGTTATTTGTATTTTGTATCTCCCCATCTGTATCAGGATGTAAGGCTGAAACACTGAATACATTCTCGTGCTTTCATCATATTCTTTATCTGTTTTGCCACTATTTTAGCTGAGGTGGACAGATGTAATTTTTTTCCCCACAGATCTCCACCCCAATGTATTTGCATGTTTTTGATGTCGGCACAACAGTCGCACTCCTCCAGTCTTTTGGAATTTCACACTACCTGCATTTAATGTTGTTAACAAATTTATCAAGAAGTAACAGTAGGCCACAGGTACTCCACACTCTGCTTTTTCACAATTCCTGGATGCAAATAATGCAGGTTGGCTTATGCAACAGTGTCCCAAGAGATGCCTTTTACCATCATCTGATTTATTTGCTAACTTGACCACAGTGCATTATCTTCATGTGATGTGGGAATATCATATTCCTTCCTCCAAATATAAACTAAAATTCTTTAGTTCTTCTGTATTTTCTGCATTGTTATCAGCAGATTTATAATTTCCTTTGACTAATGGGCCTTCTATGACAGCTAGGGTTTATTTTGTTCTTAATGCTTATCTAAAATTTCTACTTGCTGTCTTAACTTCACTCCCAACTTCTCCTTCTAACAGATTTCTGCCATGCGCTGGCAGTCGCCCACTCCATGGCAACCTGTTATGACAACCTGTCTTTGGCAGCTCCAAAACAATCCGCTTAGGAAGGGATTTCCTGGAAAAAAGGCCACTCACACATAGCAGGACCTGAGCTACCTGCAACCCAGAAGACACAAGGGCTTGGTAATTGTTTGCTGAGACCATCTGTACCCGTATGGAGGGTTTTAGCTGTGGTGAAAAACATTTCTGTGATAAGCAGTGCCCGTTTGGGTTGAAGGAATTTGTAATGTTGAGGATATTTAGGTGAGTGAGCTGCCTGTGGGTGCTGCTGGTGCGCTGACTGATCCCCTGACAAGCTGAACATGTCTTCAGCAAGGAGGTAACGAAGCCTTTGATGTCCAGAAAGCCTTGAGGTCAGGCTGTGGGTTTGCATGAGCCTGCCAGATCCTGAGAACGTGACATTCACTGTAGTGTCTGTGACCACTGTGGAAATGGAGGATGCAGAGGAGGGGCTTTTTGCACAGGCCACAGAGATACAAAGAAGGGGAGGAAATGGCTGATACACCCTGCCTTCAGCACAGCAGCAGAACCTAGGCTTGACGTAGTTCTTATAAATCAAGTATACTGATTAGTAGTAGAGGGCAAAAGATAAAGTGAGAGCACATGGAACTTCTGTTTGCCTAAGTATGAGTACCAAGTGCCATTGGAGGTGCTCTGAGCAATGGGGCCATGTCTGCAGCTGGAGCTCCAAGGACAGGAGTGTCTTGTGCAGCTCCTATTTCATAGCTGTCAGCTTCTTGGGAAAGCTCAGGATACCTTAAGGCATCTCAAATGGCAAAAAAATGCAAATTGTTAGGCATTTAAATTAAGCCCACTGAGCAGGAGTCAGATTAATACACCATAATTGAGGAAGCAAAGTGGAGATACTTTATTTGCAAATAAAGCTTCTTTCATAACCAATGGAAATCTAGGGAATACACCCTAGTAATTTGATAAAGAATAGGGAGGTGCATTTGGGTAAGCTGAGTAGCTCTTTTGAAATATTGACCAGGCATAGGACACTTTTGGCTCAACAGAGGCATGTTGTGGCCGGTCAGGTACCTCACCTGGCCCCTGGCTGCTGCCCCTGGGGTGCAGGGCCTGTGTTGTAGCTGCCCTCCCTGTGCAGACGTCACTGGTGCAGCATCTTAAATGACATTAGCCATTTATGTGTGCAACAGGAAAGCCAAAATCAAGACCTAGAACTCCACTACAAAGGAATATTACCTTTAAGTTCATTCTCACCAGAGAGACATTTAAGTTTCTGTATATTGATCTGGAGTTGAATCTCACTTGTTGTGTTTGATGCAGGACTCAGATATGTTGGAATAATTGTTATTTCCAAGCCTAACGTTGTGCTTAGTTTATTTGGAAAGCCAACATTTCTAGACTGCATGTTAAAATGTAGCCGCTGTGGTCACACCTTTATGTGGTTTATTTTTAACCTATGCAGGCTATGTCAGATGCTAGCATCTAGGCTTAGATGCTCTGTTTGTAAAAGCAAAATGTACCAGCAGTTTTCTGTCCTTTGCACCACTGAGACCTACAGTCTCTTCACATAATTTATGCACATTAGTGGTGACAGAGAGAGGAGAGTATTAGCATACCTAGCGATGCACACCACGGCCTGAAGTGAAGGAGGCATATTGATATGTGAGCAAGGAGCTGCAGCACTGTATGATTGTGCCTTATAAATTACAGCTTCTGTTGTCTCAGTTTTGCTGTCCTTTATTCCTAACGTGAAGAGATGTTTTGCAAGAGGAGAAAGAAGAAATTACAAAGACTTTCTCAGGCACTAGTCTGTTTACATCAGAAACAGAGAGTTGTCTGTTTCTGCAAACACATCAGTTCTGATCAAGGCAAAATTTTCTCCACTTTCCTGGAGGAGAAAATTACTGGAAATGTTTCGTGGCATCAGTGAGTTTTGTGTGAGCAGAAACAGAGGAGAAATGCCTTCTTTTTCTCAGCTGTTCAACATGTCACCAGATAACTCTGCCCTGATGCACTGGAGAAGACTCAGCTATGAATGGAGCTGAATAATTATTTGGATATATTATATCTGTCATGAGAAGATTTCAAATTGCTTTATAAACAGCAAGAAAATAAGTTTCGTAACACTTGGTGATGTAAAGCAAGGTGAAGGAAAATTCATATCATGCTGAAAATATGTGGTTGGCTCAATTTTGAAAAATATAGGGCTTGGAAAAATAAATGAGCTGACTTATCATTGTACCAAGAGCAGAAATAACCATAATATTAAAAAAAAATAATAGAGAGAGAAACAAAATAAAGACTGACCATTTACAAACTAGAGATTAGAACAGCTCAAGCTCTACTTTTGGTACCTTGTTTCACCGGTGGTTGGGGAGCCCACATGTTTTCTACAAGTCTTGCTACAGACTTTCCATTTTTCGATTAACTGTATGCTTTGTGACTACTATTTTTTCTTACTGTTATTATCTGTTCTTGATATGCACATAAATATTATAATAGAGCTGACTGATAGGCTTTGAAGATCAAATTGGTGTAATTCCTCCTATATTCCTACTTCACACTGCAATGTTTCACAACCCATGGTCCTGGCATCAGCTCTGTTCTGTAACTCCACAGCATCTCCTGTGCTTGCTTATACTGATCCATCCTATACCATGTGTTTTTCTGCCTTAAGATTATGTGGGCCATGGATATAATTCATTGTTTAAATAACTTTGTTTCTTGTAAACTGTCATGTTGATTTATGGATAGTAAAATTGTCAAGATGTGAGTCACAGACAATGCCACCCATGTCTCTCCTGTTTCCTTATTCTCAGTTCAAGGTTTTCATTAGGACTGATACAGTTTGATGTTTATATTTCTCTTGAAAATGCTTCATTTAGAATACGCTCTTCAATCTAAAGTGGGGTGTTGGGGTCTGGAGTCCTCTGCCTTATGTCTGTCACAGAGTGTGTGCTCTTCAGAGCTAGACTGCAGGGTACCAGACAGCTTCCCCAAGGAGACAGCACTCCTTTGTTCGTTTCTGGCTGTGTTCTTGGCTTATTAGTTGAATTCTTGGCACAGTTGTTGGACGGGTGTCCACAGCAGTCACAATCACAAGACTGTTTTGGGTCTTCTGGTTGTTAGGTTTGGTTTCTAAGGAGCTTTCAGCTCCCTTTTCATTGTCTGTGCCCTTTTGAGACATAGCTGTCCTCTCCACCACCTTTCTGAAGGGTGAGACCATTTTCTACATAGTTCTGATTTCTCATCCTGATAGCATTACTATGTCACAATAATTCAGTTATATCAAATCCACAGATATTTCTTATTTAAGAATTGGAGAAAAGGTAAAAAAAAAATTCAGAGGTGCTACCTCTGCTGAGTTTTTGCTGTTTATACTAGATTCACCTGGGTCTTGCAGGAAGTCCCAGCAAAATTCATGGTGAAGGTACCAGGCAGTGGATCGAGCCTGATGAAACATGACACAATGACTCAGGTGCTAAGAGCCAATCTACAGTTCATCAGGTGACTACAGGGAAATCAGCTGAGGCACTCTCTTAATGACAAGGAAACAATTAGTATAAAATACTTTAAGAGCAGTGATGATAATGTAAGAATGTTTTTATTGGTCCTATGGAAGGTCCATCTAGCCCAGGACTTGCTTTTTCCAAAAGCTTCAAAGTAATGAACTTTCTGGAGGGAGAAGTGTTATATTTTTTTAATTGATGATGGGTTTTTCTGCTTCAGGTTTTCCCAGGCACACTTGAAACCTGACTGACCTCCTAACATCCACAGCATCCTGAAGCAAGGAGATATACAGCCTAATCACAAAATCACCGCATTTTGTGGCATTTTCCTATGCCCTTTTTGCAGTGGGGTATCTTGCACTAAAAAGTTTCCAGGCTGTGAAGCTTGATGGACTTACACTATGGCATGAGGCTGTTCTCAGATTTGTTCTTGGTTCCCTCGCTAATAAGTCTCTAATGTTCTGTTTGCAGTTGTACTATTGCTGAGTATTGAACCATCAGTTTTTGGAACTCTTAGAGCTCAAGCTCTCATTCCTCAGTGGTAACAACCAGCTCAGGGCCCATTTTATTTGCTGTTAGGAAGATTTCTGCAATTACATGCTCTGCATTTCAGCTTACTCTGTTGCTCAGTATTATCGAGTCCCTCCCCACACCCAGCATTTATCTTTACTACCCCAAGTAACTCAATACCAGCACATTTTTTCATCTCCCTTCTCACAGTAAGTTTTGCATTATAGTACTTTTATTAAATTGTTTATGACTATGTTGAACAGCTTTAATGCCATGCCAGTTCCCAAGGAAGGAAAATGCCTTTCCTCACAGTGAAAACTCTCTGTTTAAGTCCTGCCTTCTTTTTCCCATCCTTTTTCCTTTTTTTTTTTTTTTTTGGATATTGGTGGTCAGTTTCTTGAAAAGTCTTTGATAAGTAACTGCACTGAAGATGTTTTAGAAGTCTGAGTAGGCTGTATATGCTAGATCTCCCTTTTCACATGCCCAGTGACTCCTTCAGGGAATGCCAGCAAATTTGCTTGTGAGGTATAAGTCCTCTTTCTAAGAACTATGCTGACTCTTTCATAACACATAGCCCTTTTTGCCTCTCCTAATTGTTTTATTACACTCTTTATTAATTCACTCTGGTCCAGATGCCATGCCTGTAGAATCCTGACTTTTGGAACAATGAAAGAAAAATCACAATCATATTTATTACCTTTCTCTTCATAGATAAAATGCTGCTTTTAAGCCAAAGGTTATACACCATAGTTTGACTATATTAACTTAGAACTCCTGGAAGAATACAGTTCAGGTGAAAGGATCTTGCATGGGAACTTCCCTAACTCTCGTAGAGAAGTAAGATATTTATTCAGCTTTTCTGTAATGCTCTCCTATGATCTTATCTTCTCTGAGGCCAACTTTAAACTTTAATCACATATTGAGTCTACTGATTCCCTGGTTTGCTTCCTGCACTTGATGCATTTGGGAGAGGATTAACTATCAATTTTTATGCTTCTTGCAAGTTGTTTTTAAACAACAGTTCTGGCCTATTTTACTTTGCTTTTAAGCTTTTGAAATTTATTATTACACATGTATTTGCAGATGCACTGGGTTTTAAAGGACACTTAGATTCTACATCCTTGCAGGATGTAAAATGTCTGCTCAGGTTTGCTCAGTTCAAAAGGAGGATTGCAGAGAGGATACCTGCCAGAAGGATGCTAAAATCAGTGTTAAAGAGAGTTAAAGTCTTCATGTTAACAAGTATTTGAAGTTAACTGTGGGAGCAACAGGGCAAACATAGCCCACATATGAAGAAGGATTTGGGAAAGGGCATGTGGGTGTCATCAAGGTCAAAGGGCAGGATGAGGGTGAATCAGTGTCCTGTTGTTAGGGACCAAAGCTGGAAACTGCCTGGTTTCCCTAGCAGCACTTGCCACCCACACCAACAACTTCAGCTCCTTCCACTAGGCAGACGTCGGCAAGGGCTCCACACTTCCTCACTCTAGAAGGGTTTTGGTGCTGCTGTGGCCTTCAACCCTGGGATGCTCCTCCTTTTGTTGTGTCCAAAATAAAGCCTGCTCCTGAGACGTATCTGCTTTCACATTCTCCTGATGATGATTTCATACCTAAATCCTCCTACTTGGTACTGAAACCTGTAGCTACCAAACTTGCTGGTGTTTGTGCCTTCATAAGTATATGTGGAGCTGAAGAGCTCTGAAAGGCTATATTCCTATGCTGGGTTTTATGTCTTGCCCTTCACTCTTCTTGGTGTGAGCCATCTTAAAAAGGCTGTAGTTATGTGAGCAGTAATTTCCTTCTGGAAACTTCACAGCCATGTAAGTTATATCGCTTTGACGAGATGAAAATGTTGTTAGTCACTAGCAGCAGACTGGAATTGTTCTGATGATTTCCGTTACCATGCAGTTTGCTGCAACAGACTGGAAGGAGTAGGAGGAGATCACAGCAGAGAGCACTCAAATCATGAATCGTATGTTGGAGGTTTAGCAGTGAGTTATTCGGGATTCTCTGCCCCTGCAGCTGAGGCTATCTTTCATTTGATCAGTTTCAAAAGTGAAAAACCAGCACTTTACCTGGAGACGTGTTTCACTGTCACTAAAAATTTGGTGTTTACTGTCATTCTAATTATATGCTTAGTGTGAAACTGGTTACATTTTGGATTTTAAGGAAATATTCCCTTAGAACTTATGATGGAAACTGATGTTTCTCACCATGCTTGCCAGAACACAGGTTAGCAGATGAGGTAATGTGGGAAAAGTTGATACTTTGTGCTAACAAGGGCAGGCAAGTTAAGGAAAATACATTTTTCTAGTCTCAAAAATGGTCTTCTCCTCACTTAATAAGTATAATCCTGAGGATCGAAAATCTCAGCTATCCACAGTGTGGTAATTTCCTCTGAAGACGTGGTAGGTGACGGATTACTTTCTTGGAACTTTTATGAAACCCTGTTTTTCAAATACTGTTCATGTTCTTTCTAGATATTTCATGCAACTGCAAAACGTGTTAGTCAAATGGACATCCCTGAGTTTCCCATTACAGAACTCAGTAGTGTAGATGCCAAACTCAAATCATAGCTGCTTCCACACAAACACACTGAGAGCCAGGCAGGAGACAGTGTTGTTTGCTGTAGAGGAGTGATACAATTTGCTTGCAAATGTAGCACAGCAAAAAAGAAATGGAATAATCTGTGTTGCCAGCAACAGTAACAACCACAGACAGATCACTTTACTCTTGTCCTGCACATCAGCAACACTGTAATATTGAAGACAAGGAGGGATGTACTAGCTGTCAGCTAAATATGTTGGAGAAGTATTAGTGAGTTTATTTCCTTAAAGCTCCAGCCGGAAAGCGTGACAGAAATAGGCAAAATGCCTTCATGAAGCCTTGCTTTTTCTGGCATGCTTCCTCCATCCCTAATGGATTGTTCTGTCTCTACAGGGACACAGTTGGGCCCTGGAATTGGTTATGTAACAAATTAATTGCAGTATTTGTCAGCATTAAAAAACAAAAAAAGCCAAGAAGGAGGTTTCATTTTTACCAAAGATTTGGTAAAAGTCCTATAAACACAAAAGAATATTGCTAATGAAAACATTTGCTCTTTTTAACATCTCTTTGTCTTTGGAATTTAAATGTTTTTCATGTTTCTCTGGCAATTCTAGTGAACAAAGAGAGAAAAGTACCCTCTTTTTACCTAAATTTATTGTCATTTTAATGCATGCCTCTTGAGGAGAACAGTCAGAATCCTTTTACCTCTTGGAGCAAGGAGGAAGCATGCCATTATTGATGTGTAATGCCTTGTTACTGAGAGGCCCCATTAGGGTCCCTTGATAGTGTCTCTGGAGCCAGACTCTGCATTCCCACTGGAGAGCAGCTAAAAGAAAGAGCAGCAAGCAAAATCCAAAGTGAGCATGATTCTGGGGTAAACAACAGAATGAGAAACGCCTGAGCATATTTAAAGCATTAGGTGTGTTGCATATTTAAACAGGTAACCCAGTCCTGAATCCCACAGTCAGGAGTCCTGTTGGAATCAGAGTACCAGCTTTTAATCTGTCATTTCTGTATTTTTGCAGTTATATAATTCTCTGATGCTTTTCAAGCACAATACAAGAATCTGAAATTTGACACAAATGCTTTCATTGCTTGAGACTGAGCATGGTTTTGCACATTTTTTGCAGGGTAATTGGCAGAATACAAATAATCAAAACAAAAAACCCCAAGAACTCTATTCTTATTCCCACCCCAGGTTTGCACTTTGGATGGTGCCCGGTTTGGTGCAGACAGCTTACACTGGACTCCTTATGACTCCTTGTGCCACATGACTGCATAAAAAGCAAGGAAAGAAACTTTCCTGGAGCAGTTGGAGCTCAAAGTGTGTAGTGAGCCATCACAAACAGGAAATCAGGTATAAGCAGAGATTGTGCAAGAAGCAGAAAGACTGATGGCCAGAGGTGTCTCAAGGCCAGGAAATGAGGCTTGCCAAGTGTCAGCTAAATTAGACACGGGAAGGTAATTATAACAAATAAACCAAGGCTTTGCAAGCATGTTAAAAAAAAGAGAACAAGGAAGGAGGAAGCAGAGCCACAAGGCATTGAGGGACAGTGTCTTTCTCAGAATTCTGGGTGAGCTGGTTAATGAACTCACAAATAAGTATTTTCATAAGTCTGTTAGATTTGGAGTCTAGTTCAGCTAAAAATCACTTACTATTTTTCATAATGAGGGTTATGCAAATTCTGTATTTTAGAAGAACAGAGGTGGAAGCAGTATCAGAACTATAGGCCCATCAATCTGATTTGCCGTATGCAAATCTGAAGAAATAAAGATTATGAAGGACATAGAGATAAATGAGATAAAATAGAATTTCTTTCCCCTGAAGCAGGCTATGTCAGACCAACATGACCATTCTCTTTTGATAAGACCATGGATTTTTTTATATTAACATTGTATTTACTGATAAAATGAAGTTGGAATGTTTCCTCACAACAGCAGATTATTGTAATTCAAAATAATTGGGTGGCTTCAATGACCACCAAGCCTGCCAGAGCTCAAGAAGCGTTCGGACAATGCTCTTAAGTACATGGTGTGATTTTTGGGGTTGTCCTGTGCAGAGCCAGGAGTTGGACTCCATGATCCTTGTCTGGGTCTCTTCCAATTCAGGATATTCTATGATTCTATGATTTCAAGAGTATGTATTATGTGAACTAATAAAAGCTTCAGATTCAAATAATGAGTTTATTAGTTTGAGACAACTGAGAAAGAGCAAGCTCATAAAATAACTATGATTTCCTGATGTTACACAAGAGTGATCCTAAAAAGTACCGGGCACAGCTTTTGCAGGAGGAATGAGCAAGTGTCCAAGTCCTTCCAGCTGGATCACTGCATGCAAATTAGGTCACACAGAAAGCTTACCTTGTACAAAAGCAAAATTTAACTCAGAAGAGAGATGGAGAAGGGCTCGTCACCCTGTAACACAGTTTGTATCACAGCTTAGCCTTCGGTTTGGGGGTGGGGAATATTTTCCTTGCAGAGGACCAAGTGTGCCTTTCCAACACGTTTGGCAGCCCACCCGCTCACACGCTCTGCTATCCCATAATGACATACACAGTAATTTTAATCACGGGCTGTACCCCATAAAAAGAAATCACAGGGCATGTTCAGCCAACAAAGTGAAGGTTCCCCACACCTGCTTCAGCTTAATGCACTAATCTGCTTTCTCTGGAGACTGAAAGTTCTGGGTTTAGTCAGGCAGGAAAATAAATGCTGTAATTTCCACCAACAGTCAGGATGTTCTGACACAGAACTCACACCAAAATCGGTGGAAGAATGTATTCAAACAGTTTTCCTGCTTGTGGTCTTCATATGGGACTTGTGTTACCCAGCTTGCCCAAGGCTGTAAACAGCTCTCAGCCTTTGTGCAACAGAAATCTGAGGCTGCTGTTGGCTGCAACTGTGAGAAAGCTTAAGAAACTTCATTTTCCTTAGGCCCTGCCAGTGCAATGCCTTCCTCACACTCAGAAATTTTCTTTCTGTTTACATAGAGACTCCTTCAAATCCAACAGCAGGTGTTAACAGCACTGTGTTTATGTTACAAATCAATCAAAGGTCATCACCAAACACCATTTCCAGCTTTAGTCAGTCTCTGTTGTACTTAAAGCACAGAGATTTTCATTTTACAGACCAAGACCCCTCTCTATTGTATTCAGAAGAGGGATTCTCTTTGCTACTTCATACTACAAAGTTCTGTGAATGACAAAGAGAAATACTAATAAATGGCATTAACAGGAAATATTGCACCACCACCTTATTTTCGGACCACAGAAACTGCTCTGGTACCGCTGTGAAGGTTAAAAGCTTTAAAACTAGGTTGAAGTATTAGCTGGCTAATCACTAAAGAAAGCTGCTGCTTTTTATTCAAACAACCCTCAGAATGATACAATGATCAATGTTTTGGGAATACTGCCTTATTAAATGCTCAGTTACATTCTTGTTACAAAAGTAAATGGAGTTAAAACTGATCACTTCTTACTTCTCAGAGTAGTAATACTATTTCAGATTACCTTTACAAGACAAAACCCCCACATTTTAAGTTGCTGAACATTTTTTAATAGATTCTTCATATTTTTTCTTATTTTGCTTCTGTATACTTTTAAATGTAATTTTGAATTTTCAACCCTCTGCTCATATCATAGAATCACAGAATATGCTGAGGTGGAAGGGACCCACAAAGATCATTGAGTCCAGCTCCTGGCCCTGCACAGCACTATCCCCAAGAGTCACGCCACCCGCCCGAGAGCATTGTCCAAAGGCTTCTGGAACTCTGTCAGGCTTGGGGCTGTGACCACTTGCCTGGGGACCCCCTTCCAGTGCCCAAACAACCTCTGGGTGAAGTGCCTTTTTCTTGTATCTAACCTAAACCTCCCCTGACACATATGACTAAAAACCAAATAAAATTTAAAAACCAACCCCAAACCCCTTCTTTTTTTAGCTACAAGAACCCCCACCCCCACCCCCCAAAACATCTGGGAAGCAAAAAAAGGCTAATGGAAAAATAAAAAAACTCCAATAAAATTCAAAAATTTGAATGAAATAAAAGTGTATCTTAAATTAACATTTAACATGTGAGAATGAGGCAAACTTTATCTTATCAAATTTTAAATGTCACGTTTCAGATAACTTAAAAATACCTTTCCAACCATGTAGCATCCATTGGGAGTACAGGTAAGCTGCAGAGTAGTGGGGTCTAGCTACCATGGGTGTGAGGAAAACCTGGATAAAATGAAGAGTTGAATGCAGCGGCAACGCAAAGCTCTGTCTGTGGCCAGCCTGGAGCCAGCACGGCGGGTGCGGCCCTCGGCTGTTTCGGACCCGGGCTACCTCTGCAGTGCCCCTGGAGAAAGAAGCCCGGGACTGAGGCGCGGAGAGCCCGCCTGTGTCCATGGAGCCCGTCAGAGCCGGCCATCCCTGCAGTGCTCCAGGCCTGGGGCAGTGCCTGCACGGGCTCCCGACGGGCACAGGACACCAGGGGCAGCGTCTGCTCGGGCTCCCGATGGGCACAGGACACCTGGGACAGCGCCTGCACGGGCTCCCGATGGGCACAGGACACTCGCAAAGGAACGTCACCATTTGCAGGTATGCTACAACCTCCTTTCTCCCTGCCCCTGTTGCCTTCCAGGCAGGCACCTGTGTCAGACCCTACTGCCAGTCAGATAAAACCCGATCCCCAGGTCACGTCCTCTGGGGCTGCAGCTTCCGGAGGTGGTGGAGTCATCATCCCTGGAGATGTTGAAGGGAAAACTGTACTCAGTGCCATGGTCTGGTTGACATGGTGGTGTTCGGTCATGAGTTTGACTGGATGATCTGGATTCTGTGATGCTGTGCCAGGCGCAGACAGACCCGAGGCAGTGGCCGCCGGGAGCGTTCAGCACACGCATCCCTGGCAGAGCCGAGCGGCGGTCGGCTGGGGCCGGACCCCGGCAGAGCCCGGCTGCCCGTCCGGCCCAGCGCTGCCCGCTCCCAGCCCGGCAGCCCCGGGAGGGGCGGCGCTCCCCGCCCAGCGGCGGCTCCCACGGGCG
>VZTE01006029.1:526677-578615 GCA_013397775.1 Eulacestoma nigropectus | reverse complement strand
AAGGAAGGGCCGGGCGCGGGGCGCGCTGACCGCAGCGGGGATGAGCGGCCGGCGTGGCGGTGGTGGCTGCCCGCGGAGCTGAGCCGGGCTGTGGCGGAGGTGAGCGCCCTGTGCCTGCGGTGGCGAGCCCTTGTCCCGGCGGGGTGGCGGGGGCGTTCCCGCCGCCCGGCCCCTGCCCCGCTCCACTCGCGCCCTTTCCCCGCTCGCCGCCCCCCGCGTGTCCGCGGCTCCCGGCCCCTTCCCGCCGCGGCGCTGCCAGAGGGCGCCGGGAAACTCCTCGGGTGAGTCACGGGAGCCTCGGGAAGCGCCGTGCCGGGCCGGCCCCCGCAGAGCCGCGGTGCCGGGCGGGGAAAGCCGCGGGGTGGCGGCCCCCGGAGCGGCCGCCCAGCGTTGAGGCGCTCGGGAGCGGGCGGGGTCCCTGGGCAAGGTGCGGTTCCCGCGGCTCTGAGGGAAACAGCGGGAAGACGCCTCGTGTCTCCTGTTCCGTGGGTTGACGCCTTCGGTTCGCTGCTGCTTTGATCACCTGCAGGTGGGAGGTGGGATGGAGTAAAGTCGTCCGTGTGAGTCCGCCCGTGGAGGAAGAAAAGGTTCTTCTGGGTGCTTTCCTTTGGGAAGGGAAGAATAAAAGAGCTGTGTTGCTCACTTGTGTTGAGCTGCAGCTTTGGTGTTGAGTTGGGAGCATCAGGAGTCGTTTCTTTGTATGTTTCCAGTGGTGATATAAGTATATGTTAAAGGATGAGGAAAGACTTTTTAGAGTTGAAACACAGCAGTGAAACATAGGGTACCAATGCGTTGTACAGCATATTCTTTAGTGTTCCTATCTGCTTTTATCTTGGAAGCCGTCCCCCTCTTTACTTGGGTCACATCTGTCACTTCAGTCTAGGTATGAAGTTCGTGTCCATCTGCAGGTGTAGGCTCTGTGCAAGCTGTGCACTGTGCCTCTTGTACCGGTAGAGAGTGAGGACACTTGGCATGTGCTTATTTAATTTGTTAGCTTTTGTCCCCAATGACCAGTGCAAATTGGATTCTGCTATCCCAAATGAATTGAGGTGGTGGACAAATGTTTCCTCTCCTACAGGGGAGGCTTGTCTGCTGAGACCTCTTTTCTGGAGTCTTGATGCTGGCAAAGTACAGGTCAGCAGTGGGACTGAACTGGCCTCATGCTGTGTCTAAATTCATCGTTACAGGTGCAGTAGTTCCTCAGTGCATGTCACAGAGTCTCCTGCTGATGTGTGCGCTTGGGCTGGCTGTGCACTGAAGTTTCCTCTTGGAAATTAGTTGCATTAAGCTTGTATGTTTCTTACTGTGAAAAGCAAATTTCCACTTTTTCTCTGCTATTAGGGTTAGTGTGTCCCAGGTTATGAAATAAATTTAGATCTGAGTAATTATACACCTCTTCTGTTTATTTTTGATTGTATTTGTACAGGAAATGTAGAGCTGAAGCCTCTGCAGTTTATTTCCTTCATATACTTTCTTCACACTTTAGACAAAAGCAGAATTAACTTGCTGTTTTTCTTTTAGGCATAACACATTTCTTTCCTTTCCTGTTACAGTATTTTAGAGCCATCTTGCTGTTGCAGGAGAGCTGATTAATAGATACCCCTTGCCAATATTCCATTCCTGAGGAGTTAGTACTGGGTCAGCTTAGTGGTGGGTTAAATGCTGTTTCCTGTTTGTAATTTTTTTGTTTTAAAACCTTTCAGCTCTCCATAAACTTCTCCACAAAGCATGACAAACTTCATGCTAAAAGGTTCAGAAAACAAAAAGCTTTTTTAAAAAAGTTGTAAAAGAGGGAGATGCAGAAATCACAGTTCTGGAAATGGTTAAAGGGTTTGAAGTTATCAAAGCAGTAAAAACGAACACACCAAGATAAGTTCCTGCAGAAACCTCAGGCAGGGCTGTCTGAGTGAAAATTCCTGTATTTGAGGCCAATCTGACCAGCTGACTGTGAATCTGTAAACTCCTGCAGGCGGAGAACCCCTTGTACTTTGAAGACCGGCTTTCCAATCTAATATTATTGCTAGAAAATTTAGCTAACTTACAAAAAAAGGGGGCATGAAAAGTCTCCTTCTGCAATTTCTTAGGTGGATGTGAAGCAGTCTCCCTTGACAGAAAATCAAAAGTGGCAGCCACTTTGGTAATGAGTGCTAAGTAGGAATGGAAATGCCTTAAGAAGTGTTAACTTGTTCTTTACAGCACTGAAACACAAACACGGATGACCAAAAGGCACATGCATGTTTGTCATTTTACCTGTAGGAAAAATGCCTCTGATACTCAAACCTGCTGGTTGCAGTGTTCCTCTTTGCCCCACAGCCCTCAGGTTGCTGGTGCTTTTATTGCTCTGCATTACGAGATTGCAGTAATAGAGAGGTGTGTGTTTCAACCTGAAAACATCGACTTTGTGTAGGTGCACCTTCCAGTCTGTTTGGCATGGGGTGTTAGACAATGGGTAGCTTACTCTTTTGTCAGACTATCCAACAGTTTCATAAGTTGTTTGGAATGTGCAGCCCTGCAAGTATTGTGTCCATTAATTGTTTCTGGCTTAAGCCCTGATCTTAAAAGTACTTGCAGATGTAAGTAACTCCACTATTTGTAAACTGTTAGTTTGTATTACTGTAGGATCAGGATCTTGGCTTGCCTGCTACTTCCACTGGACCATGCAAGAAAGTTCATAGAAGCTCAGACTCTCAATAGAATTGATTAATAGCTCTGTAAGCGATAGTGGGGACTCCTAACAGCTACCAGGGAACAGCCAGAATAAATTGGTTTTGTTTAGATTTGAAAATATTAGTTGATACAATGATTCTTCCACAATGTGTTTTGTCTTCTAACAGGGATTTTTTTATGGAAGAGAGAAAAGAACCTCTTAGATGGTTATACCTGTCTTGTGTAGCTAAGCATTTTTCTGGCCTTTTTTTAAGGTAAACTTACTCCATTAAGGCATTTCCTCATAACATCATTTCACAATTGCTTTGGAACCTGTACTGTAGTGGAACAGTGTTGGGAAGGGAGTTTGAGAGTGCAGAAATCAGAGGGACTTAAGGCAGCCTCAAAGCTAATCTGAGAAGCACTCATTTCTGTACATACAGTTCTAAAGGAAATGTGTATTTCTTATACTGTTATCACATGTACCCTGTCTGTTCCTCCAATATTTATGAACCATTGCTAACTCTTGCTAATCAACACCCCTCTCCTCCTATCAACACTGCTTGTTTTATGCTGGAATGACTAAATGAGTTACGCCTTTTGTGATATGTTGAGGAAAGAATTGGAGGCACTGAAGTTTTGATCAGTATAACTACACGAGGTATGGTTGTAAACTTTAGGGATTATTATGTTATATTTTACAAGCTTACGCATCATTGGCTTGCTTTCTTTAGATGACTAGACTACAGCACATAGCAGAATTCTCAGTACACTGTGCTTTTTAAGAGCAATATACTGTCTATACAGTATTTCTCCAAGATCTGTTTGAAGTTTTTTTCAATCTTGTCTCTTCTCCATACACTTCTATGTTGAATTTCTTACTTTTTCCTTACAAAGAAAGGGAGTTGAAGAGTCTACATTTCATCTAACACATGCAGGAATTTGAAAACAATTTTTTCTTGAGATAAGGGATTAATTTTAAGCAAGGCAATAGTTAGGGGAGAATGCAGGGACATGAATTCCTATGAAAACAAGCCTAAATGTTCTTCTCCCACTATTGCAGCATACCAGCATAACTGAAATAATCTATTTATTTAGTTTGTGTGCCAGTTCATTTCCTATAATGACTGAGTTCTTATCTCTTCCAAGGTGGTGTTATTGCAGGAGTTATGCATATCTGAATATCTTTGGCAGAAAGGTACTTCAAGATGATGTACAGTGCAGAGAAAGAATTACAATCACTCAGAAATCAGACCTTGGCAATATTTACAGCTTCAGCTCCTGCAGACTGTGTTTTTAGGAGCAGAGAAGGGAACAGCTTGCATGCTTATTTAGAGGATTCGTGTTGTGTCTTTTTGCTGTAGTCATGGGCTGGTTTAACCAGGCTAGTTCAAGGACACCTAATGTGTAGCTAGGGCTCTTTCTAAAGTACTTCTGACAAATCTTAACCTCATGGAAAGTGTGCATTCTGGATCTGTCTCCTAAAGCAGCTGTAAAGAGCTGAGCTAGATAGCTGGTGTGAAATAAGTAAGTCTGGCTAAATTTAGGAATAGCTGCTTGCTGAATTTTGTTGCTGGATTAACTTTCATGTCTGTGGTTGCCCTGAGGTAGGGAAAGTACACCTTTGCTTCCTTGCAGTCTTTTCTTTCTGGAAAAGCCACAGGTAAAACTTCAAGAAGTCCAGGGAATGCTTGTTTTCATCCTCTTAATGTTTGAAAATTCTTACTGTTCAGCTGGTTATGATTAAAACTTTCTGGATTTTTATTTTCTTTATGCTAAGTTATAACATCAACTGACAAACTGTATTAATCATGTATGATCAGAATCACTTCCATCCTAATGGAACAGTCGGTACATTTGACTCGTTAGATCTGTTCTGTCTTCTAGAAAATGCATATGTCTCTAATTCCAACCCAGCTCTTCTAGTGTTAATTTATCAAAGAAGGAACTTCTCAATTCAAACTGGCTTTGTATCCTTACATTTTTAAAAGATAAACACTTTTCTCTTTGTTAAATGCAACCACTCTGCTATGATTTAGAAAAACACAAAATTTGTTTTGGTCATGGTAAACTACTTTCTTGGATATCTTAGGGTAGGAACACAGTAGTTTGGGGTTCTTCTCTTTATATTTTGACTGACTAATTTATGTAGGTGGTGCTACTATATATGGTAGTGTGTGAGCACTTAAGGATGACTTTGTTAAAAGTGGATCTAGGTGCTTACAGAGACTTTCACTCTCTCATGAAGCATTTAGAAAAATTAGTATCTGCACATACATTCAAGATCACTTTATGAAAACTTTAGAGTGGTCCATGTAATCAGATTATGGTTTTTGTTGCTTGATGTAGTAGGCATTGCAACTAAACTTTGTTAATGCGTACAGTATCTTGATGTGCATGCACAAAGGACTTACATAAACCACTTCTTTGATATTCTTGATTGTTTCAGTGCAGGGACTATATTGCAGTCCCCAAATAGGAAAATTATTGAACATATTTAACCAAGGCTCTTATTTCATTATCCCTTCAGCTTTGCCATGAATGAGTGCTAGGAGAAAGTCGGATTTATGCCTTTAATCATGAACTCACTTGTAAGGACTCTTCAAACAGGAAATCTTTCATGCCAGATGTTTTCCTCTAAATATGAAAATGGAATTTCTGTTGGAGCGCATATGGGAGCAACAACTGAGTGAAATATCAGTCTTAATTTTTTGAAAAATCTGGTGGCCATGCTGAGTAATATTTAACCTTTTTTGGGGAGTACAAAACCCCTGAAATTTTAGAATTCTATTGCTTCTGGCAGAAGCACTGCACAGGTATGCAAAGGCCATGAATGAGGTCCCTAAGAAGAAGACGATGTCTGTATTTTAAGCAAGCATTTATTATTCACTTCCCTCCCGCGTGCCTGTGTTGTATATTTTAAGACTTTCCTCTAATGGGAAGGATAACATGCAGCTTTAAAAAAACAGAAACTGAAATCCTTCATCATAGTAGCTGGAGCCTTAAAAGAAGCAGAGGAGAAGCAGTAATATGTACACCAAGAATTTATTTAAATATGCAGTTCTTAGAGTTGGCTGTTAGTATTTTATCTTCCGGTTCATCTCCTGTCTTAACTGGTTTGTCATTTTCCAGCACCTGGCTTAAGACTGGTTACCAAGTTCCAGTTAAGAGATTAGTCCCAACTTGCTGTAGAAAAACAACCTGCATTTTGGAGTTTGAATGATATTTCTCCTTCTTGCTTCTGGCAGTACTTGGAAAGAAAAGACTGGGAGGCAGTGGCACCACTGTGCATGTCTGGAACTGTTGCTACCTCAGAGATCTTTCTTTGTCTAAGTGTTGACGAGAGAGATGATGGGAAATGTGCTGCAAGACTCATCATGAAAGGTGATTTGTGCATAACAGACATGACTAAAGGCAAAAGATTTCTCGTTTTGAAGTGTAGCCAAGTAAACAAGAGGAGAGCAAATTGTAGAAGGAAGTAGGAGAATTTAGTATCCCCAGGCTTAGTACTTGTATGGTCAAGAAAATGAAACAAAACCATACTGGCTGGTGGAAGAAGAGTCTGCATGAATGGGTTCTCTCTCTTAAAGGACAAGAATGTGAATTTATATTGCACTTCAGCGCCCTGAACTCCATTGTTACTCAGTGTAAATGTACTTTCTCTTTGTTCAGGTTAGCCAACCTGAAACTGCCAGCTGAACTGCGTCTTTTGGTGTTATTCTGCTGTAACAAAGGGAAATAAGGTCAGGTCTAGTTTAGCTGGCAGTATTCCTATTTAGGTGAACCATGAACCTGTGCTGTGCAATTTAATAATTAATTGTTAAACAAAAGCAAAGCTTAATTCTAAATGCTCTTCAACTGAAATGACAGCTTCATCTTTTATTATCATTGAGTTTTTCATTTGAAGATATGCAAAATAAAAAACAGGAACCCTTGGAGGAGAGAAATCTTATTTAACGTGTCAGTTCCCACTTCCATGTTCAGTTCTTCTCCAGACAAATAAGCTTCCTGCTCTCCAGCAGAGATTTACTCTCCTGAAATCAGTCACTGAGATGACTTTGTCTTTACTAATGCAGCACTTCAGGGCAGCATCTCAGATCCTGAAACAGATTTTAATAAGTGTAAAAGTATGTTTTACTAATTTTCATTTTTTATGTAATGACTGCTTAGTAACGAAAATGGAAGAAGGGAGGTGGAAGTAGAGTGTCGTGAATACCTCAGTCTCATCTGATGAAATATGTCTTGTAAGACAAAAAAAAAGTGGTTTTGTAGGAAGCTTTGTTTCCTTGTTCTAATTTTAGCTTCAGTTGCTGTAGTGGTAGACATTAATCATTGTTCTGGAAACAGTCATTTTTACAAAGATAAATTTTTTAAATACTCATAGAATTAGCAATTAGATTTTTATTTGTGATTTCTTTCAATATCTTCATGTTAATCTTATTGCAAGTCAAAATCTCTTTGAAACGGTCCTTCATCTCATGTTTTATTAGTTCTTACATGATTCTACAAGATTTACCATACTTCTAAACATCAACTTGGGTGTTGGACAATCTCTCTATTGGTGTATTTGTAAAACTTGTTAAAACTCTAGTATGCAGTAAAAAGTTTTGGTTTAAATGCCACATCCTTACCAATTCCACCTCGAAGTCTACCTAGTTCCCCTTAACTTCATCAGAAGTTGCATGCATCCGAGTGCTGAGGTCAGTGTTCAAACCAGACCACCGTTTACCTTCAGAGCTAGTTCCTGCAACCAAGCAGCAGAGGCTTAAATTATTGGTCTCTAATCTTGTGACAACCCTACTAAAAACAGTAAATCATTACCTTGATGTTGCTTAACAGTAATTCTATTACAACATATCACATAATTGTTTGTTTCTCCTAGACCAAGTTGGAGCTCTGAAGAGACTTCAGTTCGATGTGTTACAACTGCAGGACAGTTATTTCCTCAAGCAGAGCATCTCTTGTCTCGGTGCGCTGTGGTATGACTGAACACTGGCTTTGCATTACATGAAATCTAATGTCTCCTAACCCTTTTACACAGACCTGGTAGTCACTGTTTTCAACAAACGTGTGTACTGAAATAGCTTCTGGTATTTCCGTATGCCAATAAAACTGTGCACCTTAGACACATAGGCTTGTGTAAGAGCTACCCATCTTTCTTTTTGTTCCGTTCTGTACCTATCCTGGAAAGATTAGCTTTTTTTCCTACTTTTTTTTTTTTTCTGACAATGAAAAGAGAAATTTAGCACAAAGAAACCTGGACTATGAACCTACAGGTCCTACTGGCAGATGAAAGGCTTTATAATTAGCTAATTCAAAACTGATCTGTAAGCTTGATTAATCAAAATAAGGCACTTTGAACTATGTTTGGGCAAAAAAGTCACCTGTCTTGCACAGCTGCTGAGCATCTGCCGCTGTTAATTGCCTTTAATCAGTCAGGCTTAAACATTCGAGGTTTCCACTGTAATTTTTCAGTCAGTTAATCAGCCTGCACTGTGATGCCAGGTAGGCATGTTTCCAAAGCACTGTGCATTTTAAGAGAGTGAAGTGGGATTTGTGTATACAGACTTTTGTACACATTTTGTGGGGAAATACAATTTCTGTTGTCAAAGTGGGTGTACCACATACAGGAGCACGGGACAATCAGTCCTCTGCAGTCTCTGGTGTCTAGGAAAGAGTCCTTACCTTCAGTATGTAACTGGAGACTTGCATTAGGACTAGGTGAATAGGTGAATATACTCAGCAGAGTGCTAACCAGAAAGGCTTTTCTGAGGAGACAAAACACCCATTTGCAGGAGGAGTCTTGCTATAAGATTAGTAGTTTTCCTCCTCCAAAAGAGCTGGAAGTAGAAAACCACCTTGAAAAAAAAAAATGAGGTTATATACAACAGCATTGTCATCCTGGGTTTAGGAGAACCCAAACAAGTAAGATGATGCATAGTCTGGCACAAATGTATTCCACTCCCACCATCCATAAGCTTGTGTAGGTACTCTTACTCAGGAGTAAATTAAGCATGGCAGACTGCTGGGATTATGCTAGATAAATACTTGATGCGTGACTATGCAGTGGGGGAGGATGGGAAATTTGGAAGGGAAAGAGGAGTATTTTAAATGTACTCTTCGTGTTTAAACTAGGATAACAGCGTTAGATAGCCAAACTATTCTCTAGCCACATAGAGGAAATTAGCGGATTTGCGAGAAGTTGTTATGGGAAGAACTCACAGTGAAATTCTTTTTTTCCTTCAGTACTCAATTCCTCAGTGAGTCATCTGCCTCCTTCTCCCCCTCTCCAAAAAAGAAAAAAAAAAGAAAAAGCCCTTATTTCTGTCCCTTGGCAAATACAACAGCTGTTGTGAAGAAGGTTGTAGTTCAGAATCCAAATGTCTGAAGAGGCCAATTGAAGCATTGTCAGAGGGGTGTGTAGGCTTGTGGAATCTCACATCTTTTGCTTTGAGGTGCAGATAAGCTTTCTCATAATGATGGAAACAATGCTGATAAGACAGAATACTGTTTTTCCAAATGTACACAGTACTAGATGATACCAAAGTGATTAAGTCTGGAAACTGTCTGTCATGTTGGCACAGTGCCTGCTGTACCTTTGCTGCCAGGCTCTTTCTCCATGGGCTGCATGGCATCCCCATTCCTTCAGTGGAGAGCAGTTGCGTTTGTCCTCCTCCCTGGTGGCTCCTCTGCTTCGTTCACTGGTCCTAGGGGAATGAGAGGACTGCCAGGAGTAGAAGGATATGGTAGTGGGAGAGAAGGTTGCTGCTGATGCCACCTGTGCACTTGCACTCGGGGATTTGGCTCCCCAGCAGAACTGGGTTGGCAGGTGGCAAGGGCTTAGCGACAAATCTGTTAATTAGTGAAGATGTATTAAATGCTGATCTAATGGGCTACAACAATGTCATGGTATTTAATGATTACTTGGTAGTAGGAAGCTCTCTGCTGGGCAATCGAACTGGGAGTTGGGTCTCTTCTTCCGAGTTGGAGGTCTTGTTCCAAGGAATGTGTCACTTGATTGACAAGCTTTCTTTACTGGGAGAAAGCCAAGCAGAAGGGATTTGCAGCAGTGTCTTTGCTGTGAAATCTAGCAAACAGAAGTATTTTTTATTGAAACTTGTAGTTTGGCAACTTTACGCAATTTCCTTCCTTCCTGGAGTGTTCTCTTCTATTTTAGATAGCAGGAAACATTAATTAGATGCTTCTAATTAATTGTTGTTTCTATGCCTGTACCATTTCTATCTTTCTAGTCCACATACTGAGTAATTTGCCTGCCACATGTTACTCATGCCCTGTAATTTTTATAGCCCTAAGCAGATGAAGTGCATGGCCTGGTAGAATTTTGCTCTAAATGCGCTTGTTGGTCTGCGTTAATTGGGAAGGTATGTGGAAGAAGCACACCTGACACATGAATCAGGAGCTTGAAGTGTCATTCTTACAGAAACAAAAGCTGCAAGAAAGCTCTGTCTCCCCACAATCCTTACCAGTTGTAGCAGTGACATTGGGCACTTTTCCTTTTCTTTTTTTTTCGTTTCTTATTGTTGAGATTTTAGGGTTTTGAGCAACTCGGAGGTAAAGGCCAAATGTGAACTTGGCCTGATACTCAGGCGTTAGTCCACGTAAAAAGCAAGCATAAACCTGATGTGTTCCTAAAAATCCTGTGTTAAGAAGATAAACTGTATCACTATTTACTATTTAACCTTAGTGACCTAAGGTCTGATGGGGTTATGTTGCATATTTCAGCATAACAGTCTCGAAAAAGAGGAGGGAGCTTGTATTAGAATGAAAGGGGTTGATGATGGTGTTCTGTAGAACAGCCAAAATGTCAAACGAACGGTGAATCTTGGGGAATAGATTCCTTGTGATTTCTAACTGAGCAATTTAATCTCCAACGAAGTGGAATGAAAAATAATAAAGAAAAACAATACTGCATTCCAAAGGAGCAAAAAAATGCAAGCTTTAAATTTCCGATGTATGCAGAGCATAGGAAGAACTCTTCAACAATTTTCCTGTCCTTGCTGACTAATGGCTTATTTTTTCACATCCAGTTAAACTATAACTAGTGCAGTCTTTGCACTTGTTGTTCTGACTGTACCGTGCCAGCTGCTGGTTCTCTGGTAGACTGCACAGGAGAGGAAGTGGCAGTGGAGCCATGGATGTGACCCACAATGATTTTGTCATTGTATCAATCTTTGCTAATCTGTGATGATGCTGAATTTAGAAATTTTTCATAAAATTCTGTAGACAAAAGTTTTTCAAGTATATAGTGGGATAATTGTAGTTTGAAGTGTTGGGCTTGTTAGGTTTTGATCTGTTGGAGATGTACCTGACAGAAATTAGAAATTGGTTCTGTTGTATCTTGGAAATATCTTTCATTAATTTAGTGGCTTATTATTTAAAAATAAATTACTAGAATGCATGAAAGATTGTCACATACTTTCTGGAAGAAGAGGAGGCTTTTTGGACAGAGTGTAATGCACTTTTAGTGCTTTTTAGTACACCTCCAAAGCTGAGAGTTCTTCTATATAAACAGTTATCAAAGTGCAGCTGCACTTTGGTATAGTTATGTGTTTTTTGGAGGATGTTAAGTGGATTAGTCTGTATGATTTCAAATACTAAATAAAATATCACAAATAGCATTAAATATTTTTTAAATGTGCAGTAAGAGTATTTTCTTCCTGTAAAATTCAGCTTTTGTGGCCCTTTTATTTTGTGGTGGCAGTAGTGCCCACAGCTGAACGAATGCACCTGTGATGATGTTTGGCTTGGGTCTGGATGAACTGTTGTTGTGCTTACTATACAAAGATGTCAGGTTTGATTACTTAGGTTGAAACAGGATCAATCCCATTGACCTGAATTTCTGAATTTCTTTTGTGCAAGTGAAATCCAGCTTCAGCTCTTCATTGTGTACAAGAAGTGATTCGTATTTAGAATGCCTTAAGAATATCCAGCATTTGTATAGCAGGAAGAGATTCTGTATAATCTTGTAAAAGCTTTTGCTGGAAATGTTACGTGCTGCATATAAATTCTGTGTAGAACCAAAACCTGGAAGTGAAAGAATGCTATACAGACTCCTTGGACATAATGACTCTTGGTTCCAGGCACTACATTAATGTAAGATTTTGGAGGTCGTGAAGAAGAGAGTCTTTCTGTCATAACCAGGTCATCTCTGTAAAGAGTCTGGCTGCACTGTTTTGAAAGAGCTTTTCAAGGAAACTATAAAAAAGAATGGTGCACAAAGGCAATGTATTCTTTGTAGCTTATCCTGCCAAGAATATTAGAAGGACTGCTAACGTGTATAACATACACGATTTAAGAACTGTATATATAGGTACTTCTATGTGTGTGTGTGCATGTTTCTTTTTAGTCTGTAATAAAGAAAAGTTAGTTTTGGTGGTGAAAAGTCAGCGAGGCCAGGAATCAGCCAAATGACCTTTGGACCATCTTTGTGACCATGAGAACAGAAAGAACAGGCGATGCTATAATATGTTTGAGAAAGGATTTGGAAATAAGCGAGTTCTCTATGAGAGGATAGGT
This sequence comes from Eulacestoma nigropectus, assembly GCA_013397775.1. Taxonomy (NCBI): domain Eukaryota; kingdom Metazoa; phylum Chordata; class Aves; order Passeriformes; genus Eulacestoma; species Eulacestoma nigropectus. The sequence continues at coordinate 566,432 of VZTE01006029.1, read as the reverse complement.
TAATGTGATGCCCAGGAGCATCTTCAAATTAAAGAAGAAGAGGGAATAATCTAACTAGAATGTGGATGTAAAAGATTCCAGGCTCCTACTAGATTCAAACTTTGTCTAGAATAATTATTAAAAGAGTTGATGGGAAGGAAGTGGAAGTATCTTTTAAAGTGAGTGTTCCAGTTTACAAACTTTTTTTTGATCACTTAATGGGACCATAGGAATAGCTGCATGGAGTCAGATCTGAGGACAGCTTGAAGAAAAGTGTAAGAACTTGGCACAGGTGCAGAATATTCTTCCAGCCTAAGAATTTGCAGCTCAGGGGCTTATTGGAGTAATTTTGAAGTGCTGGAGGCTGAGATCTTGGAATCTGAGATGGTTTTCTGTATTTCCAGTTTTTCAATCACTGTGCACTAAGTGAGATGTGTTGCAGCTTTTTTGAAACCCCTTCCCCCTTGTTTTCCTCCTCTGAAATATGAATGGTCACCAATCTAGGAAGGGTTTTGATTCACATGTGCAGTACCATTGCATCCATTACCATTACCTGTAGTGTTCTGAAGTCCTTTCCCCAGAGTGAACGAGTTATACTCTTATAAACATCTTTATAAGGGTTGTGTCTTGACATACAGGACAAGTCAGAAAAGAAGCTGATTTGAGAAGAAGAGCTAGGTGACATCAAGGTCAGATGGAAGTAAGAATCTAGAATTTGTGTTTTAGCTCCTTGCCTTTGGTCTATCTTGCTGTCAAGTGTTTGTCGCTTTCATAATATTATGCATGGGGTTTGTACCTACTTAGAAACCTTGCTGCAAACTGCTGGCACCATGGCAGTAATATATTTGATTAGGCAAATTGATCTGTGGCATAAAATATGTCTGTTGTTGTTCATGTCTTATGAAGTATTGCATATTAATGTCTTCTGTGCTTGAAAATAGCTCTGCGTGAACTCACTTTTGAATGCAGCTCTACAGCTCTGGAGACTTGAGTCAATGTCAGGCTAATCCTTGCTGTTGGAGTTCATTTAAACAAGATTTAGGGGAAATGAATTTCTTTCTTTTTAGTCATACTTCTGAAGGAAGTAGTGATTTCCATAAAGAAATGATTATAGAAAAGGCCATTGTCCAAATTGTCTTGTAAAAGAAGCCCATTGCATGTGATTATACATTTTTATGGTTATTTTAAGTGTTATAAATTGTTCCCTCTCGTGTCCTCCAGATTAAAACTGTTTGTTTACTGCTGTCCTTCTGGAGCAGCTTTGCAATGTACATTTGTTTTAATTTTAAAATCTTCACTTAAAATCCCAACTACATGTGATGTGGTGTTTATAATTGAATTCAGCTTTTGTAGAAAATAAGCATGAGCTTACAGAGACTCTTCTTTCTGGTGCTTGGTAAAAAAAAAAAAAAAAGGCAAAAACCCACCAAAACCCAAAAGTAGTATTTACCCAAGTGACGAAATACACAGTAGCCTTAAATTGTGGTTATTGTAAACCATGATCCTACCTGTTTCAGTCCTTTGATCCAGTGTTTTGTGTGGTGGGAGTGGTAAAATACTTGTGCTTTACCACATCCTTTGGAGACATTCGTATCATGATTTAAAAGGGAACAATAACTGGAATTGGAATAAAGAACCCATGTTTCTGCTGCACCTACTTACTTGCATGAGGCTTTGAGCACTAGGAGCTTCAAAGCTGCTGGAGGTGGGGACAGTCCATTAGCAATATAATCTGGTTGGGCCTTCTAATTCTATAAATCCCACTTGCATGATTATTAGCTTACTTGGGTATTCTGGTTCGTAGTCAGAGTTTCCAAGTCTGAGAACAGCAAACTCTGTACTATGCTGCTGTACAACACAGTAGGTGGTGCTGGGTTTTAAATAATTATGCAGTGAAGCATCTCAGAGTGAGTCTTTGCAGTTACACTGTCTTTAAATTGTGTCAAAAATCTCTAAACAAGCAAAACAAAAATAGAAAATCTTTGGGTTTTTTGGTTTTTCCAGGGTCTAGCAGAAGTTGAGCTTCCTCTTTGTTGTGGGCTGCAGCCATTTGCCTGCAGAGGTGTATTTGCTTAACTAGAAGGTTCCTGCAGTCACCAGGAGAGGGAAACACAGGCTTGAAGGACTCACAGATGACATGACCAAATGCTTCCTCTAAACCAGGGCTTGCTGCATTTCTTTAGGGTTCAATTAGTAGCTTGTTATTGGGTTAGCGAGTTTATGAATTTACTCACTGCATTTTTTTCTTGATAGACATTCAAAAGGACTTTATAAACTTTACGTGATTTTGTTGGTTTTAATATCCAACTGCAGGAATGTTTTAAAATTGCTTATATTCAGTAATTTTTTTGTTGATTTGCATATTCCTTTAGACAAAATACTCTCTTTAACTAGCTATAGTAGTCTTGGACCTCAGTTAAGTTAATCTTGTACAAGCACAGTATACAATGAACACATGGCTATTACGTATCTTGCCAAAATACCTCAGTATCAGAAAAAATTAAATCCCTTTTCTTCTTTTTTTTTGCTTGGACACTTAATGTACTTTAAATCAATATAAGTAAAATTCTAAGAGAGCGAAAAAATATTTCCTAACAACAGACTTCACTTCATATGGCAAGATGTCTGCTGGTTAAATGTACCTGTCAGATATGCTTTAAAATCACTAATGGATATTTGACCCCTTCCTATACATTTCTAAAAGCATTTATTTAGGTGTTGCTTTTACTAAAGTTCAATGGTCTGTCAGCTAAAATGCTTAAAGCTGTTTTGACATCTAAGCAGAAATTATTTTGCCCTCCAACAGTGCTTCCTAATTTATCAGTTTTGAGTACCTTAGTGATAGAATTGTGTGCAGTTAATCACAAACCAGCCTAGCATTAAAATTGTTTTAACAGTAATATCTTGGAATTGAAAACTTCTGCCAAGGAAATAAATCATTTGTGGAAACTCCCACTTTCAGTATCTATGTGTATTTGGGGAAACTCCCTTTGCAGCTGTCAGCAGGAATAGGATCTTGGCAATCACATTTGTACTTCTGCTAAGTTACATATTTTTTTTTACCTATGTTCTAGTTTAAATTGTTCTACGAGCATTGATGAAAGAGCAGTTAATCATAGCCGTAGTGGCATTTGCAGTCTTTTGTACAAGGACCTTGTATATAAGTAACAGTTAAAAGGAACAAAGAATGTGTTCATCTATTTTCAATAGTAAATGAAAATGGAATGTTGGTAATGTACCTGAATTTATATAAAAAAGAAACAAAATGCAGCAAATTATCTTCAGGACTTGCCTTCTACTATAAGTGTTGTTTATATGAAATATATACCACTGGTGTGGTCTGACTCGCATAGACTTGACCTGGTTAACTCCCTGGCTGAATGCTCCTATACTGTTTTGAGGGGCCTTTTGATTCAGTAGAAATCCATTAAACTTGAAAAGCTACACATAACTAAATTGCCAACATCGAAAATTATGCTGGAACAGCTGTGCTGATCTTAATTTGATCCTTATTTCATAGAACCATTTAGGTTGGAGAAGATGTCTAAGATCATCAAGTCTTAACTTTCAACCTAGCACCAACACTCTGTTCACCACTAAACCATGTCCCCAAGTGCCACATCCACGTTCTTTAAATACCTTCAGGGGTGGTGACTCCACCACTTCTCTGGGCAGCCCATTCCAATGCTTGCCAACCCTTTCTGTGAAGAATTTTTTTCCAAATATTCAGCCTAAATCTCCCCTGGCACAACTTGGGGCTGTTTCTTCTCATTCTGTCACTTGTTACCTGGGAGAAGAGACTGACCCTTACCTGGCTACAACCTCCTGAAAGGGAATTGGAGACAGTGAGAAGATCTCCCCTGAGCCTTCTTTTTTCCAGGCTAAACACCTCCAGCTCCCTCAGCTGCTCCTCACAGGACTTGTGCTCCAGACCCTTCCCCAGCTCCATTGCCCTTCTCTGGACAAAAGGCCTTCGATGTCTTTCTGGGATTGAGGGGCCCTACAATACATTAATATAAAGTCCTGCATTATTTTTCAAGGCTGGCTGGTGTGAGTGAATCTGTTAAATAATAATGTTCTTATATTGAGAGTTTGCAGATGGTTCTTGTCTTCCAGCTGCACAATCTTATTTGCTTTTTTAGAAGCTATGCACATACTGCAAATGCTTTGTAACTGTACTTTGGTTTGCAGACGTTTGAGCAATATATGACATTAACTGTATCCCAAAATCAAAGTCATGATATCATCTTCTAGGATGTGTGCCAAACTGTTTGATGAAATAATCATGAAAAATTAAAACTTTGTTTTAAGATTGATAGGCTCTTTCTCTGAGGTATGGCTTATTTATTGCAGACCAGTGCTGGCTGGCTTTTTTTGAAGTTCCAAGCCAACAATATGTCTATAGATGTTCAGAACCTAAGAGCCACTGGGGTATAAGTAGAAACTTGGAAGCTTTCTGAATTGAAGTATTTCTTGGGTTTAGAGCTAGCTATTTTAAGTATATGCAATAAATAAGTTAAAATATTATTAGGAGACTTCTTCAGGTCTTCTGAAGTAAGTTGAAGGAAGGGATGATAGTTGAAATTTAAAGTATAGGAATTCTTTTGACATTGAAAGAGGATTTTTGGAAGTTTTGGTCTCATTTCTTCTCCTTGTTATTTGGGCGAGTAATTTACACTTGATCTTTTGCAATCTGTACTTGTGAAGTATGCAGCTGACAAATATATTCTCTCTCAATATAATGGCTGTGTTTGCACTGTCATCTAGAAACTTGGACTAAACTAGTTCGGTAGAATTAATAAAATAATAAAACTTCTCATAATCTACTCCTGATTCAAACATTAAAGTCAGTAAGGGATTAACAGAATGTCCTTCCTTAATGCCTTACTATACTATTGGCTTTTATGGAAATATATTATGAATGAATTCTTACATTATTCTGAGTGGAACTTAACTACTGAGCTGACTCATTGCAGCTGAAAGAAAGTGTTTTTCATGCTATTTTAATTTTTTTAGTGATTTGTTAATTTTTCTGCCTTGCCTTTTGCTGTGTTCTTCTTGTGCTGCTTTTATTTACAGTCTGTTCTTGCAGTTTCCTGTAATTTTGTCAGCAAGAGGAAGCGCCCCTGCTGCAGACACAGCTCAGCCCTGTGAGCTGTGGTGAGACAAGTGAATTTTTACCGGCAAGGACAGCGTTCTGACGGATGTGTTTGTGCTCCTGCATCCCATTAACTAATGATAAGTAGGATTGCTTTTGACTGCCAGTAAGAGCTGTTCCTGACAATGGCAGAGAAGACTGGCTGACTTCCTCAGGCAGAGGCCCTGCTGGAATGAAATCCAAGTGTTGGTTCCAGATGTTTTGGGTCTTCCTTTTAAGGCCAGCTGAGTGATCTTACAACGTTAAAGTGAAGTATCTCCTTTGGAGTGAAATTTTCCCTGGGCTAGCTTGGTGCAAGGCTGTTTCTCACTACTGATTTCATGGGGACAAATGAAAATTAGTGATCTGAAAACCTTATACCAAAGGTCCATGCATAACAGAATTTTGCTTTCTGAAGAAGGATGTATTTAATACTCTTTCACTTCCCTGGCAGATATGCCAATCAAATCCATAAAGTTTTCATGTCTCTTCAGATTGCTTATTTGCAATTTCGAAATACAATCCTTCTGATGAATGTTTGGTCTAGAAAGCTAAACTGAGTTTTCAGTCTCCCAAAACTATGAAACATCTAGACTTTGGTTATTCCTTGGTGGAACACCAGCTTGTGTGTGTGTGAAGTTCTGACTCTGGGACCATCTTGATGGTGTTGGAATCACCAGAGAAGTTGAAATGCGATCTTGGAACTTGAAATGAAAAGTCCTGCTGCATTTCTGAGTACTAAAATGAAGAAAGAGACAGGACAGCATGAGAGAGGTTAGAGAGGAAAAGCAGTACCTCAGGAACATGTGTTGGATAAAGGAGGCGTGGTTTAATGAGACTGTTGAAGCCAAAGAGCCTGGTACTATAAGTTGTGGAGTTTGGAGGGAAAAACCGAGACTTAGGTGTGTCACATCAGAAAAGGGAAAGAGGAACTGAAGGGTATTTTCCAGTGTTACATATACTCAAGTGCTGTCATTCTGATTCTGATTTTCTTACTAAGTTGGAGATAAAGCTTGCAAAGATGCTAATGCAGACCTGGAAGAGTATGCTTAGATAACAGAGAACTCAGAGAGGAAAGATTGCTTTAGATCAGTGTGCCTTGAATGGGTAACTGATACTGTAGCAAATAAAGCAAGTGAATTTAATTCAAAAACCGCTGAGCTGCATCCTCTGTACTCTTCTTCTGTGTGAAAAATCTGTTAAGCCACTGAGACAACTGGCTGTTGATCCTTACTGAAGAGCACTAGGGTCTTGTGTTGATATGCTGAACCTTTTGGTTAACAACAGGTGTGTGGTATTTGTGGTTTAATTTCCCCTCCTGTAGAGCCTGGTGGGTGCCCTATGATGAGAGAACATACAGCCATGAGCAGTATCTGAAATGTTACTTTCTTTTGTGCTATGACTGTTGGATAGTTTACAAAAAGAGATGTTGTATGGAGGCTTCTTCCTTCTATTTTGGGGTACTGATTTATGTTCATTTCCCCAAAAATATGTGAAGTAAACTTTGCTGAACATACTTACGTGTTTTGTCCATCATTCTGAAACTTGCTAGTTGGTTTTGTCTTGTTAAAACTTTTGAGCCTGGAATGTTGTTTAAATCTAGACAAGTCAGTGAAACACTTGAATCATTATAAGAATTCCAGATGACAATAAGTATAAAACAATGACATTTATTCATCATCAGTTGGTGATACTTGTCCTGTAGAATTGTGAATTGTAAACCTCTTGGATTCAAATTTTGTTGTCTTTTGTGGTTTGTGTAGCATCAAATGTACAGGCAAGACTTGCTTTAAAGCATATCTATGCTGCAGAACTTTTCAGAATGGCTATTTTGATTCTCTTGGGTTGAAGAGGGAAGGACAAGCTCCAACTATGCGGGAGAAAACAGATTAAATACCTACAGTTCTGTGGTGCAGTGCAAGTAGCTGAGGCACAGGCTTTTCAGGAGCACAGGCAGCATTTCTGATCTGTGCCTCTGCCAGTGTGAGAGCCAGAGTATACTGAGAGAAAAAAGGACAACTTTCTTTTTCTCCCATAGGAAAGGGGTTGATTGAAAGGTGAGAAGGAAGAAAATGAGCACTGGAAAATCCCCTCTGCTTTCTAGCTTGATGTCTGTCAGAGGTTTGAGCTATGCGGGAATTGATTTATAACCTCTCTGGGAAGCTGGGAAATCTGACAAAGATAGTGCTGCCCACTGACAGTGGGGGAAACAGGAAGTAGCAAAGGAAACAAGTCATTGCCTCGGCGTCACTATTGGCCACAGTGCAGTGCAGATGCACAAGCAGTTGGGGCAGGATTTCTTTTCCTTTTGTGTGTTGAGCAGACAGCAGCTACAGCTCTGGCTTTCAACCTGGGAGTACCCAAACGTAGGAGAAGTGCAGAGATGTTCCTGCCATGCCTGAGAGGGGTCATAAATTGTTAATGGCTTTGTCGTCACAAAAGAAACAATCATTCGGTGAAACTGTCAGCAGAAAAACTATGTGTCGATCAGAGAAGGTCACCAGGTTAGTGCTTTTTGTGGCTTGTATTTCTGTCATGTTTTCTCCTTCAGGTAGAGAGCAGACTACAGCTAAGAATAGAGTATGGTAGCTGGGCTAAAATACTTTTAACTCATGCAGGAAATTAAAGGATAAAGAATTGGAGGGGGAAGAGATGCGCTGGGTGTTGGTTGAAAACTTTTGCCGGAAAAGAAAAGCAAATTGAAGCAAGTTAAAGAGAGTAAATTTAGTTATACAATGTATTTCAGTCTGGCTTGTTTCTCTGTTCCCTTTGTCTTGTAAGATTTTTTTTTTACTTCAGTGTTTGTACTGTGCTATTAATCTTTCTGAGTATTGTGAAAGGGGCTGTAAGAAGTATTAAGAAATGGAATGTGTAACCAAAAAAGTAGGAGAGATATGGAAAAGTATTTCAGAAGTACTGGAGAATGGTTAATAAATGGACAAGAGACCTGATAATTCTGCAGAAAGCAGTTTGAAGAACAGATGGTAAATGTTTAAATGGTTGAATCAGAGAAATTGTTCTTGCTCAGAATTGCTGAGAGCACATAAGGGAAACTTTTCCTGTTCTGCAGTGTGTAATGCTGCCTGATTTTTGGTAAAGCCTTTTGTAGAGACTGATGCTTCAGTCTCCCTATGCATGATGTGAGGAATACATTCATTTCTGTAAGTTGTGTTATATATGTCATGTTATTTGTAAGTTATATATTCAGAAGTAAACTAGCATCTGGCTTAGCTAGGTTTTACTTCCAAGTAAAATTTAAAGACTAGAGGTTATGAGATTAGTTTTATAACTTCTCAGATGTAATTGGCATAGAGAGCGTTGTTACAAATTCAGATCAGGTTTACTTTTTGTACTGCAGTTTTGGAGGCTGTTTTTTTGTTTTTTCCAGCATGACCAAACTGGGCTCTGGGACAGATCATAAATATTATTATAACAAGTGAGAACTTTTAAAACAACTTTTGGCAGCTGTAGTCTCAGAGATGAGGGTAATGTTTTTTGATGCCTATATACCACAAGATGTGTAGATGATAACATCTGCCGTATATTCTGCTAAAGTTAAGCAAGAACTGAGGACTCTTCCAGGATGCAATCCTTAATTGAATCAGCTTGTATTTGTTTTAATTCGTCTGAATGCCAGTTGCTCTTAAGGCCAAGAGGGGTAAGTGTTCTTCTATAATGTAATCCAGATTTTTTAATGTGGCAGGATTTTACTCATGGAGGGACTTTTAGCCTGTAAAATTATCAGGCCCTAGCCTCTGATATAGCTATTCCCTATACTCTGAGTGAGGGGATAGATTAAAATTGCATCAGGGATGTATACATTTATCTGCTACACTATAACAGAAGTCTGCTATCCATTTACAGTTTGAGCTTAGTAGCAGTACTATGATTCAGAAAGTATTTCTGCATCTGACTGGCCTTATCCTGGTTATACGATTAAGTGTGTAGTTTCACTTTTTTTCATGCTCTTTAACTTTCAGGGTACTTTGAAATAAAAAATGGCTCACTGTGACAGTGTTTGAGAAAAGTATACTCATGTGATAGACTTGGACTGACTTTATTGATACATTAGCAATACACTGCAAATTGGTTTGGTTTTCAGTCTGGCAGACTAGTTTGTATATATGAAGTAGTTACAATGGCAATTGTATAAGCTCTGTATCATGCTCCAAAAAGCTGATTGCACCCTTCTGTCTTTCCAAAAGCACCCTTGAATCGTGAAGCACATCCTAGAAACTGCTATTCTACTATTTCTCCTACTACACTCCAAGGCCTTTCATCTCCCTCACAGGCATAGAATTGTCATGGGGATCACCTGAAAAACAGAGTGATGCAAGACCTTTCCCTGGCTGCTGCCATCCTCTTCTGGTTCAGAGGGTTCCATTCCGTGGGGGAGAAGACTCATTCAATAGCCACGTGCAATGGGTTTGGGGCTTGGTGGAAAAATTGATTAAAAAATATGCATCTAGTTCCTTGGTGAGTGGGAAGAGGAATAAAGTGTGTAGCTTTTACTAGAAGCTTTTACCAAACACTGCATGGGGGATGTTGCCTTCTGTTTGCAGCAGAGGAACAGTGTCAGAAGGAGCTTTGGCTGCACTGCGTGAGCCCTTTCTGTTCACTTGGTTGTCAGCCCGATGGAAGAGGCTCTCCTATGCACCAGAGGTGAAAATGTGTGACGGGGGCCTTGGCTTGTAGTGTAAAAGTGTAACTGCATAAGAAACAGCTGGGAAATATCCTTCTGTTCGCAGTAATGCTGAAGTTAATGGGCTCTGCAGTGACTTTAGTGACTGCTATGGTTCGTACCTGGTAATGCAACATCCGTCTGTCCTTGGTGTAATGTATTAAAGAAGTTACAACAGGAATATCAAGAGCTGGAGGAACCATTCAGTGTGCTAAAGGCAACCATACTGTAGATGCTAAGACCACAAAAATCTTTGAGCTTCAATTTTTTCCTTCCTCTCCCACCCCTACGATAAAGAGTCTGCAGTTAGATTTGTTTTGACAGCTTTCTCCCAGCAGTGTGATGCAAAATAGCAACATCTGTCCTTACAGAGCTGTTTTCTCCTGTGAAGAAAAGAAGAAAAATCTGCCTGGGACTAGGTTCAAAGTGCTTAAATGGATTTTTAGCAGCCTGACTCAAAGATTTCAATTCAGGATACCGAAGTCTTCCCTAAGTATCTGCTATGTGCCTGCAAATGAAAGTGCTTGAGGAGTGTACAGATGTGATGGGGAGTGTTATAAGCCACACTGAAATCCAGATAATAGGTTTAGCTGCCTCTAAATCTGTTGAAAAGCCTGGTGCATTAGGTGGACTCTTTAGTTCATGTAATGTGTACTTGGTGGCATGGTTTTCAGCTGTGTCTCCTTTTACTCACTTCTTTTGTTACTTAGCTGGGCTGGGGAAGTTCTAAGTTTTGGTCTCTATTTTCAGGACTTTTATAGTAAGTAGCCAAAAGTAAGAAACGATTGTGAAAAGGGGAAGCAGAACCTGATACTCTGCTGTCCTTTCCTGTCAGTTAAATCCTGTAGTCATCACACTGTAGAACTGGATTATTATTTTTTTCCCCTGCTTGCTTCTCTGCTTCCATAATTATTTCTTTCCTGTCTGCCTTAAATTCTGGCTTTTCAGGTAGAGGAGAAAATGCCCATCCAGACATGCTTTAGGGAGTAGTCTGACTGGTATGCTCCCTTGCAGAAGGCCAACATGTTCTGGACAAATATTTCTGCTTTCTGTAATTAACCTAGGCTAGCATATACTTGTTGCCAGTGTTTGACTTTGGCTTCCTAGAAATTTCAGCTTACTGGTTGTTTTGGGTAACCTCTCTGAGACATTTAACTCTGCCTCTTCTGACAGGTTTTCAGCCTGTATACAGAACACTGAAACAGTTTCACACCATGCACTGGGTGCTTAAGTCTTTACTTCTGTTCTTTGTGGGAAGGGTACAGAGGGTTGGAAGACCCAAGATGAACTTGAAACTGTTGGATGGCATTGAGACTAGAGTTAGAAAAGTAGCATCAGAGTATATTTATATGAATGAAAAGGTTTCATTTGTATTTAGTCGTTTTTCTGAACATAGCTAGAAACAGACTGAAGTAACTTAAGTTCTAATGTTTAAATGTTGGTGTGCCTGTTCTAAAAAGAATTTCATCCAGGACTTGCCTTTGCAATCCTTATTTCAAGGAAATCACTCTTAGCAGTATGAATGTGGTTTGGCGTCAGCAGCCAGCTGGGTAACACTCTCCTTTTCCCTCACTTCAACTTTTCTGCAAGATGTGGAGAAATAATTGGAAGGATTTAGGGGGGTGGGGGGGGATGTTGACTGCTGCTACTATTTTTTTTTATTATCCTTAAAAGCTTAAAATATGTGAGTAGCCCCTTTTCGGACCTGTTAACACATTGCTGTTGCTAGAAATTTTGTTGTGGAGGAGGAGGAAGTAACTCAGCTTGGAAGGATCTCAATCATTTAATAAGAACAGGGAGAAAACAGAAGAAGGATGGATATAGCTGAGTAGAACAAAAGTAATGTACCTTTTGGTGAGCAGGGAGGTCCTGGGGGAAAACTGGGATACCATGGGGCCTTGACATGTCTGCTATGAGAGCCTTTTTAGGGCCTTGGGTCCTATCTTCTCTGGCTGTGCTCGCTTCATAACACAGGGGACCAAAACCTAATTTTTGTGATTAAGTCTTCTGGGCTGACTAGAGAATTTAATTTAGTTTAAACTCTCCTGGTAGAAATTGCTAGGAATTTCCACCCTTTCCTACACGAGTCAACAGCAAACAGTTAGACCTAAGTCCTAAACTGATCCACTGAAAGATCCATTGTCTTGCATTTCTGTTTTTCCTAACCCATACAATGGATATGTGCTTTGCTGTTGCACCTCAACAAACCTGAAACACTTCCTCATTCTTGTCAGAACGGGAAAGGCCATTTTAGGTTGGAGGGACAAGTGCTTGGGTAGGGTGTCGTGCTGAGGCTCTTGGATTCTGTGCTGAGCCTCACTATTTACCTCCCTTACTGTCCCTTTTGGGTAAAGGAGAAATGAACAAAATCCATTAAATTTCAGTCCTCCACTGGAAGCTTATCAGTTCTAAACCATCATTCCTGTATCAGAAATTAATTAACTGGAACTTCATTAGTTTGCCTTTTACCAGCAAAGGTCTCTTTCCCTACACCTGATGATAATGGACCCTTTTATGTCTAGGTCAAAATTCCCATTCTCTCCATGCATTATTTCTTTTCTTCATGGCACAGTAGGATTCTTAGCCTAGTTCTGTTAGCAGCTGAAGAAAGAAAGGGCTCATAATGATATATCAGAATAAGTTACTACCTAAGAAACTGATCTTTTTGGTTTAAGATGACAGCAGAAAGAGTGGTAACTGTGGAGATGCTTGGTGGAGCATTACATTAATAATTAATATAAAAATTAAATGGAAGCCTGCAGCAATCTGAGAGGAACTTCATTTGCACAGGATGCTGTCACATGTAACATCCAGTATGAGATGATATACTAATCCTTTAGTTAAAGAATTAAGAGTTAAAGAATAAACTATGTAAATATCAGGAGTAAGTAGTATTGGATGCTGCAGTTACTGAACTTTGACTTGATTCCCTCGTTGTACAGAAAATAGCGTTGTGTAGTCATGTGTCATGTAGCACTTCGGAGGAGAAACCAATTTTCTTTCCAGCACCTGCCTGATTAAGTCTCGCAGTGTTATCTGGAGTATTTTTTAAAACATAAATATTTAAGTAACGTTTACTAAGAACTTTTCCTTTGTTTCAAAAACTGTCAATCACTTTTGAGAGCTGTATAAAAATAAATCGGGGCTTTTTGCACCATGTTTTTTCATACATTACAAAGTTCCTGGAATCTTTGAACACCCTGTCTGTCTTACATTCTTGATTGCTGAACCACATTAGTTGTTTGGAAAGCTTGTTTAAGGAAACAAGCTTTGTGTCTCAGTACTCGTTCCTTAAAGTAAAATCTGGGTTTTAAACTGTTTTTAATTATTCTAAATTGCAGAATGATGGCCTCGCAGGAGCAGGTCTGGCCAGTCCCAATGAAGGCAATTGGAGCACAAAACCTTCTGACAATGCCTGGAGGAGTCACCAAATCAGGGTATCTTCATAAAAAAGGAGGCACCCAGCTGCAGATCCTAAAGTGTAAGTTCAAGGAGATATTAACTAAATTAAATGTTTTAAATGTTTGCCTCTGGGGCCAGTAACAGACTTCATGATAGCAGACGATTTATTGAAGCTGTTCTACTTTTTCTGTATTGCAATACAATTTTACTGGAATATATGTATGAAAGACTCATATTGAAAGATTTTTCCTTTGATTGTTTTGGAACGGTAAATCTTAGATAATAAATGTTGGGGTTGATTTTATTTTGCTTGTTTAGATCTCTTGTCAAGTCCTTCACGAGTAAGATTTTCAAAACAAACAGATTCCCAGGATATGTATCAATTTCAAATACTCTTTTCTGAAAGAAATTAGTACTCAGCTTTTTTTTCCAGTTGGTTTTTCTGTACTGGAAAAATATCCCCATCTCCTACTGCTGTTGTGAAATGGAAATTTTCTCACTGCCAACATTGGGCTGTACTTAAAAACAGTAATTTCTTCTGAAATCAGAGTCTATTTACGTGGGAAAAAGTTCAGACTTTGGATTTATTTATATGCTATTCATGTGGTATCCCTGTTTATGATAAACTATACTTATATAGTTAAGGACAAAGGTTACTGTCTTTGATAAAGGAAGGAGTCTTGGCTTCTTTCAAAAAAAATAGGATATCATTTTATTGACAGCATTATGTACTTGAGGTGAAAGAAGAGAGGGAGATAATGGTTTTGGGATGGATGTAAATATGTATTTGTAGCCTGTGGCTGCCTTCCTGCTATTGCTTATTCCACTAGTAAAGGAGCACAGGTGGAGGTCAGGCCTGCAGTTTCTGAGGCTTCTTTTGAAATTTTCAGATCAGCTGCCTCTCAAGTGAGGGAATCAATTATTACCCTTAGTCCTGAAACTCTGCAAATGGACAGCTTCAATGTGTGACTGATCATCAACAAGCTGTCATTTAACTAGTTTGTGCTCATTTGAAGAGATTAATATGATTACTAAAATCTTAAACAATAATTCTACCTATGCTAAGAGGTTCTAGTTATTCTGCTGCTCTTGGATTTATATTTTGCTCACTTTTTATCTTTTCAGGGCCATTGAGATTTGTGATTATCCATGAGGGATGTATCTACTATTTTAAGAGCAGCACATCTGCATCTCCCCAGGGTGCATTTTCTTTGAAAGGTTACAACAGGTAAGTGCCAAGGAACTTGTTTAACACCCAAGATCCTTTTACTTAATGCTAGGGGCTGTGGGTTTCATTTCTAATGAAGTTAAACACAGCTACATCTGTTGTTTGGGTTAAGCATTGATCTTGGATTCCAAGAGATGTATTCCTTTCAAACTATATATATGACATTTCCTGTGCTTGGCAAGCAGATAGCCTTCCTCTTCTGCAATTTAACCAGTAAAGCTGTTTGAATTGCAATGGGCTTACTCTTGTTGCTGATTAATGCAGACTGCACGTGCAGATAGATGTGGATTCTTTTAGACAAATTGTCTTTGTTCTGTAGTGACCAGAAAGGAATCAGAAGAGAAAATTTATGGGGTTACTAGTTCAGCAACTGTAGTTAGTGTCGAAACTGTATCAACTACAGAGTGATAAATGAGAGAATGCATGTGCAAAATGTCTGATTCATTTCACTACACATTTTTAATCTTAATATTTATTTTGTAAGTTGAAGACAAAAATATGTGGCTTTCAAGTTAGCCAGTACTGTCAGAATCTGAGTGCAGCGTAAGTACAAGGCCTACTAATACAAGTCCAGCCTAACTTTAGGGAATTGCTGTTGAAATTGATGCTAAGAAAGGTTTAATGAGAGAGAGGGAATGTAAAGAAATATCACTGTATTGATCCTAACCACTGCAATTTTATTGTATTTGTATATGTATACCTTGTACTATAAAATGTTCTCAGATTTGTGGAATAAGGAATTATCTTTTCTTGAATTGTGAGGCTTTTCTAACTGAGCACCACAATGGTGTATTTTAGAGGAATGCACTTGTAAACATTGTAGCTAATTAAAAATTCAAGATTAATTTGTAAAAGAAACCCACACTGTAATTTGGTCATGACACCAGCTTCTGCAATCCACATGAATGTGAACAATATGATGGAATTTGTAAATGCTGGTGACTGTTCATTCCTTTTTATGTATCTTTATTGTAGCAACCTTGTAGAGACCTTGGTTGGAATAGGGACCAGGTTTTGATTAGTATAATGCACAGACAAGCATTATTGGAAAAGAATTTGAACTGAAAGAATTGTTACACTGAGTAGTTGCCTAAGGGGTTTTTAAATTTTTTTTCCCCCAGGAGTCCCAAATGAGGAAATTCCTTACCCACACAAAAAAAGAAAGAGGTTAAGTTATGCTTGTTTTAAAATAATAAAAACGTGTAAGAAAGTGTTTGTAAGGGTAACGTGTAAAAATTAAGTTTACCTTTATTATTAATTTTTCCTTATTTTCATGGGAAACGTGTTTACATTTCTCCTCTGAAATAGTGCCTTCTTGAAATAAGGACCACAAGCACCCTGAGTACTACAGTGTGTGATGCTTGTGAATTAATGTGGTTCATTAACTCTTGAACAGGTCAAAGCAGCCGTTCATAAATTCTGGCTGGTGGATTAACACGTGCTCTTCCTTTTGCATTGTCCTTTCTAACACAATAATGGAGAAGTACTGCAAATGCACATGTGGGGATCTCTGTGGTGTTTTTCTGGGCTTGAGGATTATTTTTCATAAGGCAAAGCTGGTCAGTAAAACTGCTTTCTGTCAGTCTTTATGACTTGTATAGCAGTATTAATTTTATAGATTAAGATGTTTCTGTATTGGTTGTTCTGTTTCTCAGGGTTATGCGGGCAGCTGAGGAGACAACATCAAGCAATGTGTTTCCTTTCAAGTTAGTTCACATAAGCAAGAAGCACAGGACGTGGTTTTTTTCAGCTTCTTCTGAAGATGAAAGAAAGGTAACTTTTTTCTTTTGCAATAGAATTTTCCTTGAAGCAAAAAGTGAATCGGACTTCCCTAAAATCTAAATGAACTGGAAATGCAGCTGTCACTGAAATTTGTATACCTAGTTTGGAAAAGCATGTCTGAAGTTTTAACTATTAAGTTAGTGTCCATTCAACTTGTAGCTTAGGGAATGGCTGTCAGCGACATACTAGATGGTCTGGGTTTCTCCATATTTCATAAATATTCCATATTTATTTTTCACCAATGAAAAAGTAAACATACATTAAGCCTTTGATAAATTATGAGAACTGTTCAGTGAAATCTCTCACCCAATAAACATACTATGAATATATACCTGGCTTTAGGAATAAGAGTCTGAAATCTGTAAGCAGAAAACTTAATATTTCAGTATGTTACTAAGCATTTTATACAATCAAAACCTCTGAATGATGAGTCTTTCCCATAAAAAGTCATGGCTAAATACTATTTCAATGTATGTTCTCTGAACTTTCTCTATTCTTACAGGGGATAAGATACATCTGCATTTAATGATTTAAAGATTGATGTGTTGAATGTCGTATTTTTATTTTTGTTTAGAATTGGATGCTATCCTTGAGGAGGGAAATTGATCACTACCATGAGAAGAAAGAAACAATGACAGAATTCAGGTATAAACCCTTATTCTTTATTGGCTTTTTATCTCTCTTGCACTAGCTCTTGACAGTGGTGTTTTAGGCTTTTTGCACCTACAAATAACTTCCTGTTAAATACAGGTGCAGTAAGACCCAAGAAGAAAAGCCCTTCCTAATTTATACTTAAAAAAATACAAAGCAAAAACCAAACCTTTAAACAAAGAACACTTTAAATGTCAGCTTTGTGTAAAACAAATGAAATCTTTTAAAAGACAGCAGCAGCACATATCTGAGTGTTAATCGGGAAATAGGAACAGATTGCTTCTGCTTTTCCATCATTCCTTTCCAGTGCTGCAGTCCTGCTAAACAGAAGTAACTCCGTCTTTTCTTTTGCAGTGACTCTGGTTCTGATGCAGACAGTTTCTATGGCTCAGTAGAACGTCCCATTGACATAAAGTATTCCCATCATTCAGCAGATAATGAAGGTGACAAATTTAGACACTGATAAATAAGACTTCTTTGTTTGCTTATTTATTTCTCCTGAATTCTGCAGGAATTATTCTCGTAGCTTAAGTGAACTGATACAATTTGCAACTAGTGTTTTTTTACAAGGTGTATGTATCTCTGTTGTAGTTTCAAATCAGAAACAGAGATTCTGTGCCATTAACTGTTGGTACAAATAAACTGAAGAATTTCATATCCTTCAAGGCGGTTAATTAAAAGTGAGGACATGACAGAAAGCCTGTCAGGTAGGCATTTGCAACATATTTCAGCAACTGAGTTCCTAGTCAAGCAATATGTTTGTGAAAACCAGCATGAGAAACCTTGCCTCGAGGTTCAACAGAGATCCTTTACTAGGCCTTTCCCCATCTGCCCTTTCAGATTTCTAAGGGCAGTGTTGATGGGAGCAAGTACTCTCATTTCCTGAAAGCAAATTCCTGACTATTCTTCCTGACTAGGACAAAAAGGCAGGAATGGGTCTTGTTAGGAAATCCGGTTCCACTGCTGCAAACAGAGGAGAACAGACTCATCAGCATTTTATGTGGGGTTGTAGTTTAGTCCTTCTGTGTTTATGGAAGGGAAGGGTTGTATGCAAGATGAATGATAAGAGGCCTAGTAGGAGTTTAAATTAGGAAAATTAGAATAACCGATTTTTATCAGATATTCTTACCTTTTTTTAGGGCATACCTCTGCATAATGTCCTTCAGACTCCTCTTATAATCAATGATGGGAAATTACTGCCTAGAACTAACATGTTTTTTGTGGCTTGGTTATTCTGATTTATGGATGAAGGCAACATTGAAACCACTTAAGCCATTTGTTGTGGTGTGCTTTTTTTTGTTGCCAGAGCAAGGCAAAGGAACTAAAATTGCTTTGTAGATCACTAAGCTTGTTTAATCTTCCATATTGCAAAATCATAAATGTTTCTGTGGTAGGGTTAACTTTTGGGGATTATGTTTTTTCCAAGTGGTTTTGTCAGTGCATCCATGTAGTTGTATCTCTGCAACTGATTTGAACTTTTCTCAGGAAGGCTGGAACGCTAGAAAGTGTCACCAAAAAGTAAATTTTTTAACTTGTAAGTTGAAAGAAAAATTTAATATGCAGTGTACTTCATCTGCCTCTGTTATAAGTGATGGCTTTCTTAATTGACATAAAAATTTAAGGAAACACCTATTCTAGATACAGAGAGGTGGATCAAAACTATTAATTTTTTTCACCTCTTTAGAAAAAGTACCTGAAAAATATTTGTATTAAAGAGCCCTAAGTACTGGATGTTCTTTCTTGGTTCCAGGAGTACTTATCAGAGTCTGACACACTGATTTTTATCTGCAGATTATGACCAGGAGGAAGAGGATGAGTCTTATTTGCAGCCAGATACTTCTGACATAGTGAAAGATGGTATGTGATTTCTTTGATTCCCCTCATGAAAGGCCTCCAGTAAAGGCAATATTTGTGTGGAATGCCAGGTTATTATTTTGTATTGGTCATAACTATTCCAACTGGCAAAATAACTGAAGTAATGCAGAGGTATCTAATCTTGAGAGGTATTTAGGGTCAGAAGTTTACAATAACAGCAGTAACCTCTTACAGAAAGCATTACATGCCTTTAGGGGCATGTTTTCTTGCAAGCCTCCTGCCTGGGATGACCTGTATCTGGTCATCAGTCTGGAGCAGCACTAATCTTTTAAGGAAAAGACAGACTACATTATTTTTAGCAAGGTGAAAAGTCTTTGCTAAGTCATCATAAGCCACACCTGAATAAAAATAGCAGCAGTTTATTGCTTATAACTTTCAGAATTGTGCTGAAAGTTAAGTGCTTATCCAGCATGTTGAGTACTGTCAGACCCAATGCCAGTGAAATATCTTAGACCACACAGAAAACTGACTTGAGAAGCCTCTTTTGATAATATACTGTATTCCCCCTCAGTGTGTCAAGTTTTTTGGTTTTCTTCCTGTAGATATGGTCCTGCCCCCGGCGTACCCACCACCTCCCATTCCTCATGTCAGGAAATCTCCCTACTTGGAAGCAAGGGCACATTCCTTTGCTGGCAAACCAACTGCACCAGTACCACCACCACCTCCTAAGAGAAGCTTACCTGATATCAAACTAGAGGATCTTGTGAGTGTGAGAGAGACCCAGTTACAGGGCCGAGCTGAACCTAATCTAAAGATTCAATCCCCGAGCCGGAGACTGAGTGAACAGCCGCCCCCTGTGCCCCTTTTACCTGTGTTCAAAAAGCCTGCAAGTGGCAAAGAGTGTCACCCACTGCCTCCAGAGCCTCTGCCTCCAGCCCAAGTCCTTGCTCCTCCAGAAGCATGCGAGAAGCTAAAAAACTTAAACCTTTCCCTGCGGACTCCTCCTCCTCTGCCAGGCAATAAACCCAAGCTGTCACAGCTTGCTGAAAAGCCAGCAGAGCCCAAAGTGCCAAGGGAACATGGTAAACCTGGACTGTTTGTGCCGCCAGTGCTCCCAAAGCCACCTGTGCCAAGCCACCAGCCCCCTGCAGTCAAGCCTAGAACAGAGAAATCTTCATGTCCCCAGTTACAGTAAGTATGAAAACACAATGCACTAATGTGTTTTATAATCATTTATTAGTTAACAAGTTTAGACATACTCAGATTCATACCAACATCCGTGTTTCTTCCCTGCACCATCCCTCTCTCTCTGTTGTGCTTTTTTTGCCTGTTACTTGAAAATTTGCAGCGAATCTAGCTGATCTGGTTGGACCTGTTTTGTGCAGGAGTTTGGACTAAATGATCTCTAGAGGTCTCTCCTTACCCAAATTAATCTGTGATTATCTACAATAATCTGCAAATACTGCCTCCAGCTCTGGGGCCCCCAACACAAGAAAGATGTTTACCTGTTGAAATTGGTCCAGAGAAGGCCACTGAGTTGATCCAAGAGCTGGAGCACCTCTCCTATGAGGACAGGCTGACAGAGTTGGGATTGTTCAGCCTGGAGAAGAGAAGGCTCAGGGGAGACCCTTAGAACACCTTCCAGAACCTAAAAGAGCTACAAAAGAGCTGGAGAGGGACTTTTGACATGGGTATGGTGTGACAGGACAAGAGGGAATGGCTTTAAACTGAAAGAGGGGAGGTGTAGGTTCAGATTAGGTATTGGGAACAAATTATTTGCTGGGAGGGTGGCGAGGTACTGGCACAGATTGCCCACCTACTGTGGATGCCTCTTCCCTGGAAGAGCCAGGCTGGATGGAGCTCCAAGCAACCTGGTCTAGTGAAAGGTATCCCTGCCCATGACAGGAGGGCTGGAATGAGATGGTCTGTAAGGTCCCTTCCACCCTAAACCATTATAGGATTCCGTGATTTGGGGGCTAAACTGAAACTTCAGTTCTAGTTTTACTATCCCTTCAGTGTTTTGTATATTTGTTGTTTTCCTGATGAGGTATCCTTCAGTTTTCATTCTGTTTCTGCCAGGAGATCACCACCAGATGGACAGAGTTTTAGAAGTTTTTCATTTGAAAAACCAGCACTACCGTCCAAGCCAAGCCAACCTGATGATGACTCTGATGATGATTATGAAAAAGTAAGATCAAGCAGATGATCCATTCTAAAAGAGTATTTTTTTCCTTGCTTATGTATACTTTTGGGAACATTTTAAGTGCATCATTTCAGGAGAAGAGTAACTTTCTGAAAACACAATGCTGTGTAATTTTTTTTTCATTTCTTTTTGAGCTTTAGTTAATGCCTTGATAAGTTATGGAGTTTGATGGGATATAAAGGAGAAAGAGGCATAAAATAAAGATTAAATCACCTTAATTTCAGATACCGATGGCTGTAGCTTACTTCCATAACAAGTTGCTAAGGTTTTGAGTTGTCATTGACTTACACAGTGATTTATATTCTTCATATTTTTTTACAGGTTGGGCTGCCTGCTTCAGTATTTCTTAATACCTCCGAGTCCTTCGAAGTTGAGAGGTAAAATGTGATTTTAAAATAGTTCCTTAGAAGTCCTACAAAAACCTGTAGTAAGCCATAGTCAGATGATCTTTTCAACAGGTATAACTTGTGTTTAAAACACACACTAAAATGTTTAATATGGAAATCGCTTTCTAGAGAAGTTAGTTCAGTGCTCATGTATCAATTGAGAGATGAGAATGCAGTGTGATTTGGCCCCATCTGGAGGAGGTTGTTTTGCCAGGATGCTGGATGGGACCAGAGAGCCAGATGATCAGTGCTGCACTGCGGTTCAGCTGCTAGAACACTGACTTTCTTTCAGCTGTGATCTACTATGAATTGTTACACTCAAATCAGAGATTTGTAATAAGAATTTTAAGACTGTAGGCATTTGATTTATCTGAGTGCTAATAAAATGTCATGCACATGAATAATTATAATATATGTAATTGTTTATTCTTTTTAGGATATTTAAAGCTAATAGCCCACAAGGACAACCACAAAATGGATTGTACTGTATTAGGAACTCATCTACTAAGCCTGGAAAGGTAAAGTGCAATTGCTGAATCTGTCCTCCAATAAACTTCTTGACTGAGACATACTGCATCTTATATATGAAAAAGTACTTAAAAATTTAAATGTGGTCTATTCTTAAAGCAAGAAAATATGAGAGAATCACTGTCATAATGTCAGTGATTTTTAAAAAAATTTTTAAGCTGAATTTTAATTAATTCCTTAATAATGCCTTGACTTAGAAGAGCTTGGTAGCATAGACTGAATATGTTGCATTTTTCTTCAAGGTATTGGTTGTATGGGATGAACCTGCAGGAAAAGTGAGAAACTACAGAATCTTTGAAAAGGTCAGTAGCTGCACTGTGTATGCATCTTTAGATTATATATGTCTGTGTGTATAAAATGGGTGTGCATATAGGTATATATCAGAAATAACATGTTAAAGTCTAAATTTGTTCTTACCTCTGACAGTAAAAATCAGCTGATTTACAAATATCTGATCTAGGATGAGAGTTAAGAGTACTCAGATCTGGTTTTCTAGTTGCTGCATCATGTATCATCATAAATTTAAGCTCCAGTGAAATCCTATTAAATTTCCTGAGTTTAATTTGGACTTATTTGTATGACTGACTAGTTTGCAAAGCAGTAATGTGTTTGAAAGAACTTCTTTCTCGTGATGTTTTGGCCTTTTTTCTTTAGACATTGAGCTGGAAACTTACTGTCAATGTTTATGTATGTTTTTGTTCTACAACAGGATGGCAAGTTTTACCTGGATTCAGACATTATGTTTTTGAACATGGGAAGTTTGGTGGAATACTACAGCATTCACATCTTACCCAGTCATGACAGCCTGATGCTCAGGTGTCCTTATGGTTACTCTAAGCCAAGGTGACATCACAGCCATGGTTCACTGACACCCTACTGCCCCTGAGGACTGGACTCCTGCTGCTGTTGGAGATCTCATTGTTTGCACACACAGAGTCCGTTTCCACCATTTATTCTCACATAAATTGTTATATAAATGCCATCTAGTGAACTCTTGGTAAAGCCTTACAGTCCAGATTGGTGGATTTTATGGTCTTTTCTTTTACAAAAATCTGAACTGATCTTGCTGTGAAAGCTGTCCAGGATACCCACACCTTTTATAAAACTGCTGCTATTACTAATCTCCTTGGAATGTCGTAGATGAACGTGAACAAAGAAGTGATCTGAATACAGCTGATCCAGAAAATGGACACTTCTGAAAGTACGTCAGAATTTATTTGTGACAGGGAATACTAATACTCTGACTTGGAGCTAGTACTCCTAAAGTCAGCATTGGTGCTCAACTGAGATATTTTGTATTACTTGTATAGTTTATGTGTACATAATGAAGATTTCTGTGCAAATTATTTGATTTGGTATAGGTAAAGATGATCAGGAAATGTGGCTTTTTTTTTAAGCCACCTCATATGTACTTGTACCTTCTGAGTACAGTAATCACTATCAGGTACTATCTGGCTGATATGGGTGTGACATCCCACATACTGCTTAATGACATGCACATGAGAGAAGTGTGGAACAATATGGATTTGGCTTCCATGGGAGCCCCATTACCTAGTTCTGAGCTGGAAGAGTTCATGCCACTGGTATTTTTAAAGGGTATGAGAAAAGAGAAAGGACTACTTGAGATTTAGTGGGAAGGGAAGGGAGCTTTTTGAATATCCTGAATTCCAACTAGCAGTTTTCTCTCATGTTGCCATAGTCAAAGTTTCTTTAAAACAAAACACAAAAAACCCCCTGAAACCATGATTGTGATGCTACTATCACTCCATAAATCCTTGTGGTCAGTCTCTTAGGAACAGGTTGTCAGCCCATCGAATTTTTTTCTGTTCTAGGGCAAAACACACTACCCTAGTCTACCAACAAGAACTTTTCCATAATTAGAATTTCTACTCATTTTGTAGTTGCATGCAAAACAAAATCTGTTTTTAATCTAATGTCAGTGATAGACATTACCAGGATGCTTTTAACATTTGTTCCCTAAATCCAAGGGCTTGATATTTATGCCAAAATTACTCTTGGAGAAGAAATTTATTTTAATAATCTTTGAAGTAATTCTATTGATCCAAACCCACTGTCATAATGGTCTCATACTCTAATAATGTTTACAAGACTTGAAATAATAGTAAAAAAAATATTCTGCCGCTCCTGAAACAGAAGGTATCTAGTTTTTAACAGTCTGATTCTGTATCCATAAACTTATTTTTTTTGTTACCTTTTCAAAGTTTGTACATGCCCATTTTAATCTTGTTACCATTAGATGGTCACAACTTTAAAATCATAACAAAACTATTACAGAATAAGACTTTGCTTTTTATGAAAACAGTAAACCGGGATTTAGTCCCTAGGGAATTTTCCTTACTAATCAGATGGAATATGAGGATCATACACAGGAATTGAGGCAGGAAACTCTGCCTGCACCTTTTTCAAGAGACAAAGACATACACAATATCAGTCTTTTGATCTCTGTTCCCGCTGTAATAGGACTTACGTGTGTAAAGAATGTGAAGTACTTAAAATTCAGATTCTGTTGAATATTGGATCTTTTAAGTCTAATTCCTTTTATTTTAAATTAGTATCCTTGTGGTGCACTACCCTGATATGATCCTCTCTAAAGAAGGCTCAGCCAAGACAGTGTTTAAAACACTTTTTTGGCAAGTAGTTACAGGTATATCAGAGTAAGTTCCAGTTCCTTGCAATATCCACACATACTTAATCCAGAGTAAGATTTTCTCTGTCTGGGAATAATTGACTTCATTGTGTCATGGCAGTCATATTTATAGTATGCTCTCTTTGGGGCCCTATTCAGATATTTGTTTGTTTTCTCAACCTTACAGTCAGAAGATTTTTAAATTGTAAACATCCATTTAAAACATAACACTCTTTACCTGTGTAATACAAGAGTTGCAAATATGTAATTTTTTGTGTTAATTCCCTTTTGTATTTAAATGTATAGATTACTGAAATGGATAAACTTTCAATGCCAGTTCACCTCGTTTTGTGCAGTTGTCTTTAATTCCATGGAGATGTATTTTAATGCTTTTGTTTGTAGCTGTGTTCTTCTAATAGTAAAGTTAGAGGAATTAATTTTCAGCCTCCCTAAGACGCAAATCTTCATGTTCCAAACAAATCTGAAATCATTTACACTCTTTCTTCTAAGTCCTCTTGCTCCTACATACTAGTCTAGTCTGTTTTGTAACAAATCAGGTAAGTTTCTGGTGTTTGTAGGGAGGAAGGACAGAGCTAGAACACATGGCTCAGTCTGTCTCCTATATTTTTCATTAGCCTGCCTCTCCTCATTCCTTCACCACAAAGCAGCCTTTGCATCTACAACCTACTGCAAGCTCCTTAGCTTTAAAATAGTTTGTGAGGAATTGTAAAAGCAGCATTTGATGCGCAGAAAGAATGTAGTTCATGAGTTTTGTAATCTCCAAGTCAAAATCATTGATACCAGTTTGGAAAAAGTCTTGCCTCTTGTGACTGAACCTCCAGATAAAAGCATTACAGGTCATATTGGGATATGGATTACTGTTCTAGGGAAAAAAACTAGAGTGCTTTTGAAAATAAAACAAGGGACAATCGTTTAATGGCAGCATGTCATAAAAAGTGAACTGATATCCAAGCAATTTTTCTATGACAATAAAGGTGCTTTGTGTCAGCAGTCAAGCGTTCCCCACCTCAGAACTTCAGTTTTTACAAGAATGTGAATAAGCAGCAAGAGTATTTGTGGCCTCAAGTGGCTTCATCCTTTGCAACGTGCAAAAGGGCACTGAAGATTTCGGAAGCTGTGTGATTATGTAGAATTTGGGGACATCTGCTGGTCAGCCTGTTCCACACAGGGATCCACACAACAGGAATCCAGCAGCTGAGCATGTGTGTGGCAGTCACTTGGGACAAATCAATCTTAAGTGACTTCAGATAGAAGCTAGAGATCAAAGCTAACTTCAAGTGGAAACTTAATAGGCTGGGTCTTTGAAACGTAAGGCTCTTTTGGCTCATCTGTCTCATGTAAGTAGCAATATTGTTTAGCAAAATTGCTCATCTGAATGTCTTCTAACCTAAAGAACAAAGAGATTAATTAATCTTTCTGTGTTTAAGTTATTCTTAAAATATACTTTGAGGTAGAATTTACATAATGGACATCTGAGCACCACCTGAATTTATCCGCATCGTGAAGCAGTAAGCAGTTGTTCTGAACATTAAATACTTCACCTAGCAGCAAGCAAATTGCATGATGTTGCAATAGTTTCTATCTTATGAAATACCTCCTTGAAGTCAAGGAGGGGGTTTTTCCCTAATAGTGGGAGTGCTTGAGATGCCCAGGATTACAGACCCCTAAGTGGGAGAGGTTATAGTCCTTTTACTATACTCAAAGTACCAAAATATCAAATATCAAACACTACTAGAACTGCATCTGAGCTCACTTTAAAACTGGATGGGCTGAAGTGATTATGTTCAGTAGGCTTCAGGTATGGGAGTAAGCCTTGTAGCACAGCCAACTCCCAATCTATTCCTTCAGGGCTTCCATTCCTGTATCTTAATTACAGGACAGAGATTATTATCCCTCACTTGTACCTTCCTCCTTACAGTATCTAGTTCCCAGGAAGTGGGTAATTCAACCTCTCAGGCTGATGACATGGTCCTGATAGGCATGTAATCTTGGAGATATCAAAGAATCATTTCTAATATGATTTTACTCACACATATCTCTACTGGAGTTGGTTTGCACAGAAATGACAGTGATAAAAACCATTTGTAGGATTAGATCACTGGATATATAAAACAACTTATTTGAGTTACCACCTTCTGCCTTTTAACAACCACTTCATACAAGCTCCTGCTGGGTACAATCCTGGCACAGCTGGTTCTTGGACTGGCTGATGTGAAATTCTGGCCTGGAAAGCCCTTTGCATGGCTGGAGTTTTGTACCTGTACTGAAGGCCAGTGATGTGAAAGGGCCACTAGAGCAGCACAGAAAACAGAAGAGTCTGTCCCATAGAAAGTTATTAAATGGTTTTATTATGGGGCCAGTATGGAAAGGTGTACCAGGTGTGGCTTGACAAGCTATCTGTTTTAGGCTTCATTGGTTATGCTGTGCTTTAATTTACACTAATTTGCACTGTGCTCACATTCATGCTGATTTATTTTTCCAAGAAAATGACAGCTGCACCCTAACCATGGGAGTACTGCTGAAAATGTGCCATTTAAAAATTAAATGTGACTTTAGGGAATTAAAAATTTGATACTGTAATATTACAAAGCTTCTCTCAAGATTAATTAGTTTTCTCCTGTATATAATAATTAAAATAGCAACCACCTTAAAATATTTTTCTTATGCTTCTCAGCCCTCCTCATTAGTTTGAACTTGCCCTGATAAATTTTTCCTTTCTCTGTTCTACCCTCTTGAGTCTGCTTATAGTTCTAAAGTTAGTTCAAAAGTTCTAACTTCTTTTAGTGACATTTTCCCTTCTCCTACTATTAAGGATGAAGATGTCATTACAGAGCAGCTAAACATTTCAGCTGCTCTAGTCACACTGGAATTCATGTAGAAGCAACTAGCAGAGAACATACAACTAGAAGGCAGATGATACTTAGGAAGTCATAGATGTTGCAATTAAAAGAATTGGCTTTACTTGGAAAAGCGTTTTGGAAAAACAAGCCCTAACCTTCACAAAAAATATTTTAACATTAAAAGAGAATGTTGGTTGCTGGAGTTCCTTTGTGTAAAGCAATCATTGCACCTTTGGTTGTGTTTAACTGAAACTGCTGTTAACCAGCTTGAACCACTTAGCTCCATTTACATTTCATCTCAATCATGTACAAAAATTTCCCTATGTCTCCTGAGCATAAAGTCAATATTTTTCAAACTTAAAGCCAAAGCGGCCTCTCAGATTAAGACTGTATAAAATTTGGCAACATTTAGTATCAGCCTGTTCCAGTTGCTCTGCCCTTTCCCCCACCTGCTGTTTTAGTTCTCTTAAATTTAGGTTTTTTCCAGCTCAAACAAACCTCAGATGTGTTTTTGTTTGGTTGTGGAGAGAGATGAAAGTAGACCAGAATACACTTTTTTACTCCATGTAGTTTTTCTATTGAACCTACATTAGAAATTGTTTCTATATGCTGTTTCCAGTCCACTGGGAAAGTTCTCCTTCCTTGCATTAATCAGTAAAATTCGAAAAAGAGCTCCCTCTGAACAATAAGAATTCATATACTTTAGACATAACCTTACATACAATGACCAACTTTAGTAATACTACAAATAAGCCGTGAGATATTATTACTGTTGTTATGCACAGCTGAAATTAAGACAACCCATTATATAACTTTGAAAAGGACAGTTAAATTCAGTAATTTCAAAGACAAATCCCTCACAAGCTTTTCAGTAGTAATGCTGCACATGTGTAAGCTCCCTTATCCCACTACCAGCAGAGTCCTGGGTGCCAGTGAGAGACACAGCACTCAGAGGGCTGTTCTTGGGGTATTTTGTACAGATAACTTGTGTTTGTCCCCAGACACCCTCCCAACACTACAGCTCTGGTGTGACCAGCCAGGAACTGGCTTTTACTTTGCTGGCACAAGGAAGTTTCACTGCTAAGATTCTCCCTTTGAAGGCCCAGGGGAAAAGCAACAGAGGATTCACATACTGGCATTGTTTTAGTTGGAGGATCCAGAACTCTTTCTGGGAAATGGAGTAGGTCTGTGTGAGATGAATGCAAATGATAACAGTAGGGAAACAAGTCCTGCCCCATTAACAGACTGTCAGGACAGAACAGTTCTTGCAGGTCAAGAGAGAAAGATCTACTTTACTGCTACCTGACTATCAGTCCCAATTTATAGGTGAGAAAACTGACCTAGAACTGCTTATGTGGAATAAGTGCACACCCCATACAAAGGAAAAGATAAATGCCCTAATGCCAGATGTGTGACATCAACCTAGTGCTGTGCTTCTCTCAGGTAGCTGGAAGCATCTGAGCATCAAGAAGTGCTAATGCCAGGTAAAGAGGTCAGCTGCATAAAACTGATTGTACAGTACTATTTTTCTGATATCTAGTAAAGCCACACAAAAATAATTTGTAAATGAATACATTCACATTGACACTTTTATTTGAGACTCTGTGATGTAAGTTGAGTCCAGTGCTGCTGCTGCTGCTGCTGGAGCCTGCTGAGGAGAACAACTATTATTTGAAAGCCAGTAACCATTCTCCAGTACACATGTGGGTGTGCATAAAGCAAGTGGAAGCCTACCGGCAACAATCTTGCCTTGGTCATTTTCCCAAAATCTTCACCAGCAGCCTAAAATCTTAAAGAAATCAAATACTGCAGGCTGAAAAACACAGTGTAGTTCATGTTGTACCTTTTGTTGTAGCTGTAATGCTGCAAACCCAGCTGGTAAGAGTTAACAAAGACAAGTTCTTTGTGTCTTAAATAATGCAGAAGTGCTTTTTCAGATCGTCTTGCCTTTTTTCTGCAGCAGCTTTAGTGCATCTCAGTATTTATGAGCCTTCCCTTAATTTTCTGCCCATGTAACCCTACCTTTGCCATTGCACCAGCACTGCCCTTCCTGCAGCTGGGTAGAGGCAGGTCAGGAACCTGGGCAGGCCAAAAACTGAACAGGGAAGATAAACACAGTCATGCATCAGCTGTCACAGTCTCAGCCTGTGGACTGAGTTGGTTGATTCAGCAGAAAGCTGGTCTCACCCCCATAATTTTTCCTTCAGATTAGCCAGGTGAAACAGTGTCTTCTCTGGCCTCACGATTATGGGAGATAATGCAAGGGCCAGGGGAAAGGCTGGAAGGGGACAGTAGCAACCTGTGCCCTTGGGCAGGTCTCAGAGTAGGACAGCAGAAGAGAAGAGCAAAGGGAACAGCACTCACCTGCAGCACGAGAGCCAACAGGAGCTAATAAAAGACATCCTTTGATCAACCCAAGCTGCTTGTGTCACTGCACCTTGCAGTTACACAAACACTTGGAGCCAGGACTGCCAGAGGAAGAAATGACCCTGCCTTCCCCCAGCCCCTGGGCGCTGCTGCTGTCCTCAACACCCCCGTCCTTCCTGCCACTGCTGGTCTTAGAGCCACACACTGAGCTGGAGAGGGAAAACATTCACTTTAAAACAAAGCAGTATTTTTTTCTGAGTTAGTTCTAACATGGATTCATTCTCCCATTTACTTTTCCAGACAATAGGAGAGCTCTATGAGTTAAATGCCTTGGTGAGAAATGGAAAGGAAGGGAGGTGCCAAGAGGAGTATTTTGACAGGTAATCAAAGAGAAGACACTGCATGGAGCAGGTGGCTGGAGCCTGCAGGTGCAGAGCAGTGACAAGAGTACGCTGCCATGGATGTACATATATCCACTGGGTTAACAGGGTTCAGCAGCAGGCAGGTGAAGTGACTTTAATCTGTTAGGCTTCCAGCAACAGTTCTTACAAAAAAATGTTCAGACATGGTTTGCTAATCATTTGTAATTACACTAACATGTGTCCAATTGTGGGATGGTTTTGATTAGGGAGATCTCTGTCCAGTAAGGCCTTCTTGTCAGATGTGCCATAATCATTCTGTGTCATCACTTGACACCTGAACCACCACTTTTGGTGGCTGAATTCACAGACAAGTTTATGTATATCTCTGTGACCTGTTTTTAGGTAAGTGGAGTGTGTTTGCTCGGTGGAGGTGGTTGGAACAGGCTAGATTCCTCCCATATTCCACAGGAGGTATTTATGGATCCTGAAATCCATCAGGTTCTACTGGCTGGAGTCTTCCCTACATATGGATAACTTGGGGATGAGGGTTGTGGATAGCAGAGGAGAAGGGTTTAGTGTTTCTGAGAGTTTTCCCAGACCCCTAAGTCTTCATTTGTCTCGCGGCAGGCAGCATTCGATACAACACGAAGTGTAGAGCAGCAGTCTTAAAATGACACAGATAAGATAGTAAAAATGGGCAGAAAATAGATAAAAGAAGTTAACTTTACAGTTTGTGCTTGCGGTGACTGTAACAAACCGAGGGGTTATACCAACTCTCCGAAGCATTCAGAAGATCTAAGGAGGTGATTTCTAAAGCCCTCATCAGGCCTGCCGTGTACAAGCTGTACGATGTGTCTGCACACTTCCTGAATCAAGCGCACGGCTTCTCGTTAGCCTGGCATTGAACATCCGGAGGATATTCCACTGATGAAACGCCTTCGGGTTCTGACAGGTGTCTCTAGCCCTCGCCAAGACAGTTCTCAAGCCTGAGTCCTGCCCTCCTGGGCCGCCCTGGCCTTGCTCTGAGCTGACAGCGATCAGACACAGACACCGCCACCGCAGCGCGATAACGAGCCCTTATCGCAGCGCGTCCTGGGCGATTAGCGATGTCTGCCTGCGCCTATCTCTCGGCCCACTCTAAGATAAGCTTCCCAGGCGCCGCGCCGCTGCTTTCCGCTGGGATCCAGCGCCACAGCACCCCCTTTCCCTGAGTCCGAAGGCTCTTCCCAGCCCGTTCCCGGCCGCCCGGGGACCCCCGGCGCTCCCGGAGCCGCGGAACCCGCCAGGGGCGGCCCGGCAGCCCCGCCCGGCGCCCCCCGCTCCCCTCCGCCAATGGTAGAGCCGCTTACTCGTCGGGCGCGAGCCCGCCCGCCAATGGGCGGTGTCGTTGTTGGGTTTGCGGGCTGTGGAAGCCGCACCTTGTCGGGCGGGGGCCGCTCGGTGCCTGAGGGGGCGGCGGGAGCGGCGGGAGGCGGGGACCGAGACAGCGACAGCCTCGTTAGGGGACCGGCCGTGGCGGCCCCTTCGCTCCCGCCCGTTCTCGTCTGTCCTCGGGTGAGCGCCGCGGCGGTGACGGTGCGGAGGAGGCTGAAGGGCGCAGCCAGCGGCGGGCGGGCTGTGAGGGGGCGACGGGCGCCGCGGGGAGGGGAGGAGGGGGCGGCGAGGAGAGGCTGGGGCGCAGACACTGGAACCGGCTCGTTGAGCCCGGAGGGGAGCGGAGGGGGCTGTCTTTTTGCCTGGAAAACGTGGCGGGGTGTGCGGAAAAACCATCTGCGCGCAGGGTGCCTGCGGTGAGGGGCTGCGGCGGGCTTGGGGTCACCGGGGAGGCGAGGGGCAGGACGAGGGGCTGCGGGTGCTGGCCGGGAAGGGCGGTGGGCTGAGCTGCAGGGGCAGGGTGCTGCCAGCCCTCCCTCAGGAGACGCGCTGCCCATCCCGTGCCCGCCGGGATGCTCCAGCCGCCGCCGCCGCAGGAAGCGGCCGCTCGGCGTTGGAATCTCGATTGCACCCAAGCGCTGCGTCTGCCGGCGCTGCCCCCGCCGCCCTTCTGCTTCACCTGCCCCTTCATCCAGCCCGAGAGGTGACCTGCGGACCGTGCGGGGCGAAATGCGGGCTTTGGAGCGTCCAAGTCATCGTCCGCAGAGGACGTAGGAGTGAAGGAGGATTTGGGATGCGTGTGTGCGGTGTTGGGGATTGGCGGGGCACCAGCAGCAGACGGGCAGTTGTTTTGTTTTCTCTGGTGGAAGGGGTATCTACATTTTAGCGTTTCTAGGGTCTGCCTGTGATACAAAATGTCACAAGCCTGTCTGCACGTAATTGCTGCACCCTCGCTGTGCTGCTTTTAGGGTTGATTCTTAATCTGTGTTGGCTTTAGTTAAAACTAGCAATTAGGGAGGGGGAAAATCCAGTCAAGCTGGAAAAATATCCATGGCTGTGTTGAGATGGGGGCTAGGAATAGCACTGCATTTAAATCTTTCATGAGATACTGCTGTAGCTCTGTGGTGTAAGCTCCTTGCTGGTTTTGTTTTATTCTTTGCTTTTTGGAAAGTTGCTGTAGATCGCAACATTATCGTATGCCAAAGGTATTCAGTTTTCTTGCACTGTGACTTATGTCTTTATAGAGAGCTTTACAAAACATATCTACCTTGAGCTTATGAATTCTCAAACTGCAACTACTGCTGGATAATTCTTCTATGCTCTGCTGAAAGCTACAGGTATCTCCCCGCAGACAGGCTGTTTACAGCTCTGGTTCTTGTAATGTGACCATACGTGCCAATGGAATTAATGGAATTCTAGGCAGTCCTTAACTGTCACAAATTTGTTTTTTGTTTTTTGTTTTTTTTTTTTTTTTTCTTCAATAGAGCTAAAGAATTTATTTAAAAAAAAAGAAATACAAACTATTTTTAAGATAGACTTCCGTTTTGTTAATTAAATGTAATAGTGTAACAATTCTGTTTCTTAGTAAGGAAATATTCTTTTAAGAGCACTTGTGTAATAAGTGAGGAAAAAATGCAACTATGGACTAGACTTCTGAAGCAGGTGGCTTTGGTATTTCTTTATATTCAGTAAACGGATTTGATGCCATCTTGTAAAAATAATCTTGAGTGAATGTAGTCATCTATATGATTTGCCTCACCAAATTTAAACTTGGTGGTTTTCTGAGGAGAGTTTTGAGGAAGAGGCATTTGCAAGTTTTGACGTCTTTGCTGTAGCAAGATAGTATGTGCATTACTATGTTTGCATGTTAAAGTGTCTTGTGGTTTTACTGGAGTTCTTTTTTCTGTATGAAGTTCCATGCTGAGAATAGTGCCTTTTAGCCAAAAACTGTCGTGTTGACTGAATGCTTTCTTTCTGTGGTTGATGATTATAAGTGTGAGAAATCTGAATGTTTGTGCTTCATCTGAAGCAAGTATTTTTGCTTGCATGTGGTGCCAGTAAGTTCATTAGAGTATGGCTCACTAATGCTGTAGAGTGAAGAAGGTCATTTACTGAATCAGTATTTTTCTGTGACAGTTTTTTTAGATGGTTCCAATAGAAGCTGACTCAACTCTTCTTATTCTTTGAGATTCACCATCAATATTAAACGCTATTTTGCATGTATGGATGGGCCTCTGAGCAACATGGTCTAGTGGAAGGTGCCCATGGCAGGGGAGTCGGAACAAGATGGTCTTTAAGGCTTCTTCCAACTCAAACCAGTGTGTGATTCTGTGTATGGAATTGGATCATCTGATGAAATTAGGTAGAGGAAACCCCTTTGAGTACTGAGAGACATTGACAGAATTAGGGATAAAACTACTTCTGCCCCAAGTCTTGGTTTTTGAAGCGTAGTTTCACAGCATGAACAGCCTTTAGCAAATCTCATCCAGCATTATGTGACTTGGTATAGGAGGAAAAAAAATGAGTTTTGAAGTAGCCAATATTGTTCATAAATAGAATAAAATAACAGAACTGAAGGTTTCAAACTAGGAGAAGGCTGCTTAGCATGTTGATTGCTACAATGCATACAACTTCTGTGTGACAGTTGCTTCCTGAGGAGGCTGGGCAGTAAATCTTGCACCAACTGCTTTTCTGACTGGTAGGAATAGTTTTCTTAATTATTAAAGAATTATAGCAGTGGTGAATAGTGAGTAATTTGTAAACCCCAAGCTGTTGGTGTGCAAATGAGCCAGTCCTGGTTTGAGGGAAAAACGCATAGTAATAAAACTTTCCCAGTACTTCTATGAAATAGAGCATATCAGTGTTGCTTTTGTTGTGCAGCAGAGACACCTGAGGTATGAGGGCATGAAGAAAAAACCATGCTGACTTTGGTGGCTCCTGAAGTAGAACTGACTCTTGGTCCATGCTGCACCACAGAAAGTGATCTGTGAAGTAACACTGTATTAGTAATTCAGACTGCAAGTAAATATTCCTTAGGCAGTTTTAGGGTGGTATGTGCTTTATATTTGAAAAGTGATTGTGAGCAGATGTGAATATAAGTTTACTCTGCTGATTTCCTTGTGCAGGTCATTTGATATCTGCGGAGGAAACTGTCTAAAACCCTTCCGTTAAGTTGTGCATCTCCTATAGTAACAGATTCAAAACCAGGTATATTTTAAAAATAGTAGAAGTTCCTAGATTACTTGAGTTAGGCAGTTTTCATTCATATAATTTATTCAGCTTCCTCAGGGGAATAGGAAAATATTACCTAGTCTTGCTACTTATTCAGCTTTTCTCTTCAAAAATACTCTGGTTTTGCTAGGGCTGAGAGCAGTAGCTGTGCAAACCTGTCAGTAGAGAAAGGTGTAAAATGTAAAGCATGTGAACCAGTTTATTTCCTGAGGAAAATTTTTCATTAGAGGTAGTAATGCTTAAAAAGTACTGGTTATACAGATTTTCATTTGTGATAATCTTTACTTTAAAATTACCCTTTTCTATGGCTACTTTTTCTCTCACTTTAAAATATCGTGTGTACAATAACAGTGTTCTGTAGTAATGTATGATAGGATCTGTTACCATCTCAGTAAGCATCTGTTGTTTATTGAGAATAATCTTGGTAATCTTTAGTCAAATTGAAGCAAGTAATTGGTTTCTTTCCTCACCATGCAGAGGATGTTGTTTACTGTAGTCTTGTCAGTTCAGAAAATTTAGTGGTTGATAGTTGCAAATGTTGCAGGGGAAGAGGCTCCGGGAAACACCCCTTTCAGAACTACTGCTTTTCATACCAGGCATAAGCTGAGATGGTGTCATTTGCCATGAGAACTCAAGTCTGGCATCCCAACCAACAGTCCTGGTCTTGAATAAGTTTAAGTATTGCTGCTACTTTGGGGAATTCCAAAGTCTAACTGTTCTTCACTTCAGGGCAAGTAAAGGTTTAGTGCAGAGATGGATTTGAATAACTACTACCCCTCGGGCTGGCTGACCAGTGTGTGCGTGCTGGTGTTGCTGGATTGACTCAGTGACCTTTCAGAGAAACTGAAAATGTTGTCCTTGAAGGTGTAGCCAAACAGGAGGAACAACTTCTTCAGTCCCTTCCGAACTTCCTCCCTTTGACCTTGCTTATTAGATTGCATTCTGAGGAATGATCTCTGCCTGCTCTGCTGGATACGGTTGTTATCCAGTGAAAGATCAGCCTTTCAAACTCAGTTGCACTAACAAGTGGAACATCAAAAGAGTTTTTCACTAGCACTTATTTGAATGGTTTTCCCTGCAGATTAATTAAAAACTATCATAGACAAAAGCAAATGCCAATTCAGTTTTAAAACTGCGATATTATGAGCTACTCTTTTAAAATGGGATTGGGCATATCTGTGCTCTTCAGACTAATCAAACGTTCTTTTGCATTTTTAATTGACTAATGTATTGAGGTTTGTCTTTTTTAAATTACTGATTTTTGCACCATATGTTATGTATGTTTTTCAGATCTAGACTCAGGAAGTCTGAAAAAATAAGGAGTAAAATATTTCAGAGTTTTGAGATTTTGTTTTTCTTTCATATACCTAATTGAATTGCTGTAAAGGGGTCATGGAAACAGTGGTAAATGCAGTTAATCAGTAACACTTTATGGTATTTTTGATACTTTCAAATTAAATGAGTAGATGAATGTTGTGATATAGTTATGCTCCAAAGACTAGAGGGCAAAAAAAAAAATCATCTAGGTTTTTGGTTGGAATCAGTAAACATGTAAAAGCAACTTTGGATTAAAGACTGTAATTTGACTTGGAGCCATAGAAACTTAGGTTTTTTGGGGGTTGTTTTTGATTTTTTTGCACAAATTTCAAATTTGTTGTATTGCTATTTATGCTTTTTGTTTCTATTTTGTTTTAGATCTTGACTCTTGAGAGGTCTGATACACTGTTTCAGGTGGATTATAGCTTATGCCAGGTTAAACTAGAAGGTGTTTAGGAAAACCTTGACCCATGAAAACTGTCTTCTCTGTTTTTTCTGTTGGCTGTTTGTGTTGTTTTTGTTGTTCAGGGTTTTGTTTTGTGGCAGTTTTGTGTGTGTGTTGTTACACATGACTGAGCATAAAATGACTGTTAGTGAATTGTGACTGTGGAGAAGAAGGGTAAAGCATACCATGAGTTTAGTGTTTTAACAGATGAAGCAATTTCTTTAGGTATTGTCACTGCAAAATATTGATTAAAAACTATCAAGTATGTACACTTGTGAAACATCCATTCCACCTAAAAATCATCAAAAGAAGACATCGCTGCTGTTGTGCATTAACTGAGAGGTGCCATATACTTGGCCTTTTTTCTCCAAAAGATCTTGTCTAGCAAAGCTTTGTGTGGTGACCTTGAATCAGCACAGCTTAAAGTATTCCAGAGTTAAAGGGACTTACTCTATTTTTCTCTTCAACTTTGAACCTGTTAGCTACATCCAGCTAAATTTAACAGGGAAATGGTGACTTCAAGCATAAAAGGTTTCTGCCAGTAGTGAGATATGATGGCCAAACTTGAGCCCCAACTGAGAGAGGGGCATGGCTCCTGATTTATTCTGAAAAGCAGGAGTGTGTGGCTGTGTAGGTGTCACACACTTGCCAGCCAGTCAGGGTATGGGTAGCTCTGAGCCAGTCCAAGTGTATTTTTGCCACTTGTGTGGCCAGCCTTGGTGAACCAGTGCTCAGATGAGGAGAGGAGTGATCATGGAACTCATGCAGGATGTAGGGGAGAACATGAGAACTTGATAAATAGGGAAG
This sequence comes from Eulacestoma nigropectus, assembly GCA_013397775.1. Taxonomy (NCBI): domain Eukaryota; kingdom Metazoa; phylum Chordata; class Aves; order Passeriformes; genus Eulacestoma; species Eulacestoma nigropectus. Next base: position 529,229 of record VZTE01006029.1, on the reverse strand, counting down.
CATATGAGATTTCAGTTGGTAGGAAATAAAGTTTCATTAGTTTTGTCAATTTTTGTAGTTGTTTTCAGTTACTGAAAAGGTTTCCATGATTTTCAGGTAAAATTCTACACAGCTAATGTGTCACTTTATTTTTAAATGTCACTTCAAATTTCCATATGATTTGAATAACAGATTCAGTGTAAGGCACAAGATTCTGTTTTGATTTCAAAGTAAATTTTCTTTCCTTACAGTGGATAATATTTTTAAATCTACTAGTACATAGTGAAGTGTGGGGGTTTTTTGATTTTTTTTTCTTTTTTCTTTCCCCACCCTCTTGGGCTTAGAGTAAAATTAAGTAGATGGAGAGTCTTCAAAGATATTGTGGTGATTTCAGTTATAACTGATAACTTAGAGGCATTTCAGAATAAATTTATGTCTTTTATAGGTGAGTTAAGGATAAAGTGGTGTTTGTTTTGGTAAATTACTTTTCGTGTAGTGTTGGTGGCCAGAAGTATACAGTTAAAATTTATTTGGATATGTAGAATGTTTATGGTACAGTATTACAATGGTTTTGCATCTATTAATAGGCAGAAAAACATTTAATAATTATCTTAGATGTTTGCTTAGATCTCAGCTGTACATACAAATATATGGCATTTTCCCTGTTTGCTTGTAGTGGGATTTTGGTAGAAAGTTAATAAATTCTTTAGAGCTTTCCCAGAGCAAGCGAATCATACGTGATTTGGATGGAGAGAGAGATAAGATATCTATCCTTAATCCAAAGGAAAGCGGTTTCATCTCTTACGTGTCAAGGAAGGTTGGTGGGTGGGTTTCTATGCCTTGGACTCAGAGAGGACCATCCTGTTGTTCTTTGGTTTTGCTGCTACTTTTGTAACTGAATGTCTGTCTGCCTGTGTGGTTTTCCACTTTGCTTTCAATCTGCTTTAGAACTTGCACTGATCTTGACACTGCTGAGTTGTGTGGACCGTCTTATACTGAGTTTCTCGCCTCTCTCCTGGAAGGAGTGTTTGTGATTGCAGCATAGGGTAACAATTTTGACAGGTGGGATGTCCACTTCTAGATCTGCCATAGTCTTTATTGTTGACCTGGGACACTTTCTTTGACTCAGTTCCAGTCTGTTAATGGAGATGTTGGTTTAAGGACAAGGAAAGCCCAGTGAAGATGCCTATGCCCTTGTTTCACACCAGTGGAATGATAGTCCTTCCAGTATCCTCCTATTTTCCCTCACTGCAGAATCTTGGGGAGGAGCCAAGAGCAGGGAACACAGTGAACAGTTTGCTGCACAACTTGGAAGAAGGTAGTCTCTCAAACTGTCCTCTGGCCTGCCCAGCCACCAGAAAATAAAGAGCATTTTGGCAGCTGGTCAACGAAAGCCAGAAGTGGTGAACAGAAGGCTGGGAAACATGCTTAAAATCTGAATATCAGCCAGGAAAGCTGAACTTGGGCAGTCTTGCAAATTATGAGGGCAGCCTTATTAATTGAACATTCTGGCTGGTGGAAAAGTTGCCTGAGGCTTAGAGTCTTTATGGGTCATTATTTACCACTAAAGTGGGGAGACAACTCTCCACACCTCAAGCAAAAATCACAGTGTCAAAAATAAACCTTTGTAGTTGCATTTTCCACTTCAACTGCAGGTTCAGTGGGTTTAGGATCCTATCTAAGGTGAGTGGGTTAAAGCATTGAGATAGCTGCTCTCCCAAAAAGACAGAGACTTCTATTTTACTTGCTTTTTTCATCCATTATTAACCTAAGTGTATGTATGTGTCCACTTTGTATTTAAGCATTTGTTAAAACAACTCCCAAATACAAAGAATGTTAAAGATTGCACAATTTAAAAACGTGTGAGTAATTAGTTGCTTAGGTTAACCTGGGTTTGTTTTTCAGAATATCACCTTTTTAAAGAGCTTAAGCTTATTTCTACATTCTCTGATTTTTGGGGTATTAAGTCATTACTGTGCTCACATATGTTGTTGACATATGTCAGTTCTGTACCAACTATATTTTTAGAAATTCATTACACCCCCAAGTCAAATGGGGGCATATTATTGCCCACTTTCAGTAGTGTAGCTACTCGGGTCACTTAACAAGAATGAGGCAGATTTCAGATGGCTCTTTTTTTCTGCAGACCTTTAATCAGAACTAGACACCTTCTTAAATAATTCTGTTACTGGTATGAATACCTGTTGTGATACCAAATATATATTTTTATGGTAGAAGAAAAAGGTGAGGTAATTCAGTCTGAAGTGTTGTAATTGCTACTTTGTTTCTTGTACTACAGTTTTGCTTGTTTAATTTAGTCCTTAATTAGATGTGTTTATCATTAATGAATAGGATGAATTCAGTTAATTTGATTGAAACTCAAATCTAAATTTATTCTTTTAAGGATTTGATGATCTGAGAGAGTAATCTGGTAATTTTACCCTCCCTCCTCTCTGTTGCTATAGTAATCCTAAATTTGAACCTTGTCTCTGCAGACCATTTTTTTTGCCCTTCAAGTAAGTTTTGTAAGAGCTGTGCAGTGTTCTTAAGCCAAAATATTGATAATATAGGTT